>RCWM02000059.1:1712500-1715000 GCA_003667255.2 Euschistus heros
CGGGAAATATATACAATTATTTGTCAAAAAGTGGAAATTTCTTAAAAACAAATAAAATTAAAATATGTACAAAACGGATGACAATCGAGCTATAGTTTATAGGGAATTTTTTGTTGAAAATGATGCCAAAAATCGCCTCCTGAAGTTACTGCAGCCTTATGCTGAACACCCTGTGTATGTAGTAGTAAATAGCAATAAATAGTTATTTAAAAAAAAAAAAAAATCGTTTAAAACGAATATGCAGTTGACCTATGCTTTGTCTTTTTGAGATCCTGACTATAAGACTTCAACTTGTACTGTTCTTCTAACACCTGGAGCTTTGATCTCGGAGAAAGTAATCTGGTTATATCAGCTACATCGGGATTTTAACGATTTCCGACGTCTCCTTTACTTTTTTTTTTTTTTTTTTTTTTCTAACAACTCCCATCCATCGGCTTCCGAACAATGGCAACTGAAAGGGAAAAGCAGAACGGTGAGCGGAAAACCCTGGCGAATATGAGAAGAAAGAGGGAGTGATGGAGAAGTTTGAATGAAAGGGAGAGAGTATGGGGTGGAAAGTTAAAAGATAAAGGGGATCAGCTGCGGAACTGGGTCTGCCATGCGCGCTCCCTGGGCGTGCCCTCTAGGTCACCGCTCCATCCAGTCTCAGTCCTCGCCCCCACGCAGTAGTATCTCACAGCTATCACATTATACATCATACATCATACATCATACCACATTAATCACTAGTCATACATAACACTTTGTCTTGTCATCATGGAAAAAGACACTGAACTGTGAGTATGGCTTTCATATCCTTCACCAATTCCTTAGGTAGAAATGCACTCTTCCAGCGTAATTATTAGTATTAAAGCAAGATGCATCCCGAAATGTACCAATTATGAATACCTAATAATTTTTATGAATAGAGTTGAACTGATTGATCCAGAATGTTCTGAACTGACATTTTCCAGACCAGCTTTAAAAATAATATATTAAAAAAAAATCTAGAACCATATTTTTTTTGTTTTGTTTTTTATCCTACTTTCCTTACAATCAGAAACACCCTAACCACCCAATCATGTATATTTTTGTATTTTTATGAATCGAGTCGACTTAATTGATCCACAATGCTCAAAACTGACATTCTCAAGGAACAGCTTTAATTTTTTTTTAATTCAGAACCAATTTTATTCTATTTTTTTTGTTTTTTCAACCCTACCTAATTCAGTACAACCACCATAATCACCCCTAACCACCATCCTGAAAAAAAAAAAAAAAAAAAAAAAAAAAAAAAAACAATCTTTTATCATTTCTTCATTTAAGCCAATCTTATATAAATAAAATTACAAAGCTTTATTTCAATGCTCAATATTAAAAGCCCTTAAACTTATTAACAAAATTGATAGACCAGTTGGTGAAAAATAGATAGAATTTTGTCCATCTACAATGTTATTTATTTTTAAATATTTACAAATTTTTATGGGTTGATAAGCTTAAATTTCTTCCGAAAACACTAGTGAAATGAAAAAAAAAATAGTAAATAGAAAAAAACCTCATTCTAATTAGGTTTCAAATAGACGAAAAATACATAAAAAAATCTTCACAATTTCGAGAAATTGTGTTTTTGACGAAATATATTATTTTATTTAATATACATAGAAAGAAAAAGATTTGTAGCTCTAATCAGAAGTCAGGAAAATAAGAAAGATTGAGTGCTGTTCCTCGAGAGGTTGAATTTTGGAAGGTAACTTGGACTGCTTTCCCCTTCACAGATCCTTCCTCAACCGCTAATGTAGTGATACACATATATTTTTCTATTAAAAATCCATCTGTTACCGATTAATATTTATATATTATAATTTTTTTTAAGCATTACAATGTATGATTATACTTCATGAAACTCTTATTTCTTTCTTTATTATTAAAGCTGTTTCTCACGCATGATTATGTAAAATTCACGAAAGGTACAATTTGGAAAATTCGACAAAAAGAGGTAAAATTAGGAGAAAGTAGTTTGTGAATGAGTAGAAAGCAAGTGAAAACTGATTACGATATTAGCAAATGCATTTTAGCTCCGTTCTTTTGTTTTTCTTGACTTGTTTATCTCGCCGCTGTAGCTAGATCGATAGGACTTGCGAAGTATTGATCAACTTTGAGTTACCCAACATTTCGCAAACCTTACCCACTAGCATAAATATGCTATTAATTTGCATTATTATATTCAATTCTAAGCTCTATAATTGTTTATATTTACACCTAGATTTATTTAAAAAAAAAAATTAAAAAAACTTCCTTAAAAAAAACAAAAACCGACGAACAAGTCAGACACTACGCTAGTACGTTGGGATCGTAATACTACATATTGTAAAACGCTTTTACAACCTTAGCTCTTACCGGCTTTTCGTTTCGGTACAATTTTAGTATTTCATGGAAATCCAGGCAGGGATGTTTGAATATTTAAAAAGGTGCCGATGTCAGTGGATACCGGTGGATCAATACAGCTGTTGTAAATAGCCTT
>RCWM02000059.1:2320000-2755000 GCA_003667255.2 Euschistus heros
AGAGGTAAAGAAATCCAAGACAGGAACAACTTGGTCAGATGAGAGGAAGATAATACACAGTGAAAAGATGAAAAAAGAGCGGCACCTGAGAAAATCTCACATCAAGTGAGTGGTCCCCTAGCGCCCTATACGTGTATAACAATAATAAATATGACAATAAAGATAACAGTAAGCTCGACCTTGGCTGCAAAACAGAAAATCTAACATTTTAATCTTTCCAGAATATTACAGTACAGTGTAATTTGTATGGTAGAAAAAAATGACATTTCACACAATGCAAACAGATAAATAAACACAACTAAATATTGTAGATGGTTTAACACAATTCAATAACTTACCTTGAATTGAACCATAAAATATGAAGGAGAACCAAGTCCAATAACAGTTTCATCATTTATATTTGCCTCAAGTTCCACATCTTCATAGGAGATATTAGTAACATTTGGAGGTTTACTGAAATGTACGAGGGCTATAAAAAAAAAAAAAAAAAAAAAAAAAAAAAAAAAAATATATATATATATATATATATTTTAAAATTATATAATATAAAAAAATATTAAAAAATTTTATATGTATATATATAAGTTAAGTTCCTTCGAGTAAAAACAGCAAAAAAAAGGAAAATTGGGAACGAAATAACACTCACAGGTACTGGTAATAGACTGCCTTTATTGCTCAGAAATCCTCTTTATATACATTTGGTGGTTGTTTGGAATTAAGTTTAGGGATTAAGATGTATATTATTCCCCTATACACCTTAACCTCCCCCCACCAGTTTGCATGAACAATCCTCATAAACCTCTACACAGGCCAAACAATCAACCATATTCAAACATAAAAAAATCAATGTTACAAGTAATAAATAAAAAAAAAACACTTCTTAACTTAAAACTTCCACCATACTTCGACAGGTCTTTACATGTCTTATTCAGTACGAAACTAAAATACACAAACAAGAAGAACTGTTACACTTCTTATATTATCTACTAATTACATAAGTTCACTTGCATAGAAAAGAGGATACCCCTGAACTCTGACTAATGATAACAGGAAACAGTAATGCCAGAAACGAACAACACAATAAGAAGAATAAACGGTAAAAAAATGAAATAAGTGAAATAACGATAATCAACAACATACGACTCAAACTAAAAAATAAACGAGAAACCTGAAAAACGAGAGAACGAGATAAACGAGCATAACAACAAAAAAGAGAAAATTAATTTGACGGAATTTTTAGCTGTTCCAGATGTACCGTGCTACGTTTCCGGGGATCTTCAACACTCTGAATGGTGACGACATAATGCTCCCGAATTGCAAAGACTTTGAATGGCCCATCATAGCGTACATCTTCCTTACTCCGGTTTGACACCACCTTCCGGTACACGATGGTCCCAATTGCGATTTTCTCCATCCCATCCCGCACTCTAAGATTCTCACAGTTCACCCTTCTATTCTTCTCTGCCACGAGCTTCCTCCGCGATTTCTCCCATCTTTCCCCGAGTGCTACTCTGTTCGCCACCAACGTCGCCGCGACTTGCTCATCAACTACTGCACCGCGGGTATTCCTTCTACGTTCGCGCAGGCCGAACAGCATTTCGAACGGTGAAAATCCTGTCGCTGCATGGATTGAGTGGTTGTACGCTACAATCGCCTTAGGAATTGCCATACCCGCCTCTAAACCATTTTCCGCATAAAAGAAGCGAAGGTGGTCACTCAGCGTGCTATGCAGGCGTTCGACCGCTCCCCGGCCTTCCGGGATTTAGGTGCCATGCCACACCCAATCCTAGCATCTCCGTCCTAAGCCGGGCATTATCGAATTTTCTACCCCGTCCGACGTTATCCTCTCCGGTAACCCATAAAACTGGAACTAAATTCGGAGGGCCATTAGTACCGACTCGGCTGACCAATCTTCCACTGTGTATGCCATTGCTATTTTACTGAAAATGTCTATGATAGTTATCCATTTATACCCTTTCGATGTAAATGTGTCTATTTGTAAGTCTGTCAGTGGTCCTAAGGGTGTCTCCGTCTCTTCCTGTCTTCCGGTTGGAGGGTGTCGGTCATCTGTGTTTCAAATTTTACACGATCGAATCACTTCCTCAATGGTTTCCCACATTTTCACCCAGAAGTACCTCCGCTTTAGTGCCTGCAAGGTCTCCTGCACTCCCCGGTGATTCGTCTTGCCCTCATGTTACGCTATCGTGATCTCCTGCCGATCTGTCTCCATGACCGTCACTACCATTAGCTTACACCGAATAAATGTGCAATCCAATCGTATCCTTTCCGTTCTCCACAACCATTTTATCTTTTCCCTCAAAACCGCTTTACCAACAAATAGGTAAAAAGTTCCCCCCGGTCGAGATTCAACTTTCAGAATTTTGTTGATCATATCCTCCCCAAATCCTGCCAGTGATCTAATGGTAGTTATACGGAATTTCCCGTACTTCAAATATTCCGCCTTTGCCAGTCCTGTCGTACTCGTCTTCCAAATGATCTGTCTGTGTTTGTCATTGATGATGTCTATGACAAACACAGACTTTATTTCCTCTGCTCTTTCCCCCTCCGAACCCTCCTCTTGCGCTACTTCCCTTTCATCTTCCGTTGCTTCCGAATCTCGCTTCCCTTCTCCTTCCCGTGTCCACTCCCGAATAAAACGCTAGATTCCTCCTGAATGTTCTCCCGCTTCCGGCTCTATCGCATTGACCTGTAAGGTTCGTGACAACCTGCGATATTTTTGCGATATTTTCCCTCCCTGGCTTGTATACGACTTTCATATTGTACTGGCTTAATAGTTCCTTCCACCGGGTGACCCTTGCCAACGATTCTTTCAACTTCCCTACCCACATTAACGGCCGATGATCCGTTAACACCCTAAACTTCCGCCGAAACACCTACGGTCTAAAGTGCTCGACCGCCCATACTACACCTAACAATTCCCTTTCCAGCGCGCTGTATCGCGTCTCGGTCTCCGTCAGACGTCTACTCGCGTATGCTACGGGCTGCTCCCCTTAATCTTCCTCTTGGGATAACACGACCCCCACTCTGCAGACTCGCTAGCGTCCGTCGTAATTGTAAAAGATTTCGTAAAGTCAGGGAATGTGAGAACCGGTTCCTTTTGGAGTCTCACCATGCACTTCCGGATATTGTCTTTGATTTCAGGAGTAATGACGATTTGGCGTCCCTTTTTCAGCAAGTCATTCAGGTGTACGAGGTGCCTCGCCATCTCCGGAACAAACTGCCGATAATAATTTAATGTCCCCCAGGAGTCTCCGTATCCCTTTCACATCAGACGGAATGGCCATCCTCCGTATGGCCTCTACCTTCTTTGCGTCCGGCCTTACTCCCTCCCTTGAAATCGTGTGACCCAGAAAGTTGATTTGGTCTCGTCCTAGGGTTGATTTCTCTTCCGATAATTTTAAACCGAACTGTCTGAGTCTGTTGAATACCTGTCTCAAGTCCTCAATGCGTCCCGTCTCCTCCTTGCTGAATATCAGTAAGTCGTCCATGTAAACTTGGCGTGTCCCTTCATCCCTTCCTCTTAAGAACTCGTCCATTAATCTCTGAAAGGTGATCGGTGCGTTTTTCAGGCCAAATGGCATGATCGTAAACTCGTAGCGGCCTCTTTCGAAAGTAAACGCCGTCTTATGTAGGTCCTTGGGGTGCATCCTTATTTGATGGTATCCCGCCTTCAAATCTAACGTGCTAAACACGGTTACCCCTCCAAACATATCCAATATGTCTTCGAACCGGGGTATTGGGTACTTCTCGTCTACCGTGTTCTCGTTTAACTTCCGAAAATCCACGACCACACGATAATTTTCCCTCGATGCCCCCTCCTCACCTTTCTTTTTAACCGCCCACAAAGGACTATTGTACGGCGATGTGCTATTGACAATGATCCCTTTTCTCTTCAGATTGTCAAGTTCCTCCCGTATGTGCTGGCGTAACGCCTGGGAGTACCTCTGTTCCTTAACGTAAGTAATGCGATCTTGTTTCAGCCGAATTTAGTGTAGCGTTTCCCCCGTGACGCTCAGCGACTCCCCTTGCTTGAAAAATTCGTCCGAGAACTCTTGTTTTATTGTCTGACGCCAATCTCCCTTACTCCAACCGTAGCATGCTTAACCTCTCGACCCTTCTCGCCCTCGTAGCTCCTCTCTCCGATTCGGACCGCCCAATGATCACCCGCACCCTTTATTCGGGTCCCTATTCTCCCCCTCACATCCAATAATTCCCCCGTATTCCCGAGGCATGTCCTCCACCACGTGCACCATAAGTTCCTACCCTTCCTTTCCCCAACTGTCTAATTGTATTCCATCTCACCCTCTACTCTACAGGGGCCACTCGGGGTAATTAACCTACAATTACACGCTTATATTCGGGGTATCCTCTCTCCTTTACATAATTTGTCTATCACATTTCTACACATGATTGTGGTCGAACTGCCTGTATCGACCAGACAACTCACTCCCCTAGCAATTTTTATAATAGGCAACCCACCCTTCACATTTCGAACACTATTTACCACGCAATGGTTGCCCCTCTCCTTACACTCACCTCATTCGTCATCCCTTGCTCTCCGCTCTGTCGCCGCCTCTCGCTCCTGGCTCCTCCGTTCGCTCCTTCCGACTGCACCTCCTCCATCTCCAGGTCCGCCCTCTTCTTCTTCCTTCTCCCATACTCCTAAAGATCCCGTCGATTCTGACGGTTGTCTACACTCTGCAATGTGTCCCTCTGAACCGCACTCGAAAAAGCGTGTGCAGGGGCACTGAGCCACCAAATGACCAGTCTTCCCACATCCGTGACATTTCCTGTCCTCTCTCTTCCACGTCTTCCTCTCTGTTCCCTGCCTCCTTTCTCTCATCAGTGGCCTCTCTCGAATCCCATAATCAGTATCTCTTCCACCAGTCCAATCTAGGCTGCGCGTTTCTTCCGCTATCGATCCGCTTGTAGGTCATCCTGCTCCATCCATCCTCCTTTCGAACTTCTTCATCTCGTGCGCTCGAGTCCACCATTTCCCTGGCACATTCCAGAAAGTCCCTTGGTAGTCCGTCCTTCTTTCCCGTCTCCTTGCGAGCCGCACCGGAAGGCGCACAGGAAGGCCATCCTCGATTCCACCTCCGGGACTTCTTTTGTTTCTCTCATTTTTTCCGTTATCTTGTTGTAATGAGCCAACAAAGACCTCTCGTATTGCCCACTAGACTGATGCAGTTTTTTCACTTCTCGAAACATGCGGAAGATATCCACATCCGGAGTCCATCGCCCGCCTCCAAACGCCTTCAAGAGACGGTCCTTGACTACCGCCCAGGGAGTATCTTCGTCCGCCTGAATCACATTGAGTACGCCGCGTTTGACTCGGCACACTCGGGTCCAAAAGGATCTCCCTCGCCTTTGCTTCGATTTGAGCCAACACTCAATCCCCTCCTTTAAGAAAGTGATTTAACTCACCAATCTCCCCATCATATCTCTCGATGTCGGCGATTGCTCTTCTTAAGTTTTGCGAAGTGGCCGTCTTTATTTTCATCAACTCCAGCGTGTTTGCTTGTACCGCTGCCAAATTCGCATGGGCTGCTGCTATAGTTTCAGGTGGTAAAGGCGCCATTTCAGATTGGAATCCAAAAGACACAGGTTTCAGAATGGTATTACCCTCCATTCCTGCTGTTCAAAATTGATCTTGAATATGAAGAATATGAGAGATACGAAACAAAAAATATGATCAGTGCAAAGATTATGAAACGTTTGCTGGGAAACTTAAAAAATATAATTATCTTACCCAGAATTATGCTCCCGCTTCCCGGGTTTCGGCACCAGTTAAGTTCCTTCGAGTAAAAACAGTAAAAAAAAAGAAAATTAGGAATGAAATAACACTCAGGGGTAATAGACTGCCTTTATTGCTAAGAAATCCTCTTTATATACATTTGGTGGTTGTTTGGGATTAAGTTTAGGGATTAAGATGTATATTATTCCCCTATACACCTTAACTTATATTATATATATATAGGGGAAGGTGCTGTACCTGTGGACAATTTTCACTTATAAATTTTTCTAATTTTCGGTGCTTTATTTATCTGAGTGGTTATTGTACCATTAGATAATAAATTTAAGGGGCTATCAAACCCTAGTGTCTTTATTTTGAAAAGTAATTTTATTTTTACAGAAAATAATGTTTTGTAACTTACTGATTAGTGTCCATAGGTACCTTCCCTCTTTGTACCTGTGGACACTAGTGGTTGTACCAATGGACATTCATTTCTTCATAGGTTTATAAAGATAATTGAAATGATATTAAGAGAAACACATCAGCAATAATGTTTTATAAAATGTACTAAAACAAAAGAATATTTAAAAAAGAAAAGTCAATTTGATTATAAAACTAGAAGGACAACTAGAAAGGTGACAACAATAAATTTAGCGTATGAAGGTAAATAGAAACTTATTTTTAAACCTTTTAACAAAAATAAATCATTTACGTACTTAAAATTATTATTAACGAGTGTCACAGACTTTTTTTTATGGAAAAATCGAATCACTGGAGATTGTATCCATGAAAAGATGTAGGAAAATGTAATTGTTTACATAATCTCCCAGTGCCAGTAATAAAAGATGGCGGTGGTAATTTTCTTTTGATATCTCTTATTTCAATTTCATAATCAGTAGCGATGTCCGGAAGAATAAATTTTGGGGTTCTATCATTTGATGAAATTTTTTTCAAGTAGCAAATGTTGAACGTGAACGAGTCTACTTTATCTTTGATCAAAGCTATAAAATTGTTTACAACACAAAACATAGCTACCAACATATATTTCTTCATCTTCAATTTCTTTACCTTGTTCATAATCATTCATCAATTCATCCAAAAAATTACAATCATCGCTTGATGGATCAGCCAAGATCACATTTGTGAAATCACTATCTTCACTAGTTGAATAGTTTGTCATATATAGTGAGTGGCGAGTTTTCTCCTCAAAAAAAAAAAAAAAAGGTTATACGAATAGTAGGTATCCAAATTTAGGCATTTTATATCATGCAGAATGCCTACAAACTTTTCCGCAATATTTATAATTGAAATAATGAATCAATAAACAAAAAGAAAAATCTGTTGTACCTGTAGGCATTTTAACTATCTGTCCACAGGTTCAGCTGGTAATGGTGTCCAAAGGTACAACTGAACGCCATGTTGAGCGGAAAGCTCTGTTTCACAAAACTTGAAGTGATAGCTGATATGAAAACATATGAAGTTATGATATATTTATCAGGCAACCCAATGAATTACTGCCTGGAATATTTCTGAGTGTAGATCTTAAAAAATTAAAAATCACAGGTTGGATTGGTCAGGATTTGGAAGAAAAAAACTTAAAAATAATAATTTCTACTAAACTGTCGATCTGACAATCTTGAAAACACACGTGCAACTTTAGGGAGATGCTTGCAGCACTAACAATTTCAATTTCCCTCCTCCCATTCTCTCTTAATTAGAAATGTCCACTGGTACAACTGTGTTTTAGGTACAGCACCTTCCCTATATATATTTATATATTACTTTTATTTCAAACCTTCCTAAAATAGTTATTGATTTGACTAATGTGTGAAGTGCTACTTTTACTCACTAAGATAAAATATGCACACACAAGCGAGCAAAGTGGAGCGAGTGCTGTGAATTGCCAAGTGTGAGTAAAATACTTTACACTCAAGCTAAATATTAATTTTATTCTGCAGCCATAATTAACTTTTCTACATCCAATTAACTTTTGATTATTATTTTTAATTGAAATCAGAATGAAATCAATTGAAATCAATGATTGCATTAATGATGTAATAAGAATGTTTTATAAATTAATTCTTCTATGTGTGACACTTGTATCTTGGGTTCAGAGCCGGAACTAGATTTGTCGGGGGGGGGGGGCAAAGATCAGTTTGCCGCCCCCATTCCCCGATCCCTCCTCCTCTCCGCACCATTTAAATACAATACAGCATAATAAAGTTTATAAAGTATGCAAAAAAAAAAATCGAATAAAATTAAACAATATTAATTGTGATATTATTATTTTGAAGACGTTTTAACTTATTATTTTATTTATAAACTTTTCAAATTTTTCCACCCCCTGAAATCTGCCTCCAGAAACCAGGCCCCCTTCCCGTCCTAGTTCCAGGCCTGCTTGGGTTTATCTAGCAACATTTTTAATAATTAAGGGCTTTATGAAAAATTAATACCCAAAAATATTACAACTATTCCAGCAAAAGTCACTGTGATTTAATGTTTTAATCATTGAAGTTTAAAACAAAAAAAAAAATTCTCAACCGACCTCAGATCAACAATCAACAATCTAAGGGAAAAGATTAACATATTCGAACATCTTAATTCACTATTCGACTTAACTTTCAGTGTAATATTATAGATTACTAAAACAACATTAATTACTTGATGGTTCTTTCTAAGAAAATTCTTGAAACATAAAAAAAGTGATTCATAAAACCTGATGAAAACTGATGATAAAAAATCATGATGATTGGGGCTCCTCTAAGCTGATAGGCACAAAGAGGAAGTGAAACAAGAAAAATAAATAACAAATATGATTTATCATGAATTATCAATGTCCATTCTTACTTTTTTTCTTTTAATTAATACCTTGTGTCCAGACATTAATTGTGCAAATTTCATTGGATATATTAATTTTTATTATAATATTTTCATGCAGAAGATTAAAGAAGTTAATTGAATATGAAATATAAAAAATCTGATAAGTCCAGAATTATAGTATTTTATACCTTCATTGACCAAGCAGTTAAAATGTTTGATTTTGAAAAGAGCAGACTTTAGATTGGGAGACAAATTTAATGATACGTAAAATAAATAAATCAGTAAAAATCAAAATGAATCAATAAAAAAACATTCATTAGACATTTACATAATACATGTCATTTATCAACACAAAACGACACCCTAATCCTGATCCTATTCTTGATCTATATGAGGGGGAGTTATAAGAAATTAAACATTTATTGAGCATTAAAACTAGAACTGTTCTTTTTTCAGTGAAGAAGCACAACACAGGGTTTAAGGGCATATTTACCGGGTTTCAAGTGAAGCACACATACACTTTAAACAACAGAAACTTTACTGCTCCCTCTGTGTTTACATCCATAACCATTAATTACATAATAGGGGGATTAGTTGAAAGAAAATGGGAAAACTATAATAAAATAATACTTTGCCCAGTCCCTCCTATGGCAAGGCAATACAAATAGTAAAATGTTTATAAAAATTCTTGCTCCAAGAACGATTATGAAAAATTGTCTTCACAAATTTTGATTTTTAATTGTTTAAATAATCAAAATGAAGCTAAGAACATATCAATAGAGGAATCAATTACTTTATAAAAAAGGTAGAAGAAAAAAAAAGTGAAAATGGAAATCAAAATCTGAAAAAAATGAATGAATGAATGAAGGAAACCTCTAAATGGAAGGATGTAAGAATGAAACTCATGGCAGACATCCATGCTGGATAAGAGATAAGAAAATTTGATGTCAATCTGACTCCAATATACATAGCACCTTTTAAATATGATCCTCTAGCGTCTGTAGATGTAAAACAAGCAATCAGTAATGACATTAAATATTAATTTTTAGTAACTTTAGTATTGTATTTTTGTAAATGTTTGTCTTTCTTCTATTTTATATCAACTTTCAAGATTTTTATTTTTTAAATATTTATTAAAGCTGGTAATTGCCATGATAATTTACCCTCTGTTTTCACCAGGTCTGAAGATTTCAATAACTTACTATCTTGACAATATGGTTCTTTATATCCATCTTGACAGCCAGAGTCACAATAACCAGTAAACCTGTCACAAGTTTCATTATTTAGACATAACCCACACATTTGTTGGCAATTGGCACCATATGTAAATTTGTTACATTCTGAAAAAATAATAAAAATTACATTAAAAATCAGCATTAAGTGTAAGTTATCTAGAGGTTTAATGGTCTAGCCCTCACAATAGATCCATCCCTCAGTCATTTTGAGTCTGTCCTTGGCATTTAGTGTTCCCATTCAGTATATTATGTAGCATAGTTCGAGTCCTACTGAAGGATGAAAATTTATTTTTTTTTATTTCGTTTGTGGCTCGACTTCAAGGTTGGGAGACCCTCCTGAGAAACACCCACCCTCTATAAAGTGAGTGCCCTGAATTGGGTGAAAACCTAGTAGTTGAGCGTGATTTCAGCCAAATCTCTTTTCACAATGGCTCGCCCAGTACATCCTTAACTAAGTACTGAACCCAAGACCCTTCATGGGTTGTAGTGGTACAGGTTTTGTTCAGTATATGATAATATATCGTCGGCACTATGTAAAACTAAAGAATATGAAAAATTTCATTTTTTTTATTTTGTTGTATACTGTTATATTCTACAAGGCCTATGTTGTGGAAAATACTAGAAATTCGTAAAAATTTAGTCTTGTGGAATACAACTATAAAGGGACGAAATTAAAAGTGCAATTTTTCACATTATCTAGTTTTACATTGTGTTGACGATATAATGAAGTGACTTATTCTACTGTGACTATAAAATAATAATTAAAACCCAACATATGCCAGTTTTAAATAAACTATGCAGAGTCATATGGTGATCTTAATATTGTTGATAATTGTGGAGTATTAATTTTGTAAAATTATAGGCACTGATTGTTAGTGGTAGAGTTTTTTGATAACACCAGCTGGAAGTCATAAAAATATTATTTTTGTACAATAAATTTATTCAGTTCTAGAAGTATACATGATGGTATAGAAGGATCAATACAATAAGGATTGATAAATTATTTGCCACTTCTATGTTAAACATGAATTTTAAACATTCATCACCTCTTCTAGAAACATACAAAAAAATTCAGAACATCAGCACTATGGTGTACAAATTATATATATTAATTTTAAAAATGTAAGACAAGAAATTAAACATGTAGATACTCCCTCAAGGAGGCAAAATGGAAGAACTTCTAAAAGCTATGCAGACTGACAAGGGGAGGACACACTCAGTCTCTCACGGATCTTGTTGGCAATTTTTTGGGAGGTTCCTGGTCGAAAATATTAGACACATATTTTGCCGTTCCGACCAATGGGCCATAAAAGCCGAGAAAAAAAATAAAATTTTTGTGTTTGGATGAAATTTTGTATTTAAGGGTTCTTTGGAATGCTGAATTCGAATCCGATGTCGGTTCTTTGGAAAAAAATATATTGAATGCACTTCACTTGAAACATTTTAGCTTTTACACTGTAAAATGTGATAGAAAATTTTTTTAGCCCTAAAATTCCATTTCAGCACCTTCAAAACTTTGGAAATGTATGTATATATAGATATCAATAAAACAAATATATATATATATATATATATATATATATATATATATATATATATATATATATATATATATATCATTTAGGAGAAATAATTTATCACTTTAATAATAAATATTAAAGTAATTATAATTATTTATTATTTACTGTTATAATAATTTATTACAAATTAATATTTACATGATATGCAGACAGAACCACATATTAGATTTGATGGTTAGATAGTTACAATTTTTGTTTTATTTTGCAGTTGAACATGTTAAAATATGATTGTGATATTTGACATAAAAACATTATAGCAATAACTGCCTCACTTCCTTGCTGATAAGATTTTGTTGAATATAATGATAATGAAATTGTAAGGTAATAAGCTTCAGTTATTAGATCAACTCAGTCATCAAGGATTACACAATGGATTAGAGATGTGTTCTGGGTTTGAAGAATATAACAAAAATTGTAAATACCTGACCATCAAATCTAATATATGGTTCTGTCTGCATATCATGTAAATATTAATTTGTAATAAATTATTATAACAGTAAATAATAAATAATTATAATTACTTTAGTATTTATTATTAAAGTAATAAATTATTTCTCCTAAATAGTATATATATATATAGTTATTAGTATATAGTAAATAGTATAGTAGTAATAGTATAGTATTAGTATAGTAGTAAATAGTATATATATATATATATATATATATATATATATATATATATATATATATATATATATATATATATATATAATAAAATGTATGATATCCCCTCTCCCAAAAACCCTATAAAAGGCCACCCCCACCTGGCCTCATCAGACATTCTGTACGTAGACGTTGATGCGTGCGGTCATACTATGATCGAAGTATTGTAATAGGCTATGAATTGTGCTTTTTCCTGTATCAATGTAGGTCACTCAATAAAGCTTCTTTTTAAAAAACTCCAAACCGCAATCCTTTTATTTAGCTATATATACAGTGGGCGACACAACATTTTAAACCTTATTTGTATGGCACAAAATTTCTTTTATGTACTGATCATAAACCCTTAACGTGGATCTTCTCAATGAAAAATGGTAACATACGTATAATGAAATGGATATGGAAGCTCCAAGAATTCGAATTCGACGTTAAGCATATCCAAGGTAAAACTAATTACATAGCCGACGCACTTTCTAGAGGAATTGACGAAATAAAACATACCAGTGATGAGGAAGATATGGATGTTGAAGAATTACTGAACCAAGATATTGCGGACAAAAACAGTTCGGAATACAAAGCAATAATGGAAGATCTACAGGCACCATCAGAGGAAGATTTAGAGACAATTCACTCGCAAGAATCAAGCAATGAACAGGTACGAATTTGCGAACCAGACAAATGCATCAACATAGATAAGAATCAAATAATTATAAAAAGGGGTAATACTAAAATAAATTTTACTAAACCATTCAGGAAACGCCGATATGAATTAAACATCTACAGAAAGTTGGATAACGCTCCATTGTTAGAACAAATACTTGAACCCAAAAAAACTTATTGAATAATACGTAAATCACCCAACAAAATAACTGAAAATTTATATAAAGACTATTTTAAAACAATACAACAAATAATAGAAACACAATATCCGTCGGTTAAATTAAAAAAATACAAACAGATAGTAAATGACGTTGAAAACCCAAATGAACAAATAGAAATAATAGATAACTATCATTTAGGCAAAACTAAACATAGGGGTATAAATGAAACGTTTGAAAAACTTAAAAAAGAATATTATTTTCCGGGTATCCAAAATAAAATAGCAGAATATATTAAAAATGTGAAACTTGTAAAGTTACAAAATATGACCATAAACCTATAAAAACCAAATTTCATGTTACACCTACACCAGACAGACCGTTTCAGGAATTAATGATTGACATTTTTAATTTCAACAACGCAATAATTTTTACAGCGGTGGACACATTTTCAAAACATTTATTTGCCCAAACGTTACAATCGAAAAACGCAATTGATATCTGTAATGCACTAACCGACTACATGACATATTTTCTGACACCATTACAAATATCCTTGGACCAAAGGACGGAAATGAAAAATAATTTGGTAAGACAGTTTTGTGAAGAAAACAACATTCTCTTGCATTATGTTTCAGCTAGTCATTCAAATTCGCTAGGATTATTAAACACAGGGTTCATTCTACTTTAAATGAGTTATTAAGAATAATAGGGAAGGAAGGATAAAGAAAGATAAATGTTCAATGCAGCAAAAATTAAGATTAGCAGTAATAGCCTACAATAATACTTTAAACAATAAACTAAAACTAACACCCAATGAAATTACTTTCGGATACCTCGGATAATTATGACTCGAATGACTCAGATAATGGTTCTGATTAAAAATATTTAATTTTATTTAAACAATATTAAAATGTTTCAAAAATCTTTTATTTTAATAAAACGTAATAAATGAGATGGTATTAGGGAAAGATGTTTATGTTATATTGAAAGAATTATCTGTATTTATATTAAACTGACAATGCTGTAGTTTATTTTAATAAAGTCGGACTTTTGTATTTTGCTGTAAAATATTATGTTCAATGTTAATAATGTAAAAGATCATTAAAATTATTATTTTATTTCACAGTAATATTCTGTTTGATTTATCTTGTAATTAATATTTTGTATTCACTATAATAAATAATGGGATACTATTATTTTGTCTTGAAATATTATTTTGATTGATCATTGAGAAAAGTATTTTATTTTGAAAATTATTATTAATTGTAATTAAAAGTGTTTGAATTATTATTTTGATTTAAGATGTTATGATTTTAATCGAGTATTTTGAATTTAGAAGTATTATTTGCAATAGAAAAAAAACTAATTCAAAGAATCTTATTTTATTTTCCTTTTGTTTAAATAATGTATTGTTTAGTATTAAGAAATATCATTTTATCTTTTTGTACTTTAGCATGTAAGTAACCTATTGTATTTTTGTAAATACAATAAAGCTTATTGTTAATATTAAGAAATGGACAAGGTCTAATCCTTTTGTTTATGGGAAATTGACAATTGTATAAAATCCTATTCTAGTGTTAGACATACAAAGTTTAATCTTTTTATTTATGTGAAACTATAAATAGTATGAATCCTAACGAGAGATTAGGAAGTATTCAAAGTCTTTTGTTTATAAAAAAGTTGATATTGTATAAAATCTTATTCCAGTACAGAGTTTAATCTTTTTATTTTTCAAGTGTACAAATCCTAACTTAGTAAACAGGAAATTCAAAGTCTAATCCTTTTATTTTCATAAAGTTCCAAGAGTATCAAGAGAGGTACAAGGTCTAATCCTTTTATTATTGTATAGACTTAGAGTATAGGGTCCAATCCCTTTTATTTATAGAATGTTATCTATTTATCATTTCTTGTAAAAGGTATTAAGAAATGGATAAGGTTCAAACCTTTTTGAATTGTATAGAATCTAACCTATTTAGGAGGAGTTATGTGAACCTCAATAGGATTAGCAATATAAATAAAATGTATGATATCCACTCTCCCAAAAACCCTATAAAAGGCCACCCCCACCTGGCCTCATCAGACATTCTGTACGTAGCCGTTGATGTGTGCGGTCATACTATGATCGAAGTATTGTAATAGGCTATAAATTGTGCTTTTTCTTGTATCAATGTATGTCACTCAATAAAGCTTCTTTTTAAAAAACTCCAAACCGCGATCCTTTTATTTAGCTATATATATATATATATATATATATATATATATATATATATATATATATATATATATATATATATATATATATATATATATATATATATTTGCTTTAATGATATCTATATATACATATGTTTCCAAACTTTTGAGGGTGCTGATATGGAATTTTAGGGCTAGAAAAATTTTCTATCACATTTTTCACATGTTTCAAGTGAAGTACATTCAATATATTTTTTTCCAAACAACCAACATCGGATTCGAATTCAACATTCCAAAGAACCCTTAAATACGAAATTTCATCCAACTAGAAAAATAAAAATTCGTGAGCTTCAAAATTTGCCTGACTTGGAAGGCAACTTTTGTTTAAATTGATAAAAACGTGTATTACGTTTAGGCGGTTAAACTTATCAACTTTATTTTTTTACACGAAATATAGGGTGGTAATACGCTTGAAATGACTTTGGTTTCATCATCCTATCAGGTTTCAAACTCAAGCTAAAAATCAAAATGTTTTTCGGATTTTCCAATTTTTTTAATAGGTTTATGTTCATCGAATTTCACATTTATATACATCAAAAGAAAGCTGAGGCTCTCCTCTTTCCAGCGATACTAACCAGTGAATTGTATGACAAAGTAATGGCGATTTAAAGGTATGTAACCAAAAATCAATTTAAAAATTTCATTTTCCTCGAAGAGCGTGAAAAAAATTATATTTTTTGATTTTGTTGAATAAGCGTTTTTCAATGTTTTTTAGAATACTGAATTAGAATCTGACATCAATTTTTGTGAGAAAAAATCTATAGAGGTAGTTTACTTGAAAATCTAATCATTTTTTTAGAATTTAATTAGTCTAAACTAAAATATATGGAGTGGCTGTATTTTTCCTTAAATCCACAATTAAAACTAAATATCTTGGTGCAAGAATTATGTCGATATCATTTTTTAAACCCGAGATATAAAATAAATTATTTGAAAGCTATTTTATTTTTTTTCTCGGCTTCTAGGGCCCATTGGTCGGAACGGCAAAATACGTGTCTAATATTTTTCGACCAGGAACCTCCAAAAAAATTGCCAACAAGATCCGTGAGAGACTGAGTGTGTCCTCCCCTTGTGAGTGTAATAGAATGTAAGGGGGATCAAGTAAATGAACCATCCCTTAGGTTTTCTTTATGTGACTAGTATGTTTTATTTTCCTTTTGGTTGGTTTTTTTCGGTTCCTATTGGAAACAAATTTAAAATCAGACAATTGGAAATATTTATCTGGTCATTTAAACAAAAATATGCATTGGTTTTAAGTGATTTTATTATTAATAATGATTCATAAATATTATATTTAATTTCAGACTATTTTTTATGTGATGTATTAGTTTCGCTACCATATCTATGTCGAATTGGTAGCAAAGTTGGAATTTTATTATTACTGTAGGCCTCTACTTGTTTATTCAATCTTTGAATTACTGATCATCAAGTTTTTCCTGTGTATTTAGTTTATATAACCTTCTTTTTGGGGGAAGGATCTATTTTGTCTTTAGGCAAAGGAAAATAGGATGACAATAGTTTATTAATTTTAAATGCGGGATTTAATAATTTTCTTAACGCCTTCCCGAATTTAGTCAAAATCGGGCAGTAATATGGGACCAAAATGTATTTCTTTGGGGTGGGTTAGTCTTCTGGTTGTTTTAGGTGTCAATAACAGATTTTTTTTTTTTTTAATGTTGTCAATCATAGTTTTACTTTATCTGTTATTGCTGGCTATAGTGGCTATAGTTTGAATTTCTTTATTTTGTTCATTGAGCAGTATGTTTAAAAGATGGTAAATCAGTAAATCAGATACGCGCAACCTTTAATGATTGTATTATCTTGTCTATTTACTTTTTTATTTCTTAAATGTTATTTTGGGCTACAAAACCATTTAAAAAGCAGGACAGTATCTCGAACCAAAAAAGTGCAAATACATAAAACCTTGATAAGACCAGTGCTTACCTATGCTTCTGAATGTTGGACATTGAATGGTACACAGGAAGCACTCCTCCTAAGGTCCGAAAGAAGAATCCTGAGAAGAATTTACAGACCAATGGAACCTGGAGAATTCGTACTAATGCTGAAATTACGAGGCTCTACATGAACCCTGATATTGCAAGGATAATAAAGGCAGGACATCTCAGATGGGCAGGGCATATAGTTAGAATGACCCCAGACCAGATTCCTAGAAGAATTCTAGACGAAAAGGTTTATGGCACGAGAAGAGTGGGAAGACCTCAGCTACGATGGATTGATGGAGTGGCAGCGGACGCAAGGACCATCTTGGGGATCCGCAACTGAAGAGCGGCGGCAGAGAGGACTGGTGGACTAAGGTACAGGAGGCCTTGACTCTTCAAGAGTTGTTGCGCCATTGATGAATGAATGAATGAACTTTTTTATTTCTGGTAGATATTTATTTTTCTTTTAGTTAATATAGGTTATGTTTACAAAAAAAAAAAAAAAAAAAAACGAGAATCACTCATTTCAGTAATGAGATTGTAGGCATATTATTCGTTAGCAGTAAACAAAAAATGTTTGTAATGATTCTAAAATATAATTTTGAATAGCTTATCGTTTATTTGTTGTAATTTTGTTGTTTTTTCTGTTTTTCTGAGTTCCTCCAGAAGCTGTGAAAAAAATCCTGTGTAATAAAAGAAGTAAACTATATCATAACATATCTATAGCATATCTATATCTATATATATTAACATATCTACCTTTTTAAACATGTATACAATGTAGATATGGCGATTGAAAAGGCAGATATGTTTCATAATACAAGTGGTATCTGTAAGATGCCCATCTTTGTTGGTCTTGGAGGCATGCCTATCAGAAGGTTAAGGGCTAAAATCTTAGGTTTTAGCAGTCTCCTGGCATTATTGTGTAAAACTACATCAACATTTGTGGGTTTCCTATATATTTCAAATTCATGTTGTTTATTTTTATCAAAATTTTGAAGTCTAAAAAGTTTGTAGTTTTGTTTTTCTCTAATTCTAATATGAATTTAACTGATGGGTGAATTTCTTTTATATAATTTAAAAATGAATGAATGAATGAAAAATAATATTTATTCTGGGACACCTTGTCCCCTAAGAATAAGACAAAAGTACAATAAAAAGGTATCATTGTCTGGCTGCGTACATAACAGGCAGCAACTTATATAGAATGTAAATTATATATATATAAATATATAGGGTATAATTTTAGATTTGAAAAATAAAAAGTCTTTGGGTTTATATAAGAAAAACAAGATAAGAAAATAACAAAATTAAAATAAAATATAAAATAAAGAAATATTCTAACACTAATATATTACATAATTTCGGAAGATTGATAATTGAGGAGGTAGATGAATAAATTATGTTTAAAGGAAGTGAGAGAAGTGGAATTCCAAAATAAAGCTGCACGATTAATAAAGGATTTTTCAAAGGAAGCAGTTCGATGAGAAGGGATATACAAATCTATAGGCTGGGATCTAGTGTTCAAAAGATGAATGGAAGATCGAAGGGCAAGCATATCGTAAATGTACGAAGGTTTTTTGGACTTTAAGGATTGGAATAGAAAGGAACCAAGGAAGTATAGTCGCCGAAAACTTGGATAAAGCCACCTCAACTCTGAATACCAGCAAGTGATGTGAGAACGCCTGGGGATCCCAAAAATGAATCTTATGAAGGAGTTCATTAATCTTTTCAGCTTCATTTCAAGCTCGCCAGACAGTCCTCCGTATACTAAGCATTCATAATCGAGGTGGGGAAGGATGAGGGAAGATACTAACAATCGACGGGTTTTACAAGGGAATGATTCACGGAATCTTAGGAGCTGTTTGAGGATGGAGATGGTTTTTTCGGGTAATGTGGGAAATATGGTTATTCCAATACAAATGTTGATCGAGTACTACTCCGAGGTTTTTGACAGAGTTTGTGAACTGAATAGGAACGTTATTGTGGTATAGAAGTGGATAACAGGAAAGGGAATTAAGGGAGGGTTTAGATCCAATTAGCATTGCCTTAGTTTTTTTGGGGTTTAGTTGTAACTTATTCTCCACTGCCCATTGGTTAGTGCTATAAATGTCCTCTTGAATCTTACGAGTCGCCTCAAAAATCTCACAAGGATGAAACGATAAGTAGATTTGAATGTCATCAGCATATAAATGATATTGGGAATTATTAATAGCGCCTGTCAAATCATTAATATAAACTGAAAAAGAGAGTTGGTGAAAGGGAAGATCCCTGAGGAACACCTCGCGTTAGAGTCACAGATTTTGAAGGAGGTTGGTTAGGAACAATAACTGTTTGGGAACGGAGAGATAAGAAGGACTGGAACCAGCCAAGAGCACTATTGGAAAGGGAGAGTTTTTGTAATTTAGTGAGAAGAATTTTATGATCTACGGAATCAAAGGCCTTGGAGAAATCGAAGAGGATTAGGATCGTAATTTTCTGTTGGTCAATTGAGGAATAAATGTCTTGGGTAATTTTTAAGAGAGCGGATTGTGTAGGATAACCTGAACGGAAGCCTGATTGAAGAGGAGTTAGGAGATCTTTATTTTCAAGGAATGTAGCAAGTTGAGAATGGACTATTCTTTCTAGTGGCTTAGATAGGTTTGATAGGATGGAAATAGGCCTAAAATGGGATGCTGAGGTAGGTGAAGGAACTTTATTCAATGGACGAACTAGGACCTTTTTCCATGCTGTGGGAAAGGAAGAGGTTTTTAAGGAGAAGTTATAAATATGTATGAGAGCAGGAAGGATGACAGGAAGAGTGAGTTTGATAATTTTTACTGGGATTTGATCGGCACTGAAATCATTTGTCCGGGATTTAAAAACAGAAGCTATTACATCATCAGGAAGAATATAAAGAAAGTAAAAGTTATCTGGATTAAATGGAAATTGAGGAATGGAATAGGATAAAGTATTGATTGGAGGCTCATTGGAAGAGGAATCTACAAAAAAGGAATTAAGTTCGTCAGGAGTCACAGGATAATATGTACTGGATGCGTAACTCGTAACCGAAAACTTCCTTAGAATTCTCCACTTAGATTTTGAGTCTGGAGCTTCGGATAGGATGTTACGAAAATACTGCGCCTTGGCACGTTGCATGGTAGACTGGGTGAGGTTTCGAAGGGATTTGAACATGGAGTAATCATCAGGAAATCTAGAATGCCTGAAGCGTCTTCTAGCTGCATCTCTTCTTTTCATCAGATCTCTAATTTCTTGATTAATCCAAGGAGCAGGTAAACGTCGAAAGATAGAGGTTTTGAGTGGAGCTAGATGATTAAGACATAATAGTAGATTAGATGAAAGGCATTCCACCATTTCATCTATAGAGTGGGAGGAATAGATTGATTCAATGGAAAGGGATAATGAGTCTAGTAGAGGGTTTATATTTTCTGGAGTTAAGGAACTAAGATTGCGCCAGGAAATTTTTTTATTGAGGATCTTAGGTGTGGAAATATTGTAGGAGATTTGCATAAGATCATGACATGAGAGAAAGGATATTGGAAACCTACCAGGTATGCAAGTTTAAAATGTCGTTTATTTCTTAAAATATATACACAGTAATTTAAAAAAAAGTATAATATATTTTATTCAAAGTACTGACCCTCGCTTTCTACACATTTTTTGTCCATCTCTCGGGCAATATATGGATACCATTCCAAAAGAATGCTTCATCTTTATTTGAAATCCATTCATCGAGCCATTTTCGTACGTTTTCGAAATTGTTGAAGTGTTGCTCCGCCAATGAGTGTCCCATCGATGAGAAGAGGTGATAATCAGAAGGCGCCAGGTCAGGTGAATACGGCCGGTGGGGTAGGAGTTCCCAACCAAGCGAAGAAATCGTTTCCTTAGTCAATCTGGCTGAATGTGCAGGAGCGTTATCATGCTGAAGAATGACTTTGGCGTGCCTGTGAGCCCATTCTGGGCGTTTTTTTTCGATCAATGCGTGACTCAAATTGATCATTTGTTGTCGGTAGCGCTCGGTATTGAATGTTTCGCCGGGTTTGAGAAGCTCGTAGTAGACTACTCCCTTCTGATCCCACCACACACACAGCATTGTCTTCTTCCCAAAACGATCCGGTCTTGCACTCGATGTGGATGGTTGTCCTGGCGTTACCCATGATTTTTTTTTCGTTTGGGATTCTGAAAATAAATCCATTTTTCATCGCCAGTTACAACTCGATGCAAAAAATCCTTTCTTTCGTGGCGTAAAAGCAGCATTTCGCACACAGTTTTTCGTTTTTTTTTTTTTTTTCCATCTGTCGTTCGTCCAATTCATGTGGAACCCATTTTCCAACCTTTTGAATCTTTCCCATAGCTCTCAGGCGATCGGAAATGGCTTGCCTAGTGACATTCAACTGTTCTGCCATCATTTGTTGGGTTTGGGTATTGTCTTCGTCTAATAAAGATTGCAATTCGAAGTCCTCAAACTTTTTTGGTCGATTTTCTCGTTTTTGATCAGTAACATCAAAATCACCACGTTTGAAACTTTGAAACCAACGTTCACATGTCCTGACGGTTGGAGCAACATCGCCATAAGTCTCAACAAGAATTCGATGACATTCAGATGCCTTTTTCTTTTGATTAAATAAGAAAATCATGACATGCCGCAAATGCTCTTTATTTGGCTTAAAATTAGACATTTTTAACACCAAAGAAAGGTATGATACGTCCACGTAAACGACTTAAAAACAACTGACTTTTGTAAACAAATGACTAACAAACAAAATAGCGTTAAGAGATAAGCAAATCCTTCAATAGGCTAAGAGCGCATTCTATTGGAATTAAAACGACATTTTAAACTTGCATACCTGGTATTGATTGGCCTATTCCTCCCAGACCATAGGCCATGGGCTAATGAGTGTTGGAAACTTCCATTAGATTGTAAAAATCTTATTTTTCTAATAGCGGTAGATTAGACTTAAAAGATCAGTTCATCTAAATTTTCTATAGTTTCTGATGGTTAGATACTAGAGAACAAATTTGTGACATCAAAAGATATTTAACGATAATGTATTGATTGTGAAGCTCAATACAAAGGAAAAACTAGACAATTTAGAATACAAATAATTAATAACAAGAACAATGAAACTAATAAATGAAAATCTTTTTTAAAAATTGATGAATTTACCAATGTTTATAGAAGCAGTCAAATTATATTTATTAATATCAGAAAATCAACAGAATAGTAAACATTGTTCAAATAAGTATTATGTCAGCAATAATTTAAAACATAACACTATACTATTATCTTTCAATCAGTTGTACATCTATATAGCCATTGTAGATGTATTATTTGAAAAATATGATTAAAAGATTTTTGTATTTCTGAGTTAAAAAGTAGCAAATGTTTTCCTAGTATACTATTACAGCCCTGAATAAATGTTGCATATAATTAATTATTTAATCTCACTTTTCTCAACAATCCATCCAGTCTAAAAGGCAATATTTAATTGGATTTTTTTCTTTTATATGTTTTCCTACCGAAGGAAAATATCCCTGTGATGCTATAAACCACTGTAAGATAAACTTCAAAAACTTAAACCTATATTAAAGAATTTAGATACTTCAAACAAATACATTTTCAAATTAATATTTTACTACTTTAAAAAGTAGAATGACATTCAAGACATATATAAAGTTAAGTTTAACATTACCCATATGACAGTATTTTCCAGTAAACCCAGAAGCACAAGAACATCCAACAATATCATCACAGAATATAATACTTCGGCAACCATTACTAAAGACAGAGCAAAACGATCCACAATCCAAACCAAATTTATTTTCTCCACAACCTGGAATTTTTTTTTTTTTTTTAGATATTTATTGAAATTAACAACTGTATATACAATTTAAAAATATAATACATCAAGTAAATATGATGATAATGATAAAAATGACAAATCACTTGTTTTTAAAGCAACTACCCATTGATAGCACATATAAAGGTTCTATATAATGAAGTTCTATATTAGAAGGTCCCAAGGCCATCTTCTTTTTAGGTACCTCGGAGGGTTATCTGGAATGGAATGAGAAGCAAGTTGTGATACTATTGGAATTGAATGGTTGTGGAGTTTGCTATGGAAGGATAGATATCTGGTTTGAGCTACGTCAGAAATTTAAGGTATATTATCATTAAAAGGCATAACTTCTATTTAATCATTAATATTTCATTAAAGAAAAACTGTGATTGCTTTCAATTAGTCCATTTATAATGTCTTACAGCCATACAACTGAGCAATGTGAATATGAACATTGCTCAGGAGTTATGCCTTTTAATGATAATAAATTACATTTCCTTCAACAAAATAGTTAATTAGTAAGGTATATTAAGATCTTTGTGGATAAGTTTGTTTATGATGAAGTAAGGAGCATTTAATATTTCTCAAAGGATTTTGGATTGTAAAGATTGGATAAGATATGAATTGGATGGTTTAGTGGAACCCCAAAGCTCAACTTCGTATGTCCAAATTAGTCTAATCACTGTTATGTAAATAAGTCTTTTGTAATTCATTGGAAGGTTTGAAAGTTTTTCAAGTCAATGTTGAAGTAGTCTAAAATGACAGGCAATTTCTTGTTGTTTTAGTCTTGTATGTGGATTCCAAGTAAGATGTTTGTCCAGATGGAGTCCTAGGTAGGGGATCTGTTCCACGGGAATTAGTGGAATATCATTAAAGGAAATTGTAGGACAGGAAGTTGTAGGTTTATGACAAAGGGTAAAGGTTATTTGATGGGATTTATTTTGATTCTCCATTTTTGACACCATTCTTGAAGGTTTATGGTATGGGATTGGAGTGTCTGGGACCCTGGAATTAATCATTTTTTATCACTTTAGGACCTAAGGAATTTTTTTTTTGTATGTTTATCATTATTCTTTAAATTTCCCTCTCACATCTGAGCCACTAAATGAGATATTTTCTAATTATGAAATAAAAAAACAAACTGTGTTTATATTATTTAGCTAGATTCTTATCAGAATATATTCACACCTATCAGCTTATAGAAAGATCTCTGAGAGTATTGAATAAGAATCAATTATCCAACAATAACAGCTGATACAATAAAGAAGAGTTAATAGCCGTAGGGTATTATAAAGTTTGGCAAGACTGTTCCAAATAAGGCCAGGGATACACATACCTGTAAGTCGCACATGTTCTTGCCAATACCTAGCATGTGCCAGTTATTATCCTTAGCTGGCATGTGTAAATGGTAACTGGTATACCAGTAGATCGCATATTTGATTTTGCGGGCTAGAGGATGTGCTAGTGGGGATGTGTGTATGCATGAAGAGTCCCACCCATCTGAAACGGAATGTGTGAATGCACGCTACAGGCTACAGCTACTGGCATGCCAATATGTAGGCAAGATTCTATTAGAACATTTCGAGTAGTATTTTGCTTCTTTTTTTTGGTTTGTCCTCATTTTATTGTTAGATTTTAATCTTGTTTTATTTTTATTCTAGTGTAATTTTTTATTAAATAAAAAAAAAAATCAAAATAAATTCTTTTACTCAATTTAATAAAATTATTTTATGTAGCAACTATTTTACCACTAACCAATGGAACGAACTGTGAAATTGTAGATTTTTCCTCTCTAAACAATGGCTCCTGAGTTTATAAGTATAAGGTGAGTCTGTCTTAGTGTAAAATTTATTTATTATTATTTAGGATTTATTTTATTAGATTTACAATGTAAGGTTTAAAACCCAATGATAATGAACATAGACTTCAATTTTGTCATTGATGTTATTGAAGAATACCACTTTTTTAGGTGAAGTTTATGGATAGATAGAGTCCGTCTATCTATTTGTCTATCTCCCCTGTTTTTACAGGGGAAGGTATGTGTAAATGAAGTTGGATGAAGTTGGATGAAGTTGTGGTAGGATATTTTCTGAATATTACTTTCGAATAGTGCTGGAAAATCATAGTTTGCCCAACAGACTGAATGGTGAGAGCTACTAGGATTTGCTGCAAAATATCCTACCACAACTTCATCACGATATTCCACCTGAAGTTCGGCAAAATATGTTTTTTCGACACTATGGTGCTCCTTCACATTATTCGAAATTAGTAAAAAAATGAATAAACCAACAATGCCCCACATGGACAGGTAAAAATACCATCCCCTGTAAAAACAGACTCAAACTGTAAAAACTGTCCATAAACTTCACCTCAAAAAGTGGTATTCTTTAATATTATCTGCATTCAGAAGTCAACATCAAATTTGAGGTCTATGTTCATTATAATTGGGTTCTAAACCTTACATTGAAAATCTAATAAAATAAATCCTAAATAATAATAATAAATAAATAAATGTAATAACATAAAATCCTTTGATCTGGTGTCGCTTTATTGACAGTTTTTCTTTATTTTCTATTAATCAATCAATTTTTTCTTGGCTTTTTTTTTCCAATAAAGAGTTTATTATGTTTAAAATACATATCTCCATTAAGCAATTTTCATAATGTCTTATTTACACAAGTAACTGATATGTATGCCTAATGAAAACACCATGTTTTCCAGTTTTAAAAGTAAATTTCTCCGTGAAATCGATACGGAATCATTAATTTGATCATACCATATAAAAGCTGGTTGAATATGCAATTGTAAGATTTACAGTTTTATGGACAGTTTTATAGAAAATTTAATGCTAAATCCGAAAATGTGGTAAAAACTTGAAACTTGATTCAGAAGTGCAGATTTGAATACTGAGCACCAGCAATGAGGCTCCAGAAACAGTAACTCTTGTAGGTGCAATTACTGCGGATGTGATTCCCAAACTCCCAGTTTCATTTTTCCCAGAGCTCCTATATATTTGCCAACTAATCCAAAATGAAACCTTGATCTATAGAGAAAAAAAAATCTGTGAAATAAGTTCAGCAGAGATTTTACTATATTTCACTCATCTCAAAAACCTTTTTTGAATTAAAAAAAAAAATCACCTGTTTACTTAACTAACAGAAATATTTCAATATATTTCCAAGGCAGGAGGCAATTAGGATTACTGATGTGTAACATAATGCAACAATATTTAAACTTTAACATTAATGAAGACTTAAAGTGAATGTAGTTAGAATAAAAACTATCAATAACAATGAAATTACCCGATTCACAATGATTTCCATTAAATCCTATTGGGCATAAACATTGACCACCATAAAGTACTCCACCATTTTGACACTGTTCATCTGATTGTAGAAACTCCTTCTCTATAGACAAAATATAACAAGTCCTGACTAAGGCTGTAGAGCTAAATATAATAATAATACCAAATATAATTTAATTATCACATTATTTCTAAATGTAATGAAACTTACCAATAGATCCAAAGAGTATAACATGTTTTCCTGATTTAATAAAATAACGATCTTCGATTGCTGAAACATATAAATGAACCTTATCATTCATACAAATTCTATATCTAGGTAGAGGATGAAAAATAAATTAAGTAAATAAGAGCGTTATTATTCAATAGTTAATAAAAATTGAAAAAATAAAAATAAATAGCCATTAATTGTTTTTTTTATTAATTTTTAAATTTCCCTTCCATATTAATTGGAGAAATGTAAAAAAGAACAAAATAAAAAAACAAAAAAAACAACTGCCGAAACAAATAGCATGGTGTTGACATCAGTACATTTTGTTCAGTAGAAATACCAGGTATGCAATTTTAAAATGTCGTTTTAATTCCAATAGAATGCGCTCTTAGCCTATTGAAGGATTTGCTTATCTCTAAACGCTATTTTGTTTGTTAGTCATTTGTTTACAAAAGTCAGTTGTTTTTAAGTCGTTTACGTGGACGTATCATACCTTTCTTTGGTGTTAAAAATGTCTAATTTTAAGCCAAATAAAGAGCATTTGCGGCATGTCATGATTTTCTTATTTAATCAAAAGAAAAAGGCATCTGAATGTCATCGAATTCTTGTTGAGACTTATGGCGATGTTGCTCCAACCGTCAGGACATGTGAACGTTGGTTTCAAAGTTTCAAACGTGGTGATTTTGATGTTACTGATCAAAAACGAGAAAATCGACCAAAAAAGTTTGAGGACTTCGAATTGCAATCTTTATTAGACGAAGACAATACCCAAACCCAACAAATGATGGCAGAACAGTTGAATGTCACTAGGCAAGCCATTTCCGATCGCCTGAGAGCTATGGGAAAGATTCAAAAGGTTGGAAAATGGGTTCCACATGAATTGGACGAACGACAGATGGAAAAAAAAAAACGAAAAAAACTGTGTGCGAAATGCTGCTTTTACGCCACGAAAGAAAGGATTTTTTTGCATCGAGTTGTAACTGGCGATGAAAAATGGATTTATTTTCAGAATCCCAAACGAAAAAAAAAATCATGGGTAACGCCAGGACAACCATCCACATCGAGTGCAAGACCGGATCGTTTTGGGGAAGAAGACAATGCTGTGTGTGTGGTGGGATCAGAAGGGAGTAGTCTACTACGAGCTTCTCAAACCCGGCGAAACATTCAATACCGAGCGCTACCGACAACAAATGATCAATTTGAGTCACGCATTGATCGAAAAACGCCCAGAATGGGCTCACAGGCACGCCAAAGTCATTCTTCAGCATGATAACGCTCCTGCACATTCAGCCAGATTGACTAAGGAAACGATTTCTTCGCTTGGTTGGGAACTCCTACCCCACCCGCCGTATTCACCTGACCTGGCGCCTTCTGATTATCACCTCTTCTCATCGATGGGACACTCATTGGCGGAGCAACACTTCAACAATTTCGAAAACGTACGAAAATGGCTCGATGAATGGATTTCAAATAAAGATGAAGTATTCTTTTGGAATGGTATCCATATATTGCCCGAGAGATGGACAAAATGTGTAGAAAGCGAGGGTCAGTACTTTGAATAAAATATATTATATTTTTTTTTAAATTACTGTGTATATATTTTAAGAAATAAACGACATTTTAAACTTGCATACCTGGTACTATAGGACATCTTTTTCATATTTTTCCACTTCTTTGTTAGTAAAAGTCAGAGTAAGGGAAATAGGGAAGAGAGTTAACCAGAACAATAGTAAATTGTGATACAAGCCAGTTAAATCAATTAAGATATGAATGGGTTTTTTTTTTTTTTAAGTTTGACTTCGTGGATATGGGTTTTGACAGGATGAAGCTATTGGGCAAAGATTATTGAAAATCAAACCCATGTTTTCATCAGGTCTTATTATTATTAATCAGTTAAATAATCCCTAATTATACTGGATATCCAAGAAATTATTCACAAGCCAAAACATTATGAAAAATTAATGTTTTTTCTATGACCAGGGACTTCTGATAGACATACTGAGCATCTCGAGCTAGTTATTTAACATTAGCATTATTCTCATTTCTCAACTTATTAGTATTAATGCAGTAATTTAATAAGAATGATCTTTTTACAATATTTAACATAAATCTTCTTTCATAACTAAGAAAAAATAATTTTTAGAAAAAAAAACAAAACCGACTTCAAGATTAAACCTACATAAGCAAACTTGAACTAAAAAATAATATTTTAATTGCTTCGAAACAAAAACCATTAAATGACAATCAACAAAATTATCGATACTTATATACCTATTCACAATTTATGATCAGTTATTTTTAGAGTCGGTGCCAACCAAGAAGGGCAGTTTAATCATGCGTTTAGGCATGATAGACTTCAGCGATAAAAGTCTTAATCTGTCCCAAGGAGATGCGCCAGTCGTTAATTACTTAGTTAAAGCCAAATTAATTTTATGGCAGACTAAGAAATGATAAAAAAAAAAAAAAAGAAAGAACTTTCTGGAAGATTGAACATAAAGAAAAATACTATTTATTAACATTAGAAAAAAATTAACAATATATACATATAAATCATAAAAACGAATAAATTTCCCTCACAGCTGCGGATAATAATGGAAAAAAAAATAGATTATTGATAAAGATAAAATGAATTAATTTTATTGCTAACAATTATTAAATGTAATAATGTAGAATTAAAAAAAAAAATAAATAAACTTTGTTAAGGTGATAACACTTTTAATGATTACCGTGATTGTCTATTGAATTAATTATTATGTTTAAAGTCTATTGCTGACTGACCTGGTCAGTAGGGATATAGGGTACCTGTGGTTCATGAATGTTTACATCTTCCGATACACCCTGGATGAATCGAGATGTTGTGGTGGTGAGGTGAGAGAAGAAAAGTACAGCGGCGAAAATGTTCGCCAACTGTTGTCCTGAGCCGCTATCTTCCTTCCTCAACAGTCGAGAGCACTGGTTACTCCATCAACAGTCCAGACAGCACTGGGCTTATCTCGAGAGAGTCTTTGGGCAGTAAACATTGTTGTCCGACACTCATTGTTTAGACTGGTATATACACTTCACCAGTAACCGTAACAATCACGTTCTCCTTTTCCATTTTTTATTTGAAATAAAATTTTAAATCTCATTATACACAATTAAAAAAATTAAACCTTTACTTATATAATAATATTTACAAAAAAAAAATAATGTGTTACTTTGTATAAATTAAACTTATTTAATTTAATTTAACTCTAAATCCAAAAAAAAAAATAATAATATTGTTTCTGAAACATCGTGCCTTAGCAATAAACTTTCAAATGGCCGGAGACAGCGGTGTGGCGGTGATGAAACAGTGGGAGCATCTTTACAATTACCATTTCTTTTCAAATTCTGTTTGTTTTGGTTGGCACAGACTCCAAAATAACTGATCATAAATTGTGAATAGGTATATAAGTATCGATAATTTCGTTGATTGTCATTTAATGGTTTTTGTTTCGAAGCGATTAAAATATTATTTTTTATTTTTTAATTCAAGTTTGTTTATGTAGGTTTAATCTTGAAGTCGGTTTTGTTTTTTTTTCTAAAAATTATTTCTATTTTTTACTTTTTAGTGGTGAGTGTATTTTTGTTTATACAGTCAATTCTCGATCTTCAAGCTACCCTGAAAAATAGTTCGACTTACTGAACAAAGAATTATCGAGGTTATTATTCCACTTATCTGCATGTAAATGGGAAAATTGAATACAAAGCTGTAGTTGAAATCATTAAGTGCATTTTCATAAATGGGAATGTTGCTTGTACATACATATAAAATCATTGATACAGAAATTTAAATACCTGGTACCAATTTATCATATAACTTTCAACTGAACTGCGCTTTTTTCTGAGGGTGCCTATAAGTTGACTTACCGCCTTCCATCAGTGGCGATCTTTTCTTTATTCTTTAGGATGCTTGAAAGAGAACTAGGCGGAATTCGGAATTCACTTGCAACAAATGCCCAACTTCCTTCTCATTTATCCACTTTGCAAATCAATTTTAACTTTTCGTTAATTGAAAGAATTTACAATAGCCACTGTAAAATTATTCACTCGAGTGAATAACTAATAATAAGTGACTGGTGCAACTATGAACTGAAAAGATAAACAATGACGGGAAACCGGAATATAAATTACACATGAAATTCTTTTAATTTGAGTTCCAGTTATAGAGGCGATTACTTCTAATAGTTCGTTTCATAGAGGTAGGTTGTCCTAGAAGTTCTCTCTTTTGAACCCTATTTTCAGTTCGACTTATTTACACAATTTTTAACATCGAGAGTTGACTGCATATGTAAATTATTTATATTTAGTTACCATGGAGATTTTAGATTATTATATTATTTTTACTAACTGTTTTTTTTTTATATTTCTTAAAAAGTGCTCCTTTGATTTCAAAATATTTTTTATGGGATCACCTCTGAAGTATGCCCTACCGATCTAAAAAAAAAACCATCAAAATTGATTGAGAATCGACCGAGTAATCGTGTAACATTAAAAAAAAAAAAAATTACAGATGAGTTGAGAACCTCTCTTCTTTTGAAGTCGGTTGAAAAAATAGGTATTCAATTTAAAAAACAAATTTGAAATCAGCTTCAAATTAATCAATTTGAATAAAGCCTAGATTCCAGATACCACTAACAAAAATAAAACTATCGGCTATAATCAAAACAATAACATAAAATATAATTATTTTAAGATTGTTGACAATGGATTAAACACAATCAAAAAGTATTGTTCATACTGTGTGTTTACATTAAGTTCAATTATACAGTGAAATCTTGCAAATTCGGACACTGCAGTAATCCAAATTAGCAAGTATGCAGAACTTTTTTTTTAATTTTACATACCATTAGTAAGGGTTACTTTGCCATATTGGGGTGAATTTGCCCACTTTTCAAATGTTAGTTTGTACCATTTCAGCAGTTGTAAAACTAACATTTGAAAAGTGGGCCAATTGCCTGATATAGCAAGGACACCCCACCCCAGTTGACGGTATTTACATATATATATATTTTTTTAAATTTATTTTATTGGATGTTTTCAAATGAATAAAAAAAGTAATATCTATAATATTATATAAAAGGACAAGCCATTTTTCATTTGTGATCTCTAACCACGAAAACTTCTGAACCATTTTGTACCAATTTTTAACTACATTATCTTCATAGTTCAAGGAAGGTTTAGCAATTATAAAATTTACATATTTTCTATAAAATTGTTTTTAAAAAAGGAATAAATATATGTTGTGCAGTGGTTTGAAAATTTAACAATAGGTGGCGAGCACCATTCAAAAGAGACTACATAGATATGGTGTGATATAGAGTTGGAAAATAATAGAATCTGCTTAATTCAATTAATTGTTATCAAAAGTTAAAAAGTTTAAAAATGAAACGATAAGTGGTTAATGCTATTCTGCTACTGAGTTTTAGTAAAACTATTGAACCCATCTGAACCAAATTTCAACTACATCATCTTCATAGTTCTAAGAAGATTTACAGTAGTAAAGTTTAATGTAATAATAATTTTAATGGACAGTGCTAAGTGTAAGAAACAAGGTTTGTCAATAGCTTTTAAGATTAGAAATTAAAAACCAACCAGATGAAATTGATAAAATTATTAAATAAAAATTGTTACCAAATCAAAATGTCAATCCTTTGCTATTTGATATTGTGGGTCAAAATATGATCCATAGGCATTTAGTTGCCAGCACTGATAATCCAGTCCATTATTCGCAAGATTTTTTTAATAGTCCTTGTCCATCTGGATTACCAATTCATATATTAAAAATTGGTTGTCCTATTCTGCTTTTATATAATCCTCAAACACCTAATAGGTGAAAATATCATTGAAGAAATAAAGCTCAATTGTATTGTTCAATACAAGATTTTAATCGAACAAAAAAAAAAAAGTTCAATTATTAGTTAAAATAATTTAAGTTCTTTACTTAAAGGAGCGGAGGAAGCCACTATGGTTGATGGTAGTACAAAGATATAATTAATTAATTAAAAGATAAACAAAATAAAAATATTTAAATGAGCCCATACTCCCTCAAAATTTTGTAGTTTATTTTCTAATTAAATAACCCCTCTGTCAGATAGTTTGTTCTCAAATTCATTTCATAAATATATACAAATTACATACATAAAAAAAATATTTATTCTAATTTTTTCTTAACCTCTATAATCCAAATTTTTCACTAATCCAAACACCTTTTAGCAACAATTAGTTCGAGTTAGCAATATTTAACTGTAATTAAGAAAAAAATTAAAGCAGTATCAGAGACAAATATTAGAGTCAAGACAAACAAGAAAAAAATTAGATCTATACCAATTAAAAAGTAAAATACTAAATTGTTACAATTATAAATTTAATTGAAAATTTAATTGTTTTGACTATATCAAAACATAGATACTTACAAACAGACCACTTTTATTTTTAAAAATGTAATAATCAGTCAAGATTTGTTCTAAACAATTTATTATATTACTACCATCCCCCATCGCGGCTTCATCCGCTCTCATAGTTACATATCTTTACAGAACTTAGATAATTTTATCTAATAATTAAAGGTTTATTCGTTTATCGATAAAAATACTGTGTTGAAGTATGCAATTCAATGTGGTGCGACATGCTGATCCCAATGGTTTGAAAATCGACTAATATATGGTTGGCAACATTCCGCAGTAGAGTTTACAGTGATAAAACTACTGAACACATCTGTACCAGATTTCAACAGCCCTAAAGTAATTGCTAATGCATAACAAAAAATAAATTTTTTCACAAATAATGGTAACAAACTAACAATATTTATCAGATCCTTTGATTGTGAGTCTGTCCGATTAGCCACAGCAGCATAAAGTGACGTTAAACGAAATAATAAATTGTGAGTCTTGGAGATCATTCCTATTCTGAACTGAGTTAAAATGGTCACTCGCACTAACTTGGATTGTCATTTGATTAGTACTCCCAGAGATCATTTGTATTTCAAACTTAGGTCGAATGATCATTTGTTTGTAACCTTGAACTGACAAAGAATTGAAGATCGCTCGTTAATTTTCTAACTTTTTCCACCATCTTTGTTAGTTTATTTTCTCGTTTCTGCTTAATTGGTGGTTATTTATTTGTGGTTTATTTGTTCTGGCCCTTTTGGTGTTATTAATTACCTTAGGCAGCTATTATAAGTTCATTCTTTAATGTATTAATTTGGTTTTGTAAATATGAATTAGTTTTGTGAATGAGGAAACTTTCTCAAACATAAACAAAAAATTCCTCAAGAAATTTAAGTTACGACTTTTTAAAGTTTTTAAAATAAGTTCATCACTACTTAGTACAATTTAAAATATAAAAAAGGCTTTTAAAATCAAATAACATTTAAAGATTGGTAGGAAAAATATGCGTGACTGCTTTATGATAACTGATACAGTGAAAAGAAGTTACAAAATGTTGATGGATGTGAAATAATTGTGCATATTTTGTTAATTTTTTAAAATTGGTAAATGTTTATGTTTATTATGACAGCATCATGAAAGATAATATTAAAGTTATGTTCATTTACGATTAGTATGATTAAATTCTTGCAAAAAAGTATACTATATAATATTATGTTGAAAAACATTAAGATGTGGTGTGACAATAAGGGATATTGATTAGCAAGAAATTCAATATGCTGGTAATATGGAAGAAATGGAATAGATAGAAGTCGAAGATACATGTTCTTTAATATAAAATGTAACTTTGCAAGAACCCATTATCACCATCATGCATTTAATATTTAATATTCTTATTTATTTTTTATTATTTAAATTTCTGTACTTAACCTGTAAACCTATTTAAAATATTTATAAACAAATTTTAAAGTCAGTAAAGTACTGATGTATAGGCAACATTAAATGAATAGTGTAACAAACCTTATTTCTGGCAGTCAACACTGTACATTCAAATTATTATTATAATAATCTTCATTACTGTAAGCCTTTCTAGAACTATGAAGAAGATGTAGTTGAAATTTGGTAAAGATGGATTCAATAGTTTTACAATTGTAAATGATATTGCAGAATGGTGCTATCCATATATCGGTTGATTTTTAAACTTCATTGGGTTCACTTCATATCATATCAAATACTTATTGCTTTTTTAATAACAATTTAATTGAAAATAACCAAATTTTACTATCAATCTCAAGCTCAATATAACTCTGTACCTTTGTAATCTCTCATGTAGTATGGTGATCACCAACTACCGGTCAACTTTCAAACTTCACTGTTATCCACTTATTTTTGTTTTTTTAATAATGAATGAGTAGAAAATCAGTATTTTTTATTTCTAAACCATCCTGGAACTATAAATATGATGTGGTCAAAATTTGGTAGAGATTGGTAGTTTTGTCAAAATTTCAGTAGTTTTGGTGGTTAGCGATCACATACAAAAAATGGATTGTCCTTTTATATAATAGTATAGATACATTAAACAAAAACATTATTGAAAAATATGTACAATTTTAAACTTACTGTATGGGTTACAGCCAAAAATTTTGTTAACAAACACAGATCCCTCTGCTTCTACTTCTAAAATTATCTGTATTGGAATCCTTTTTAAATGCACTGGGAGAGGCAGACTAATTCTCACTGTTTCCCACATTTCATGCTGAAAATTTAATTTCCACTTGATCAACCAACAATAGAAAGGAATAACAAACAATAAATAATATTAATTACCTGAAATGAATATTTTGCTAAAAATGTTTTTTCTTCTTCTGACAAAGCAAAAACTTTAACGAATCCTTTACTCATATTTCCTGGGATATCAAATAAATATTCTAAATACAAACAAATGGCCTCCAGTTCGAGTGATTTAGATTTTGTTTTGAAAGTTCCTTTATTATTTATCTTCCATTGAAATCCTAGAAAGTTGCAAAAGAAATATGATTTAAAAACATTTTTGATCAATAGGAGGGAGGTGTGGTAGCTCAGTGTGTAAGGCATTTGATTGCCATGCTCCTGTTCCCGAATTTCAGTCCTGCTAAAGGCAGAAAATTTACTTTTAATTTCAGAGGGTTGACTTTGAGGTCGAGAGACCTTCTTTGGGCAAACCCAGCCCTAGTAAAGTGAGTAATTAGGGAAAAACCTGGTGGTTGAGTAAAATTTCGGTCAAATCTCCTCCATTCATGACAATTTGCCAAGTAACACTTCCTTCTTAATAAAGTATTGAACCCAAGACCCTTCTTGGTTTTTTTCTTTTTTTATTCAATAGGATTACAATTTTTCTTGACATCAATTGGATAGATCTACGTTCCAAGAAAATAAATATAATTTCTATCATAGATTAGTTTCAGGTTAAAACTCACCCCTTAAATCATCTATTTCAAAGACTGAAGAAATATCAAAGCCCATTTCCCATCCACAATTAAACTTTACAGCTGAGTGGCATGAGGGAATATCTTCATTAGGAACTAAAACACAAAATAAATAGTTATGAATATTCATTTCCATTATATTTCTTAATTTTTTAAATCAACCAATCTATTTTCAATGATTTTATTTTTGATAGTAAATATGGGTTTGAAATGAAATCTAATGATGCCAAAATACCATTTACCACAGATTGGTAAAATTAAATGAAGAAAAATTTGAAACTGAGGATTTCAAAATAAAGCAGCTAAAGTGTAACTAGAAATAAAATAAATAAAGTAATACATAATGCTAAACATAAAATAATCTTACTGAATCAATAATTTAGTATTTAAAAATTAATGGTTTAAAAAATTTTGAGATGGAGCCTTTAGCCTTTAAAGCTGAATGTCCCCTCTGTAGTACCAAATGTTGCCATCACGTAGCAAGTCAAAATAAATAAAATTTGGTCTCTTCAAATCTCAATGGATCATTCGATTTAGGTTCTGTAAAGTTTGTTTTATTCCCTATTTTCATAGAATTTGAGCTAACTAGTTTAAAGGCCATATTTGTGATATTTACAATTTTAGTTTAAAAAAAAATAAATACTTTCTAGTATTTTTTAAAGAAAAATCAGGTTATAGGCAAGTGTAGCATAATAAAATATAAATATTTAGTCCAGTCAATGAGTTCTGAAATGAGGGGTGTAGAGTGCATGGAATATGCGATAATTTTTGACTTCATAGCTTCGTTAGGAATAGTTGAAAGGAAACATACTAAAAGTCCCCGCCCCTGGGGGGTGAGCTGACGGTGGTGGGGAGGGGAGAAGTTCCATTTTTTTTGTTTTTCCATAATATCTCGAAAACTGTTGACTCTAGAAAAATATGTTCCAAATAAACATAAAAGCTATTTAAATTCACTATAAAATTTAGTATTTATAAATTTGTCATAATTCTAACCGTTTACAAGATAAACGTTATTGAAAATAGGTGATTTTCGGGAAAAAACAAATGTCACTTCACTTTTTGTAAAACTTTTGCTTCTATTACGTTCCATAATTGTTTCTCAGAAAAAACGTCAGAATCAAAATTGTAGAGCATTAACTTTACTATAATTTCATATACACGTTTCTGGTGTTTGTTTCAAATCTTTAACAAAAAGTGAGGTAAACATTTTTTTTATTTCTAAAGTTGTCGATTTTTAATAACGTATACCTCGAAAACATTGAAATTTCTACGAATTCGTATAGAATTAATTTTATAGGAAATTTAATGAGCTTTAATTTTGATCTGCTGCATATTTTTCTAGAGTCCACAGTTTTCGAGATATAGTCGAAAAACAAAATTGGGACCTTCTCCCCTGCCCCCACCTTCAGCTCACCCCCCAGGGGCGGGGACTTTTAATATGTTTACCTTCTAACTACTCCTAACAAAGCTGTGAAGTCAAAAATTGTCGCATATTTCATGCACTCTACACCCCTCATTTCGGCACTCTTCATCTGGGGTCGTACTTCTCTGAAAAAACACGTTTATTGATACTCATTGCAAAACTAATTGTTCGATCCAAAATTTCAATTTTTTATCTGAAAGCTCCTTAAATTTACTATAAGAACCTAAGTATGAAAATTTGATTATGTCACGTTAAATACCCATACAGCGCCGTCCAATGAAGCTTGATGAGAAAATCACCCCCATCACTGAAGCGCCCTTTTGACCCAATATCAATCATTAAAAAACGGTAGTCCGCATCAACTACTGCCAAAAGCACAATGGAAAATGTTTTTTTATAATTAAAATACGAAGACCCGGATTTTGATGGTGCTTTAATTTGAATATGTTTCCCGTCTATAGCACCCATACAGTGGTCGAAATTCCATTTCAGCTTGAAACGATCTGCAGAGTTTTTCAGCATTTCCGCTGAAGGATCTGGCATTTCAGTAGGTTGCAAATGAATCCATAAGGCATCACAAACTTCCACAACGGCACGAGATACAGTTCTGTGTCCAACTCTGTAGCTAAACTCCAGAGATTTATAGCAGTCACCAGATGCAAGATATCTGCAAGAAAGCAAAAATAAAGCTCTGATTGTGTTACTTAATTCAAACAAATTAATTTGTTTGACTTTTTTTTCTAAATGTTATTTTTTTTGCAGGTGAAGAAGCGAAAAAATTATGGATAAAGCTTCGAGATGCGCACAGGAGTAGTTTAAAAAGGTCACGAACAAGAAGTGGTGATGGTGGAAGCTACAATAAACCGTGGAAATTCCAAGAACATATGGCATTCTTAAAACCTCATATGAAGGACAGAAACAAGTTTACTAACGAAGATGTATTGCAGATAGACGATATAGATATAGATATAGATATGGGGGAAACGGGTGAATCACCTAAGTGCCATGATAACTGTGATGATTCAGGCAATGAAAGACCCCCAAAAAAGAAAAAATGGAAGTACCTTCTCTTTTGGTGGAGTTGAGAAAAGACCATGAAGAACGGAGGAGGAACAGGGAAGAATTTCGTCGGCAAATTCTTCAGCCACCTAATGAATTAAAATTATTTTTTGACTCTATGTATGAGTCAACAAAAAATTTACAACCTTCCTTGCAGAGGATGGTTAAAAGGAGGCTGTTTGCTATTGTAGCTGAGGCAGAGGACATAGAAGAAAGAACAATGGACCTCCTCAGTACTGTAACTCCCCTGGCCCTGCTCTTTCTCCACAAGAAAGAAGCTGCCCAAGCCAAAGCAGCAGCAGTTCAGGAGACCACCTGTTTCCCAATGAATATCTTGAAATTTAGGAAATTAAAGGAAAAGTTTCTCACAATATTTTGTTGTGTGTGTGTGTTTGTGTGTGTGTGTGTGTGTGTGTGTGTGTGTGTGTGTGTGTGTGTGTGTGTGTGTGTGTGTGTGTGTGTGTGTGTGTGTGTTTGTGTGTGTGTGTGTGTGTGTGTGTGTGTGTGTGTGTGTGTGTGTGTGTGTTTGTGTGTGTGTGTGTGTGTGTGTGTTGTGTGTGTGTGTGTGTGTGTGTGTGTGTGTGTGTGTGTGTGTGTGTGTGTGTGTGTGTGTGTGTGTGTGTGTGTGTGTGTGTGTGTGTGTGTGTGTGTGTGTGTGTGTGTGTGTGTGTGTGTGTGTGTGTTGTGTGTGTGTGTGTGTGTGTGTGTGTGTGTGTGTGTGTGTGTGTGTGTGTGTGTGTGTGTGTGTGTGTGTGTGTGTGTGTTTGTGTGTGTGTGTGTGTGTGTGTGTGTGTGTGTGTGTGTGTGTGTGTGTGTGTGTGTGTGTGTGTGTGTGTGTGTGTGTGTGTGTGTGTGTGTGTGTGTGTGTGTGTGTGTTAATATATAAAAATTACGTGTCGCCGCCTAGGGGCCGGCTAACACCTAAACTACTGAACCGATTTTAATCAAATTTGCACACCGTGTGCAGGTTGATTCAACAAGAAAGATAGGATACCTTATATCTTAATTTATAGTCGCAATATTATTTGTATATTATCTGCAAGTCACAATTATCTGTTAGCTCTATACGATTCTAACATATGGCGGTATAAGGTTATACTATTATATAAAAGGACAAGCAATGTTTCGTTTGTGTTCACTAACCGCCAAAAACTACTGAACCAATATCTACCAAATTTTGACTACATCATCTTTATAGGATGGTTTAGCAATAGTAAAATCTAATAATTTTCAACTAATTCTTTATTGAAAAATGAACAATAAGTGGATAACAGTGAAGTTCAAAAATGGCGGCAATTGCCATCTACATGAAAGGTTAAAATGTACAGTGTTACATAGAGGTGAACATTGATAATAAAATTTACTTATTTTCATAATAATTGTTATAAAAACAGGTATATAGAGTGAAATATACCAAAGTTTAACTACATCATGTTCATAATTCTAGGTTTAGCAACAATAAAAATTTAAATGTACAATGTTGAGTGTTAGAAACGGGTTTTGCCACACTACCACATACTTTTATGGTTAGAAATTAAAATCCAACCAGTTCAAATCAATAAAATTATTTCTGTCGAATGAAAATTATTAAAAATCAAAATGCCGATCCTCAGCTGTTTAATATTGTGTGTAAAAATATCAACTTTGAACCTTTAGTTGTAAGCACTGATAATGCAGTTTCGTAATAGTCTCTGTCCATCTGGATTACCAACTCATATATTATGTTATATCATATGCTTTATGTTATCTTCAAACACCTAATCAATCTAAATTTAACACAGTTAATAATGGCTGCTATGCGTGAAAATATCATCAAAAATAAAATTTTCAATTCTTCACTTTAATACAAGATTTTTATCGATAAATATTAAAAAAAAATTAATTATTAGTTAAAATTATCTGAGATCTTCACTTATGAGAGCGGGCGAAGCCTCGACGGGGGATGATGAAGTTATATATAAAAGGACAAGCCATTTTCGTTCGTTGTCACTAACCGCGAAAACTATAGAACTATTCTGTACCAAATATAACTATATCATCTTCATAGTTCAAGGAAGGTTTAGCAATAATAAAATTTATATATTTTCTATTAAATAACTGTTTAAAAAGCGATAAATATGTGGAGTGCAGTAAACCGAGCGCCATTTAAGAGAGGTTACAATGATCCGGTGTAAATATAGCTAGAAATTGATAATAAAGTTACTTAATTCAATTAAATTGTTATCCAAAAAGCTATAAATATGTGGCAAGCGACAATAGCGTTTTAGTAAAACTAATGAACCAATCTGAACCAAATTTTAACTACATCATCTTCATAGTTCTTGAAAGATTTAAAATTAGAAAGTTTACCATAATAATAACTTATACTATTATATAAAAGGACAAGCCATTTTACGTTTGCGATCACTAACCACGAATACTACTGAACCAATCTGTGCTAAATATTAACTACATCATCTTCATAGTTCCAAGAAGGTTTAGCAATATTAAAATCTACTGATTTTTCATTTATTTTTTATTAAAAAAAGAAAATATGTGGACAACAGTGAAGTTTGAAAATTGACCGATAGGTGGAGAGGTTACAAAAGAGCTTGAAATCGATGATAAAATTTACTTATTAAACTATAAAGAAAATTATTAAAAAAGATTTAAATATGGTGTGCGATATGTGGATCCCAGTGAAGCTTGAAAATCGAACGATTGTGTATAGCGCCATTCCACAATAGAGTTAACAATGGTAAACTAAACCTATCTGTACCGACATCTAAATAAATAATTTTTATAATTCTAGGAAGGTTTTGCAATGGTAAAATTTACAATAACTAAAATTTAAATGTACAATGTTGAGAGGCAGGACCGAGGTTTGCCACACTGTCATATACTTTTATAGTTCGAAATCAACATCCAACCGGATGAAATCAATAAAGTTATTTATGCCGAATACAAATTATTACTAAATCAAAATGTCGATCCTTTACTTTTTTATATTGTGTGTAATATAAATTTTCCGCAAAAGTTTCTTAGTCTTTATCCAACTTGATTACCAATTCATACATTAAAATTAAAAATTTTATGTCTAATGGTGCTTTTACGCAATCTCCAACTGCCTAATCAGTGCGATTATAACTAGATTAATAATTACTGCTATGAGTGAAAAAATCATTGAAGAAAAATAATGCTGAACCACATGCTAAAATACAAGAATCTTATCGATAAACAAATAAAACATTAATTTTTAGTTGAAATTAGCTTTACTTATGGAGGGCGGGCGAAGCCGCGACGGGGATGCTAGTAGGTATATACATTATCAATATAATGTCAAAATATTTTGTTTGTTTTAAATCTAGAAAAAAAATAATAAAAATTTATATTGAGTGAAGAATTTATATTATCATAGCATACAACTTCGCATTAGCATCACTTATCAATAAAACTGCAATTTTGTTTTTTATTATAAAATTCTTACTACTAATTACTTCTTACTTACTAATTGTTTTTTGTCAAATAAATTAGATCTACCTCAGACAAATGGCTAATTTTTCTCTGGTACCAATGGCTTTCCTGTAGTTAGTATCCCTTTTTCTAATATCTTCGTTTATCAGGTCGTGAATGTGCTCGAACTCGGACCAAGTCATCCGGAAGTAATTCTGGAATTGATCACTTGACAGTTTATCAAATAACGTATGGAATTCCCCGTATTCCGGTCGATCCTTCACATATTCGCATAGCCACTTCCTATCGAGAACATTCGATGCTGCTACACATGTTAAAATAAAATTGTACTCCGAATCAGACGAATCCGATTCTTCATTTAGCAAGCAGTGTACTGCGTTCATCTCAGCTGTCTTACACTGACTGAACTCAAGTCAAGTCAAGTCTCGGTGGCGCACCCCCACTCAAGTCTGGTCCGCTCATGTCCACTCAAGTCAAGTCAAGTCCTTTCGCGGTGGCGCCTTGGCTTTATGGAAAGCAAAATAAACCTAGTTCAGGAGACAGCTTCAAGAATACTGATTTGTGTAAGTAGGAAATATGGTACTTCATTTGCTCATTTTTTTTCTCTTATCAGTTTACATGATGTTTATGATAAACATTTCTTTGTGAAAATGATTTTTTTTTTTTCAGTTTGATTAATTCTTTTAATGGGCTAGGTGTATGAATAAATTTATTAAAAACATTTTTGAAGCGTTTGATTCCAAAAAAAATTCGTATTTAATATTTGACTCCTGAACTTAAGATAAACTTTTCTAGTAATCATTATTCTTGTCATGTTGTAGTATTCTGTTTTGTAACGCATGAAAATCTACAAATTGTTATATTTTGTTGAGTTCAGTATAACTCAAACCAACCGTAATATAATAGTCCAGTCAATAAACGCATTGTAGAGTGCATGAAATATGCAATAATTTTTGACTTCACAGCTTTGTTAGGAGTAGTAAGAAGGTGAACATACACTGGAGGGTGAGCTGACGGTGCGGAGGAGGGAGAAGTTCCCATTTTGGGTTTTTCGAGTATATCTTGAAAATAGTGGACTTTAGAAAAATATGTTTCCAATCTAAATTAAAGCTGATTAAATTTCCTATAAAATTGATTACATATAAATGGTATAGTCCGGTGATTTTCGGGAAAAAACAAATGTTACCTCACTTATTGTCAAACTTTTGCTTCTAGTTTGATAGCCTTCGATTATCGTTTCTTAGAAAAATTGTCAAAATCAAAATTGTAGAGCATTAAATTTACTTTGATTTCATATATACGTTCATAAAGCAAATTTTTAACAAAAAGTGAGGTAAAGATTTTTTTTTTCTAAAATTATCGATTTTTAATTAGGTATATCTCGAACACCATTGGAATTTCGACGAATATGTATTGAACTAATTTTATAGGAAATTTAATGAGCTTTTTTTGATTTTGATTTGTAGCATATTTTTCTCAAGTCCACCAATTTCAAGATAAGATCAAAAAATACAAAATTGGGACCTCTCCCCTCCCCCTACCCTTAGCTCACCCTCCAGGAGTGGTGACTTTTAGTATGTTTACCTTAGAACTACTCCTAAGGAAACTGTGAAGTCAAAAATTATTAAAAATTTCATGCACTCTACACCCCTCATTTCAGCACTCTTTGACTAGGGTCACACTTATCTGCGAAAAAACCTTATTCGATACTCATTTGGCTACAGCACTGAAACTAATTCTTCGATCCAAAATTTCTTTTTTTCGTCTAAATGATTGTTAAATTTACTATGACAGCCTATATACTAAGTTATGATCCAGTTCCTTAAAATACCCATACCAGCCCACTAAAAACCGCTACCTGTTTTGAAATCCAAGCTTGTTAAAGTAATTTAATTAATTAATTTAGACTGCAAAACCCATACTTACTTGATAGTATTGGTTATTATTTGTAAGGTTAATATCATATTTTAAAAACCAGAGGTCCTAGATTTTATACAATATTTTTTTTCGAAATCAGTAACACAAAATATATAGGAAATTATGATATTTTTGGCCGGCTAGACCGACCATTTACCCCTCGGTGTTCCATATTGGTGTTATTTTATTGAACTAATTCAATTAAAAAAGTCAATAACTTTTTGTACTCATCACTTTTATATGAAATCAGTAAAAGTACTAAAGCTTTTTGATTTGGATATTAATAAAGTAAATAATTTTAATAAAGACAGCTCATAATATAATTATTCCTTATTAAGCATAAGCAACAATTATGTAAAAATAATGTCATATTTGTTCATAATATATTTTTTTTAATGTGTAATAATATAGCAAGTAATTTGAATTTTTTTAAATTAGTAATAGGAATAGATAATGGTTTATTGTTTGTGGATTCATTTTTTTAAACTAGTTTTATATAAATTAATAAAAAAATATTTTTTTTATTTACACATTGAGGCAGCCAAGATTCAGTGATGGATTGTTTTGCTCAGGATGATGATGATTTAAACCTTTTTTCACTTATATATGAACAATCTTAAAATTATAGTCAATAAAATCATCACTAATCATTATTGTGGAAGTGAAAGAGAAAAAAAGTTGTAGGCCCTCCAAAATAAGGCTAGAGCCATAGTGTACCACAAGTCTTTGTACCTGGAAGGTTAGTGGATTTGAATCCCACATTGGCTTTATAATCACTTTTCCTCTGCCTTACTTGTAACATGATTATTCCTAATTCCTTCTTATATTTTGATACACTCCGCATTTTAAAATTTATTTACAATAGGTATGCAGTTTTTATTTTGTTATATAGTTTTAATTATTATTTACTAATAATTTTATAATTATCGAAATTTTCAGTTTGGATCATGAAAATTATATTTTGAATTCCAAAACAACCTATGCATTTAATTTAAATGTTTTTTTAGATTTGTAGTTTGAGGCTGCTCTAGTCATGACAGATGTAGATGCTACATGGAAAAAAAAAATTATAGAAATTTCGTATTTTCGTGTTTCGGCCGCTGCTGTTTGTATATTTTGTTTTAACTATGAAAAGTGTTTTGGGTAAATTAATTTATGGGGAGCACAGTTTTAGCTTTAAGAGATCAGTCTATGCAGTATTAGACTAGATAAAATGTTCTATAGATTAGATAGAAATGAATATTAATATGATTTATTCAACGCATAACATAAATACTGTCAAATTATATCTATTGCATACTCATGATTGAAGGACAATAAACAAAAACAAATAAGTAAATAAATAAAAACATACTACTTACTCAGAGCATGATCATCAAGGCATAGTGTCATTCCTAAATTTTCTCTATTGACCAATGTTAAGGTAAATGATACATTTGAAAGGAAGTTACCATGAACAGGGGATGTTTCTGAAACTAATGATAATACAATTACAATATTTTAATACTAATGATTATGTAAATTAATTACTTATAATAATTAAAATAGAACTTTAATTTTGATTTCATTATCAGAAAATAAAATTGATTTTTCTTCATTAATATAAGAAGGGAATGAATTTTCGCAAAAAATATAAAGTTAAATATTGAGTGAGTGAATATGATTACATCCTTATCCAGTAGGTTCACTAGTACCACATCTTATGGATGGACTTTGAAATGTAAATCTGTGGCTTGGTTCTAAAAGGCCTAAGTCAAAAATACTAGTTTTGGGAAAAAGGCATTCAAAGATATTTGAGATTTTTGTGAATGCTATAACTTTCTTATAATATGGTTCACATTATTTTTTATTTTTTTTTTTCTTCACAGAACGGCCCCTGGGACCACGCAGATATCATGAGAGCAGTACTTGTTCTTTGCTCTTTGCCTGCTTCTTCTTCTTCCACATATTTTTCATGAACTCTAAATACTTGAGCTTTCTCTCCTCAGTCCATGCACGACCCCTCCCAGGATGTTTCCTCTCCACGAGAACCCTCGCCCCTGCCAGTGTCTTACTGTATTTGTTTATTGTTAGTGTAAAGAAACATTATTTTATCATATAATATTTTTTAACCTGTTACTATGTAAAAATTATGACATTGGCCCTTTTTGGATTTAAAGCTACTGCATCTTAAAGTGACATTAGTCCATTTACTGAGGACCCATAAGGTAGTAAGAAGGGAAAAAAACATCTGATTTTAACAATTTTATTTAAATAATTCACAAAAATTAGATTTACACAAAGTACATTTTTGAGATTCTTAAAGATATAATTTTTTTTTTTATAATTTTCTTATTCATTTTCATCATAATCTGAAAATGTATCTACAACATTTGATGAACTAGTCAATTTATCTACTAATGCCTTATAAAATATGCGACTATTCGGCTGAATGTACTGCATTAAGTCTTTCAAGTCTCTAAGCTTTTCAGTACTCAATGGTAATGGCTTGTTTGATATGGTTGGTAAGTTGAAAAAATAATCGGTGTTGGTAGAATGTCTCTTATCTTTTTTCATGAAGCTTACTGTTTTGAATTGCTCGTCATTTCCAAAAGAAATTTTGTACTGGATTTCATTTGGTTTGTCCCAATGAAATTGCATCCATTTGATTTTTGTCCACTTCACTGGGTCACCAGCAGTATTGACTTTTTTGTGCACAAATGCTGTTCCTAGATCTTTAAAGTTTAAAAATTGCTTTTGTTGCATCTTATGTACGATGATTGGTTGTTTTCTTGGAACCATTCTGATTAAATTTGCCCAGTCACGAGGAAGTTCAATGAGAGCATTTGTTTTTTTCCTTGTCTTCTCTATTAATGCATGCACTGAGTCTGCCTCCATGTGGGTGTGCCCTGCTTTGAGACTTGTGGTTGATTGTTATTCTCCTGCCATGTCTAGATAATTCTTTAGTTATGAATAAAAACATCAAAGGAACAAAAATATTTGATTTTGACTTGGACACGAATCATTGAAAAAATTAACTTCTTCAATGTTGACTGGGATTTGCTTTAAAAACGCGTACAGATATGATGTGATTTCTTGACCTCCTCTAGCTGCGAGTGTCTCATCCCATAGATAGCAAATTTCTGCTGGGTTTTGGTTCCTACTAGTGATGTATAATGTAAGATTCTGAGTCCACAGTTGCCTTTTATAAAGAGATATTCCGCACTATAAAAGTGGGGTTGGGAGACATTTTTGCAGGTCAAAACTTATGGTCATAGTCTTTTCATTTGTTTTACTTTTTTCGACATCATTTTTTTCTAATCATAGCAAGATTTTGCCAAAAGTATCTCTTTCACTAATGATTATATTTTTTTCACTCTCGTTTGCCTCTGTTTTAATCAACATTTCGAGTTCGTCACATTTTCCACATGCACCATTTTTTGGTTTATGAAATGCAAGATTAAATTCTTTGACAAAAATTTTACGATACATAGATTCTTTTTGTGGGCTGACTTTGTTTTTGACACACTCTTCCTTGTATAACCTGTACATTTGTGAAATTGATAAATGAGATGGCAAATATTTTTTCTGAGAACGAGACCTCGACTGGGATTTCACGGAACTGAAAAAATGACTTTCGTAGGATGGGAATTGGTTTATATGTCTTCTAATGAAGTCTTTCTCTTTTTCTGGGGTTAAGGGCTGTTTTCCATGTTTTCCCCATTTATCTGAAGCACACATACCTGTTTCACTAGCTCTTTTTTTCTCAACACACTCTAATTTTTTTAATAGTTCTATTTAAAGTGTTACTAAACATTTTTAGGCATACTTCTAGCCTAATATTACCTTTATTTAAAAAGTATCTCCGAGAATATTGACGCCAACTTTCTTTTTAGTCATTCCTTCGTAATCTTTGTGTAGCTTTTTCTTTTTCTTCAACTAAATCTGAAATGAATTGTGATTGTCCATCGTAAGATAATTGAAAAAAAATTTTAAAAATAATGTCTCTCTCCTCATTACTCAAAAGATCAAAGCACTTCTTTCTACAATTACATGGGGGCTTCATGTGTTTGGCTTTTATTAATTTTTCTTTTAAGGTAACATATTCCTTACCTTGCAATTTTCGTTGTTTGCTCATATTTTTTTTCCACTTAAATATTAAATTTAACCAGCTTTTAGATAAAAATATTAAATTTTGGATCGGACAAATGGTTTTGGAATTAGAGCGAATAATGTGCCAAAAAACATGTTTTTACAAAAGTAAGTGATTTTCACCGTGATAGCTGTGTATTTCAAGAATTATGATAAAAATTTCTAATATAGGATCTAATTGTAAATTTAACCACCTTTCAGATTGAAAAAAAACATTTTGAATCGGACAAATACTTTCGGAATTATAATATCCCATATAATATAATATCACAGACGCCTAAAAACCCATACTGTGGTTAAATCCATGGTTTTTGGCACATTTAACATTATAACTTCGAAAGAATTTTTTTATCAAAATTTTTGAAATACACAAGCTATCACACTGAAAATCACTTACTTTTGTAAAATACACGTTTTTTTTTGGCACATTATTCAATATAACTCGAAAACCATTTGTCCGATCCAAAATTTAATATTTTTATCTAAAAGCTGGTTAAATTTACTATTAGATCCTATATATGTAACTTATAATTAACACTGTGAAATACCCACACCAGTCTACTGAACATGTCATAATTTACATATTTTGGGTTTGATTAAAACTTCATTTATAGATTCTTATAGTAAATTTAATCAGCTTTAAGATGAAAAAAAGTAATGTTGTATCGGACAAATAGTTTCAGAGTTATAGCCAAAAGAGTACGACAAACGTGTTTTCGCAGAGCTGTGGGACTGACGCACAGTGGGACGAAATGGTGTTTTTTCTAGACATCGCAATTTGAGCCTCTAAAAATTTTTGCATCGACTTCAAATTTCATATGGGTATGTTTTCAAGGGTGTATAATTCGAGTCTGAAGTCTGTTTTTGCCTATAATTTCAAGATTTTGCTCTGTTAACCAATAGTGTGTCCAAAAAATCCAATATTTGTTTGTTCGTGTTTTGATTCGAGGGATATTATTTTCTATGATTTTTTATGTGCCCTATCGAATTTTAAAAATCTGCAAATCAATCAGTTTACCCTTATGTGAATTATACGTGTTTTATGCCTTTTTCGTCGATCGGACTTTTTAAATATTTAATAAATCAGGGTTTGTTGACATTTAAATGAAAAAAAAAAATCTAACCTGTTATAATTAATTAACCCCAACATCCCGTGATAATTAAGTAAGCGATGATTTTAAAAAAAAATAAAAGTTGACTATGGCTTCAAGCTATCAAAACATATATCTGGATACAGACTGATGGGTCAGTTGCTGCCTATATGTTTTTATGGCTATTGTTGTCATTTGTTAACAACAAACGACTATACAATAACTAAGACTATTTGTAGATTACGTTGAGATCATGGAGCGCAATGAATAAATTGTCTATATAATTTTACCTACTCCTAATAATATATACTTTTTATTTTTTTAAAATCTTTTTTATTCATTTATATATTGTTTTATTCAATTATTTTTTTTCTCCAATCTTTATTCTATTCATCAATTAGCGTATAAATTCATTTCATAATTATTGCTTAAATTTCATCTTAACTCAATTATTTTAAATTAAAGTTAAATTATTTTAGTATTATTCTAAAAATATTTTATGTATTATTATAAAAATAGTTTGTATAAATATTTATTTAAATATGCGTTATGTCGAGAAATATATGCATGAGAACGCGTATAAATATATGCACCTATTGCAATGCGCCTATTACCATTACTGCAATGTGGAAAAACATAAGAAAAGAAAATAACTAACAAGGGGACGTTTGCAGTTGTAACTCACAGATTTGAATGCCGATTTGTGTGTGGGTAGTAGGGACCTATAATAGTGCAAAACTAGAGTTATAGCCGCCAATGGGCATTAGGAGCCGAGAAAAAAAATAAAATATGAAAATCACGTTTTATTTTTTTTCTCAGCTCTCATTCAAGATAGAGAAATGATTCTTTCACGTTTAATTGCAGTTATGTAAGGTATTTGATATAAAAATACTTTCTTTATGCTCAAGACACCACCCGGCTTTAGGGTGCTCAAAAACTCTAAAAAAACGACAAAATTCCAAGGAAATCCGCTGTAAATTATTGGAAACTTTTTTTCACGAACAACTGACCTCAAATCTAGATTTAATGCACCATAAAACCCTTATATGTGAAATTTTATCAAAATCAAAAAATATTGATTTTTTACCCCTTTCGAGGAGGTTAAAATTTTGAAGTTGAGATTTCATCAACGATTTCTAAAGGCCATAACAACTGCTGTCTTCAACCGATTACAATAGTAATAGCATCACAATAATCAGCATACATTCTGTTTTTTATCCACGCGTATAACATTGGATTAACTCTAGCTTTTAGTGGGCAAAACCTGATGTGAATGAAAAAATCCGAGGTCAGCTATAACTTGAGATATTTCAATAAGGGGATATCCAGCGACCTCCGGATTTGGGTTAAACTATGAAGTTTTAGGACTTCCAGATGACCTTAAAATTTGGTTTTAATCGGGGGCGAAATGTGTGAGATAGAGCAAATTATTTACATTTTTTCAGAAATTGACAGCCCCTTCCTTAACTTCTAAAATCCTACAAAATTTCAAAGGTAAAAAAAATTATTTTTGATTTCAACAAAATTTAGTTTCTAGATGTTTTTCGAGATGAGGAATCTAAAAATAATATCCGTTTTTAGTTTAAAAATTTTTCTCACCTTTGTTATAAAAATAAGACGTTTTAAAATAAACACCCTTAAAGTTATTCCACATGTCCTATATAACATGAAAGTTTTATAAAATCCTAATTCTTTCTAATGATAAAACCATCACTACTATTTTTTTTGTAGTTTGAATAGACCAGTACAAAATAGAAAGTAATTTTTTATTTGAGATTATGAGGTATAATCCTCAGTAAAATTTAAAAAGTTACAAGAACAATCATAATCACTAAATACGATTTCGTGTATTTTTATGTCAATTTTCATTACCTTTTTATTTTAAAAACAGCATTTTCACTACGTATTTCTGAAAAATTTCCACATATTCTTATTCCTAAGATTTTAGAAGATGGGGCAAAGTGGTCGGAGATTGCAATGAAATAGTTTCAATTTTTAGTGCATGTCTGGAAATTTGGGCCATTCCTCCCACTGTGTGGCTCTCCACAAGTTGGCCATTTTCTCCATTTTTTTCCAATAACGTAACTTCGCAAAAAATGGTCCGATTTCGGATTTCTTTTTTTCATTATGTAGGTACTAGTTCCAGCTACAATTAATATTTGAAGTCAGGAGTGCTACCTAAAATAAATGATTTATTAAAAAGTATTATTCTGTTAAATTTTCTCTTGTTATCGGTTAATGGGTTTTAAATCATTTCTAAGGTAGGTAAAATATAACTTTAAGTCAGGTATAATTTTTATAAAATATAAATATAAACTGAAAACCTGTTGAATTAGTGTATTTTTCCACCAGTAATTTTTAAAAGTTTGTTTGAATCAGTACCAGGGCTGCTTAAAGGGAGGGACAGGGGGAGCAAATTCTCTGGGACCCAGACTGAGGTGATCTTTTACAAATGTTACCTTACATCATTATCATTTATTGTTCCTAACCAAACTCCTTCAAAATCTGTACCTCTAACGCGAGGTGTTCCTCAGGGATCTTCTCTTTCACCAACTCTCTTTTCAGTTTATATTATAATGATTTGACAGGCACTATTCATAATTCCCAATATCATTTATATGCTGATGACTTTCAAATCTACTTATCGTTTCATCCTTGTGAGATTTTTGAGGCAACTCGTAAGATTCAAGATGACATTTATAGCATTCACCAATGAGGAGTAGAGAATAAGTTACGACTGAACCCAGAAAAAACTAAGGCAATGCTAATTGGATCAAAACCCCCCCTTAATTCCCTTTCCTGTTATCCACTTCTTTATCTCAATAACATTCCTATTCAGTTCACAAACTCTGTCAAAAACCTCGGAGTAGTACTCGATCAACATCTGTATTGGAATAACCATATTTCCCACATTACCCGAAAAACCCTCTCCATCCTCAAAAAGCTCCTAAGATTCCGTGAATTTTTCCCTCGCAATACCCGTCAATTGTTAGTATCTTCCCTCATCCTTCCCCTCCTCGATTATGGATGCTTAGTATACAGAGGACTGTCTGGCGAGCTTGAAATGAAGGTGAAAAGATTAATGAACTCCTTTATAAGATTCATTTTTGGGATCCACAGGCGTTCTCACATCACTTGCTGGTATTACGAGTTGAGGTGGCTTTATCCAAGTTTTCGGTGACAATACTTCCTTGGTTCCTTTCTATTCCAATCCTTAAAGACCAAAAAACCTTCCTACATTTACGACATCCTTGCCCTTCGTTCTTCCATTCATCTTTTGAACACCAGATCTCAGCCTATAGATTTGTATATCCCTTCTCATCGAACTGCTTCCTTTGAAAAATCCTTTATTAATCCTGCAGCTTTATTCTGGAATTCCATACCCATTTCGATCCGCAATGCTCCTTCTCTCACTTCCTTTAAACATAATTTATTCATCTACCTCCTTAATTATCAATCTTCCAAAATTATGTAATAATATTTTAGTGTTAGAATATTTCTTTTTCTTTTTATTTTATTTTATTTTAATTTTGTTATTTACTTATTTTATTTTTCTTATGTAAACCCAAAGACTTGTAGTATATATTTACACTGTATATAAGTTGCTGCCTGATATGTACGCAGCCAGAAAATAATACCTTTTTATTGTTCTTGTGTGTTATTCTTAGGGGACAAGGTGTCCCAGAATAAAGATTATTTTTCATTCATTCATTCATAAACGATCCTATGGTGAATTATCGTATTAGAAAATTAATCAAAAATTGTAGTTTATTAGTATATAAAGATATGGGAGAAGAAGAGTTAGGGGGCCCGGGTCGGGTCTCCTCGGCCATGATCAGCAGTGTTACCACTAGTAACTTACTAACCTAGTGGTAACACTCGTGACATCTAGCTCATTTTTCCATGCGGATGAAATTTTAAATACAATTTCACTAGTGAAAAACCAAATGATCCAAAGTAGGCTCTTAGAGAATGTAACTGTTATTTGTAGATGCAATAACAATTCAGTCAAAGACATTTTTTAGTGGTAACCCTCTCTCCTTAAGGTTCTGGAAGGAAGTTGTTTAACTTACAGAAGACAATGCAATACTTCTAGAGGAAGTTCCTCCACCCTTTTGGAGTCAGTTTCTTGAATCTCAAGGTCAGAAAGAGTAGTGACACTCCTGACCAACATTTTTTAAGACCATGGGGACAGCATAATAATATTTTTTAGCTGCCTGTATGGTCTATTTTTATTTTTTAAAAAATATGTGGATATTTTTCTTTAGGATGTGCACTTTCAATAAAAAAATAATATATAGTTTTTTTTTTTAAATGCTTATTTTTGTTATCATACTGAGATGGTGAAAGTAACACTCCTGACATTTTTAGTAGCTTTCAAAACATTTTTCCATTTTTCAACTTAAGAAATATACTCTGGAGAAGAAATTTCCTACAAAAATCAAAAAAGAAGTGGTAGTTTACTAAAAAATATCAAAGACAAGATAACGTGACCGGTAATTTTTTTGAGAATAACACATATTTTATTGATAGGGTATGCAGTCATAGATACACAGCAATTAAAAAAAAAAAATTAATTTAGCCTTCATCAGGCTAGAAGAAAAACAAATAAAAAGATATAACAAAAATGCAGAGAGCATAAAAAAAAGTAAGAAAAAAAAGGTCAGTACGAAAATAACATATTATTTTCTTATTTTTTTTAATACTCTCTGCATTTTTGTCATATATTTTTATTTGTTTTTCTTCTAGCCCTGATGAAGGCTTGCAATGCAAGTTGAAACGTCGGCATTATAAATTAAAAATTATTTTTAATTGCTGTGTATCTATGACTGCATACCTGAACAACTTTCATCTTTGTTTTATATTAAATTAAAATAACTTCTTTTTGGTAAGAGTTAAATCGGTCTATAGTTGTTGCGTACACAAAACAAAATCTTCATATATATATATATATGCATGTATTGAGTAAAATCTATATTAAATACTATTCTAAAATATAGAAAACAGACATACTGTATTTCTCTGTTGCAATACCAGTAGATGTTAAATCATATACTAGATGATACCTATAACCTATAGCAAAAAGAATCATAAAGTAATATCATTAATAAATATACTCATAAGAATAATACATACTAATGTCATCTATCACAGTATAGAGAATATCTAGTATTTCAAGGAGAGATTTCCAAGTAAACATTACTTGGAAATAAAATATTCCCGTAATGTAAATTGGTTTAACTCTTTATTTTTAAAATTCATATGTTTAATCATTTAAAGTTATATACTTTAACTGCTCCAAGCCAATTTGAATTTATTAAAAATTAAGTATATATCTGCCAGGTAAAGTTTTGGGAAGTAAGATTAGATATTCATTATGATAAACAATGAATGTCTCTAAATGAGTCTACGTATCAAGACCAAATAAATACATGAGCACTACGACAGAATGAGATAATGTTCCCATAGGTCTAAAGTGAGTAATGAAAACATATTAAATGAACTAATTAAAAGAATGATGGTAGCTAATTAGGCTAAATGTGCTAATATGAGATTCTTCAAGTTGTCATATCTGTTGCATTTCACTAGATCTAGAAAATATATAATGTTGAAAAGGCATGATTAAATAAAAGGGCAGAAATATAGATGCTCCTTGAGTCCTGAAAGAATATTTAAAAGAAGCTATAGCATAGTCTTCGATCCAAGCTTGAATGCATAGACATTTTGGAAGAACAATAAATTCTACACACTGTATCAGGAGAAAATGCATAAAGATGGTGCAGCTAATGATGAAAAGATGCCATATGGAATAGTTGGACTATTTATAAAAAGAGATAGTGACAGACATAAATCAAAGAATAGTTCATTTTTCAGGAATATTGGTAACATTTAAATTATTCTAATAAATAATGTAATTCTAATTCAGAAAATCTTGACTCCTTCAAAAAATTTAGGCAATTCTTCAATAAGTTTGGAACTAAAAGGCAGCAAGAGGCTGTACTACCTATTAAGAAGCAGGTTGGTTAACTGTTCCGCCTTAGATAATAAATAGATTAGAAAAATAATAAATATACTTACAAATATTTTTATACTACCTATTTCTTTGGTTATAAAGTCACATCCTGGATTTACTGAAATAAATAACACTACAATAAGAAATCTCAATAGAACACTTCACAATAGGACAATTAAAGAAATAGAATTAAACTGTAGCCCCAGGAACTAATTATTAATTTGCGCTAAAGATAGTTGTTGATGCAGAAAATAGAAATACAGTATATATTACTGATTTATTTTGGCTTGAATGATTTTGAAAAATCATCTTAAAACCCGCATCTCTAAAGATAAACCCTTTATCTCTTCCCCTTTTGCCTTATAATTTTAATCTATGAGTTGGTAATCCAGAAGAACTAGATTATTATGGGCTGCATTATTAATGCAAAAAACAAAAGGCCCATTGATCATATATTTACACAACATATCAAAAAGCATAGGTCCAACATTTTGATCTGGTTGGATTTAAAATTTCTTAGGCTACGGCCACACGTGCTGCATTTCCTGCAGAAATTGAGCTGGAAAAGAAGCTGTACTTATGGAACCCGTTGAATAGAATGCAGCCGGCCAGACGAGCGTCTTTTCCAGCTAGCAGGGAGAGAGGTCGGGTGCATTTTCAAGGTCTCCTGCCACTGGATGGACCCAGGCCCATTTCATCAGCTTCATTTGTTGCTCAAGAGGTGACCACACGTGTAACAAATCCAGCCACGTCTTGTTTATCAAGTTTTCTTTAAAATGGAGCTTGACAGTGAAACAATTATTTCTGAAGTGCAAAACCATCTGTCTATATAACGTGAAGAGTGTCGATTTCAAAAATAACGTTGTTGATTACAAATGGTAAAAACTCTCCTGCAGTGAAATTAGAATCAGCATGGTTGTGGGACTTCTTTTTATAATAAATTAAAAACTGGGAAACCTTTTTTTTTCTTCAGGTTTTGTATTAAATCATTGGCATAATTATATTTATATAATAGGATATTTTAATTAGTATTTAATTTTCTATAACCTGTTTAATTTTTTATCTCACTTTATATTATGAATAAAACAAAAATTACCGTCAGTGAAGAATAATACCATAAAAATATAATTTATATTTCTTTCTCAAATCTAATATTTCTCAAATGAACTGAAAACGCATGAAATTGTGGTCTTGTGCCCAGAAGTTAAGCAGGTTTTCCCGCCGATTGAAGAAAAGCACGACTGCACGTGTGGCCGGGTCATTTGCCGGTTTTGCAGCGGCAGGAAAAGAAGCATATGTGGTCGTAGCCTAAGGATAAAAGTATAACAGTGTGGTAAACCTCGTCTCTGCCACTGAACATTGTGCTTATAAATTTATATTATTGAAAATTTTATTATTGCTAAACCTTCCTAGAACTATAAAGATGATGTTAAAATTTGGTACTGCTGGGTTCAGTTGTTTTACTATTGTAAACTCTATTTTGTGGAAAGGTGCTAACCACATATCGGTCAATTTTTAAACCACTGTGATCCACATTTCATACTGCATATCTGAATCTTTTCAAATAATTTAACTGATTAAAAGTAAATTTTATAACCAATTTCAAGCTCTATATAACACTGTAACTTTGTAACATCTCATGTAGAATAGTGCTTGCCACCTATTGGTCAATTTTCAAACTCCACTGTGATCCACATTTTATCCCTTTTTTAATAACGGGAGTGGTGGTAGCTCAGTGAGTAAGGCGCTTGACTGCTAAGCTTCCAGTCCTGAGTTTGAGTCCTACTGAAGGCTGAAAATTTATATTCTGTCATTTCAAGCGTGAATCGACTTTGAGGTTGAGAGACCTTAACCAAGAGAGTGTTATTCCTAGTAATTTTTGTTACTGAACACTTATTCATAACGTTTGTTGATATTATTTAAATAATTTCATCTCATGTTTATATAATTTCTTCATATTGTTATAAAAGCAAAAATCCATCACAGAATTATATCCACAAATAAATGCTATTTTAGATTAAAGAAACATTTCAGGAGCAGAGCTATTTCTCAAAACACAAAGGTGCAACTGTAAAAGACCCTAGTAAGACCAGTTCTCACTTATGCCTCCCAATGCTGGACATTAACCAGTTCACAGGAAGCTCAAGAGGTTTGAGAGGAGAATATTGAGGAGAATTTATTGCCTAGTTTGCACCAATGGAATCTGGAAGATGAGATCGAATGCTGAGCTAAAAAGAATCTACAAGAGTTCAGATATTGTAAGGATAACTAAAGTAGGATGGCTTTAATGGGCAGGTCATACAATTAGAATGACCCAAGATCAGATTCCTAAGATGGATGAACAAGAAGAGTAGGAAGAGTGGTGGGGGATGCCAGGTCTATCTTGGGAATCCGCTATTGGAGAGCGGTGGCAGCCAATAGAGAAAACTGGCGAACCAAGCTGCAGGAGACCTTGATTCTACATGAGTTGTAGGGCTACGGAAGATGATGATATTATGATGTGTTATACTCAGAGATATTCCTCTATTTCATAATACATCTTTATGGGCTAAGTTATTAAGTTTGTTTAAATTCCCTCTATTTTTCATCACATATATATACTTTTTCTGTTTTTTTAGCCCTGATAAAGCTTATAAAGTAACCTGAAACATTGTCACAATAAATTAGTAACTTATAATATGTGTCTATTTATTTCCCTCTCACTCATATTCTCCACTATTTACACATGGCCAACAAATTTAAAATAATTAACATAATAATTAATTTTGGCATAATAATAATAACAACAGACCCGATATTTTATTTGTTAACAAGGAAATGAAATCAGCAGCAATAATCGAAATAGGAGTGCCAACTGATGATAATGTACATCGCATGGCTGCTGAGAAAATGATGAAATATTTGGATCTTGGTGAACAGTTGAAACAATTGTATCATCTTGAAAATGTGAGGGTGTTTCCATTGATCATTTCTAGTAATGGCTTGATCACGGAGATTACGGTCAACTCAATCAAAGAACTGGATCTTTCCGGTGAAAACCAAGAACATAAGAGAGATGATAATAATAATAATGATAAGGCTCACTTTTATTTTATATACATATATATCAATGTGTGAGATAACAAAAAACATAGATCTGAGGAAATATTAATACGAAATTTTCAGAAGATAATAAAACTTTGAAAACCTAAAAAAATCAGTTTTTAAATTAATGGTTCAGGTTAGATTCACACCAAACATATTAAGCCTTCCTAGTCATTTCCAGCTTAGTAAACAAAAAAATCCAACATGCAACCATTCCCATAATCTTAAGTTAAGATTAGTATACTCCATTCGCATTGAAGTATATAATATAGAAGTATAATAATCTTAACTTAAGATAAAAGGGATAGCTGAATGTTAGATTTTTTTTGTTGAATCAGCTAGACATGAAACTATGGGCATAATGTGTTTGGTGTGAATGCAGCCTTATTCACTGGGGCTACAATATTATATTTGAATACAGGTAAAATTTAATAAAAATGAATACCTGGGCTAGTTTCTCTAACAATGACTTCGAGAATATGGGTGATTCGAGGATTTACTAAAAAGCTGTATTTAAGGATTATTTTTTTGCCCTGATATTTCATCCCTTCAACTTTACTTAGGCTACATACTGTATCATAAATAACGCCAGATACATAAACTTCAATGCTAGAATCATTGCAATATTGTGGCTATATACAAATTAAAAATGTGTTAGTATTATCACAAACATACACAAGAATATGCAGATACATTACTAAAACTAAGTAAAACATAGCATAGCATAAAACAACATATAAACTGGGCGACACAAGTGTCGCCCAGTTCCATGACTTTGTCGCCCAGTGAACATAGCTGGTGCCGGCAAATTTTTACGGGAGCCAAAATTACAATTTAAATACAGTTTTTTAAAATAATAAAAAAATGGCCTCGTGCAAATTATTTTGCTTTTAACCCGCCAATTCCCAACAGCACCTGCAGGTGCCACACTTTTAATCGTGTTTGTACTGTTTCCTGTTTATGGTTTTTTTCTTTTTTGAGCTGCCTGCCACCATCTATGGAACCTAATTAAATTATTGGTTCAAGCAATTCAATCGTAGAGGTGCTCAATCGTTTTCAGTCCCATTTTGTGTTTGGTCAAGTTAGTGGTAACTCCAAGTCTGTGCATTCTTTCCCGTTTTTTATCAAAAATGGATCGAAAATCGTAAGTAAATCTTATTTTTATGTTGTGTATCAATGCATGATGAATTGATTTAATGTTCGATTACGACTATGAGTAACGTTGAATAACACGTTAACGTTTTATTGATGTGTTATGGGTTTAACATAAGCTTACATCTTTATGAAACAAAAAACAGCAAATTATTATAACTTATAAACTTTACATTTTATTAAATTATTAAACATTAAAATTATGCTATTGAAATAGCTTTGTTGTTTTTGTCAAGTCATAAACATTAACTTTAAACTAGTATCACTGTCTGAAATTAGCAATCATCCTTCTGGTAGTTGCTTTAAGAGTACTAGAGTAGCTATAAACTATTGTTATGACGACAATGTTTACTGTTTAAATATGGCACAGCTGTCACACCCCCACTCGCTGAAGACAATCGTGCTGCAGTGAGTGTAACGTAAACAACAGTAGTTGCAAAAACTGAAAAATACAAAAATATACTACAAAAACCTTTTTTTAGAAAGTTTTATTTTCTATCTTTTGACACAAAACAAATTAGGATCGGACAAAAATTGTTCGAGATCCATAGAAAAGTATGTTAAGAGGCAGCAAAAATTTGAATTAACAAACACAAATAATGCTGTCTCTTAACATACTTTTCTATGGATCTCGAGTGATTTTTGTCCGATCCAAATTTTTTTGGTGTCAAAAGAAGGAAATAAAAGTTTATACAAAAAAGGGTTCTTGTAAATTTTTGTATTTTTGACTGTTTTTCATTTAAAGGAATTAAAATGGCCGCCATTTTAAGAATTTTAATTCAATCAACTTCATTTTTAAAATGTTTTCTACCTTAATAATACATACTATGTTTCATAAAAATCGTTTGAATAACTTCGAAGAAAAAACATATTTTGTAATAAAAACAAAAAAAAAAACGGAATGGCGGATATCTGGTAAACGACGCATTTTTGGAAAAAAATTATATTTGACTTTTTCCTTATTTTTACCCATAGAAACATTTCCAGAAGTTTGCCGGTGTATTTCAGATACACCTTGTATATATAAGGGTGGATTAAAAATAAACGAGATTATGTTTAAATTTTTTTCTCTGAAACAATATAATTTGAAAAGTTAGAAAAAAAAACGATGTTGTAAAGGGTCTAAAATTTTGTCTATTTTCATATGGAAATTTTAAATAATTCAAAATAAATAAATTTAAGAAAATTATTTAGTAAATTAAATTTGTATAAATAATGAAAAATGGTTACATATAACTGAGTTAACTGTTATATAATTTTTTTGTTTATAATTAATTTTATTTATAATTGTGGGTAAGAATAATGTAAATTATATTGATAACATCTAAAGAAAAAGTGTAATTTGTATAATTTGTTTAAAATTTAATTTGTACAATAAATTTAGTTGGCAATACATAGAATAGGAGAGTGGGGGGAGAGTGTTTTGGAGGGAACAGGATGTGTGTGGCCACATGTGTGCAGGCAGTTAAAGTGAAACATGTTTGTGACAATAAGATGAGTGTTTTTTTTTTTTTTTGTTATGTTGATTGAAATGTACTTAAATGTATTTTATGAGAAGAGTTGGTGAAGTATTTAACAAGACAATTTAATAATTATTATTTTTATTGTGATTAAGAGGTATGTTTGTACATTTTGTATTAAGATTCTTTGGACAGGGAGTTGTTTAAATTTGAATTATATAAAAAATAGCTTATTTAAATATTGAATTTTTGTGTGTAAACTTAACTTTAACTAATTTTGAATTGAAATTGTATTTTTTTATTATATCATTTTATGAAAAGCCATTTTTCATTAATTATATTACGGCGCCCGGACAAAATAAAGTAAAATTAATTATATGTTCATCTTATTATTAATAATTGTAAGAATAACCTTACAATGTAGAACAATTAAAATATTTTTTAATTATATAGTTTTTAGAAAAAAAATTTAAAAAACATCTCGTTCATATTTGATCCACCCTGGTATTTTTATAGAGTTTTAGGCAAAAATGCAATTTTTTTTTCTTTTTTACAGTATGGCCAAGAGAACCACAATAACAGACTTTTTTGGTGTGGGATTAAAAAAACGACGAGATAAGTGAGGACAATGGCACAGAGAGCATCAGCAACACTTGTAATGTTAGCGAACTGGGTTGCAGTAGTTCAAGAGCACAAATTGAGTTTCAACCATCTGAAACTTTAGACGTTGCTAAGAGTACATCCAAAAGTAAAGACCTAAAAATTCAGCAAATAGATAAAAGTTTGGAATTGTATAAAGGTAACAAGTTGGACTCGTCTTGGTTGTTAAAAACATATTCGTTCCTTGAAAAAGTAAAACTTGGCAACAAGCGTTCTGGTGTAAAATGTGCTATTTGTAGTGAACATATTCACGAAACGCTTAAGCTCTCCAAAAATGGTACTTTGCCCATTGCTGAGGGTGTTCAATGTGATGGAAAAAAGGAGTTAGAAAGAATTATTGACCATATTAATAGCGAAGCTCACAAAGCAGCTTTTAATCTCGATGAAATGGAGAAAAAGTGGATGACACAATCTGATATGCACCCTTGGGTAAAAAATTTAAGGACTTACACAGCTGAAAAAGTAAAACTCCTCATTGAACTGGCCTTGGATGTGTATAATGACAGTCGTGTAATGACTCTATCTGCTCATTCATGGCCCTCGTGGTGTTTGACTAAGATTCACATTGACACCCAAACTTCTTCATATAAAGGCAATGGCTTAGCTTCTGACTTTTCTCCACTCAACCCCTCTCCAGCTTTATTACAGTATAGGAATCCTGTAATGTATCGCAAAATGCTTGATGTTGTAGGGGAAGTAGTGATGGAAAATGTGGTTATTCAATTAAAAAACACAGAATGCTTTTCAATCCAGGTAGATGGTTCTGTGGATAAATATGAGGTGGATAACAAGTTCATAACAGCTCGATTTATTTCTAAAGATAATGAGATGAAATCTGTGTTCCTTGGTGAAAGTAAATCGCGTTTCGAGGGGCAGAAGGTCATATGGAATCTATTAAAATTGTTTTGGAAAATTTAGATTTACTTGACACAGCTAGAGAGAAATTGACAGGGCTGACAACAGATGGAGAAAGTGCTAACACAGGCAAACACAGTGGCTTGTGGGCTCGAATGAAAGAGTACTTGGGAAGAGATGTACTTTGCATTTGGTGTGTGGCTGATCGATCCAACCTAGCCATGTCAGACTTGGAATCAACAGTCATAGAAGTTCAGCACTGGAAGATAAATTTAAAAGCTGTGGCAACTTTTTATAGAGCTTCAGCTTTACATTTTGAAGAGCATGATAAATTGGCGAGCTAAACAAAACAACTACTTACCGCTTTCTAGCCTACTTTGAAGTAAGGTTTGCAGAGCACCTCAGTAATTTAACTATGGCAGTTTGGAAAAATCTGCCACATATGCAAACACATTGAAGTGAAATTTTAGAAAACCCTGATGCTGCTTAAACAGAAAAAGCATCTGCCCGTGGTTTTCTACGTTTGTGGGAAAAAGGCGGACAGCAGCAACTGCTTACTAGCCTCATGCTGGATCTTTTGAAGTGCATGATGAACCTACAAAAAGACTGTCAACGATCATTCGTCACAATCCCTGATATCGAGGTATCTAAACAAATCTTTATTGGCTCATTAAATTTGATGGGAGGAAACTGTTATCCTGGAGGATACGAAGAGGAGTTAAAAAACAAAGGACAGAAAGATGGGCTTGAAAGTCATGAATCAGAATCAGACGATGAAGAATCCAGCAGGAAAGTACGAAGACCTAATTCATTTGTTTCAACAAAAAGATGCTGGAAAGCAGTGAGAAACGAAATCATCTTGAGCTGCAAAGAATTTGTTACTCAGAGACTTCCCGATGACAAAAAAAATATTTCGTGCATGATAAATGCGAAATAACCTACACAGCTCGTGTCCGCAGTGCGCGAAGACATAGAAAATTTGTTTGGCAGAGACAAGGTCTCATCGTTCACGGGTGATGTAATTGGGCTGTTTGCTACAGATAAACTCCCTGCATCCTGCAGTATGACATCTTCTACGGCAAAACTGTACCACTATCTGAAGGTGTCTGAACACCAGACAGTATTTAGAAAGTTGGTTGAGTCGTAGCTTCTCTGACTCCACACAGTGCAGGCCCTGAAAGAGCTGTATCAGTCCATACCAATCTACAAACCATCAAACAAACCTGCTTGTCACGTGGAGCTATAAATTCACGTATGTACATAGCTCTCAATGGTATTGGTACTGCTTATTTTGACCCGTGACCAGCGGTTGCAAAATTTCTTGAGAGGAAAGAAAGAAGAAGAAAACTCCCTGACGTAGACTTATTTCAAGATCAGGAGTTCGTGAAAAGGTTTTTCGCAAAAGACTCAAAGCAGTAAATGTCATATTGTTTCTATCATAACACCAGATTATTCTTCATTCTATTATGTTTTGAAAACCAGAATGTATTAGTGAATTGAATTTTATTTATTTTTTAAATATGTACATTAATTGTAATTTATAGCCAAGCTAGGCTCTATTTGTATGGGGAAGCCCCCAAAGACAAATAAAATATCTATCTATCTATCTCAAAGCAGTAAATGTCTTACTTAAACATTTCTTTCTTAGATTATGTTAATGTTTTTTATATTTTCAATCTGAAATCTTATGACTAGTTTTGTAGATTAGTTTGTTTATCTCGTTTAACGTCACTTTATGCTGCTATGGCTAATCGGACGATGCTACGGTGGGAGTCCTAAATTTTGCCTATCCAGGTATAATAAGGATAGGGATCTTTAACGAGTACCTGACATTGCAAAGGCTCGGGACCCCCAGTTTGCGTCCCTTCCGAAGGAGGGCATAGCTAAGGATTTTTTACTCCCTTTAAAAAATCCTAAGGTCATCTGCTGGGCTGCGAACCCGCGATCTTGGGTTTAATAGGTTACTATGCTAACCACTACACCACAGTTGTAGATTAGTTATTCTTTGTTTAGAAACTATAGATATTTTTTAAGAAAATGAGGATTTTTTTTTTTTTGTTACATACTAATTTTAAGATTTTGTATATGTTGTATTATATATTGTGCAATTATTTAACCAAGCAGATGGCGTTTGTTTCTTTCAATAAAATAGCTTACGTTTTCTTACAATTCAAATACTTACTACCATCTTTCCAAATGTAAATTACAATATGGCCTAAACTATAACGTAAAACAAGTAGCTTAAGCTTACATGGGGCTATTTCATAAAGCTACAAGTTCAACTCCACAGCTGCAATTAAAAAAAAACCTTGAAACCGACCAATGGGAGCACAAATGTCAAAGTTTTTTTGGAATTGTAGCTGTAGAGTTGTACTTCAATCTTTATGAAATAGGCCCCTGGTGTCAATTTAAAAATGGGTTCATACGTCATAGAATGGACCAAATTAATTGTCAAAGTAAACTACAAGTATGATTGTACATTTTTGAAATTGCACAATTTCTTGCAAGATACCTTGTATTAAGGTAATAAGGTGTTTTTCCAGCAAACATTATGTGTACCGCAATTTATTGTTTACTTAAAATATTTTATTCTAGTAAAAATAAAATTAAACCTTATCGTAGTTAATTTTTCGTAAAGATAAGTTAAAACAAATATTTGGTTTTCCAAGGAAATATTCTTACAAGTACATTAAGAAATTAAAATATATAAAAACTCGTAATCAAAATAAGGCTTTCAAAATACCACATTCTTCTAGGAAGGGCCTGGGATCATTAATTGAAGTAGGGAGTTCCCGGTATTCAAAACCTCAAGGACCATGTTAATTATGAGTTAAAACGGCCTAAAAATGCGTCATTTGACACTTAATTTTGAAAAAATTTTCGGGGGAGGATCCCGGACCCCCCCCTCACCCTGACACCCCCACCCTACCCCCCTACTTTTGCCATCCCGTATGTTTCCCAGTCAAAATTCCTTAAAATATGCACTGAAACATAGTTGGGATAGAGGTAAAAATAAGGAAATAAACGAACGGTGAGACAATTAATTAAAAAAGCCAGCAACATGGATACAAAATCAAATATTTTCACCTTTTGTTATTCTTTTTTTCCGTGAGCCCCCAACTATCTTCTCCATAAAGTATAGTTAGTTTTTTCTTATCAAAAATAATAATAGAATTTCAATACATGGGAACTATTCAAACCAGATTTTAAATATACTAAATCAAGATTCTTTATTTATGGAGGTGAAATAATACTAAACAATATGCCAATAAGTTAAACAAATTCTGCATGGAAAATAGCCCCATTATCAGTATCTCATTTAAACAAAATCAGCAACTTCATAAAATTACTTTCTTAGAAATTGAAAAGGAAGTGAGTAGTGTCATAGACTATTTATAATTCATAAAGGAATTAAGAAGATACTTTTTGAATTCCAAGGTTATCTGTGGAGCAGTGATATCATGCTCATAATTCCTGATACTTGAATTCTGCATAAGAGGAATAATCATTTTAAAGTATAAGAGTACATTGAAGTAAAGTAATTCAATCATCTAGGTAAAAGGACACTTTACGATGAAGAGGTAAATAGTTCTACATGAGTATAAACTAACTATACAATTAACTACTACTACTATTAACAACTATTAACTATACAAAGTGGCTCTGAAGAGAGTAAAAGATGAAGTAAAAGAAGGTAAGATAGAGTTTTAGGAAGACTTTAGTTGGACATTAAATTTGGATGAAATGTAAATGTAAAATTAATTTGAGGAAGATTGAAGTTCTCAGAGGCTAAAAACCGAAAAGTGTGAGAAACAATTAAAATGAAACAGGAGAGATTTTCACAAACGATAAAGATATACTGAAAGTATAGGATGGGTACTATACAAACCAATAACACAAACAGAAACAGCAAAGCAACAGACCTCTAGTAGATGAAAATAAATGGCAGGTGGAACATTAAGATAACCAAGAAAGAAGAATTAGAGACTGCTATCTTTACATTAATAAGTGGAAAGAACATCAGGAAAAGATTAAGTAGCCCCTGAATTTATTGAATATGGAGGGAATGAAGTCATGAAAATGCTTCAAAACTTCTTCCAAATTATACAGAATAAGAAAACTATACAAAAGGATTAGGGATTTAAAATAATTATTTCAATTCACAAATAGTCTTTATCACAAATACCTTAAACAATTCTAAACAATCAGTGAATGAGTGATATGAGAAATTAAAAAGGAAGGGATTAGTTCAACAAAAAATAAGATACTTGGAAGAGAAAGTTGGAAGAGCTCAAGAGAATGTCCTGATCTACTCTAATGAAGAAGTTCGGAGAAGGTGACATACTTTACTTATATTGGTAATGTGTTCAACAGATCTAGGAAAGTGGACTTAAAGAAAACTAATAGGATATCAAAGGACAACTCAATTTACTACCAAAGATGTACTTCAACAATCGAAAACAGCAGGTTGGGTGAAGACACTAAGCTGCACTTACAGTTAGTCTCCAAGTACTTCTTTATTGAGCCAAGTTCCCACTGAAAAAAATGCCGAGCAGAAGATCCTATAAGTCCGACAGCTAATGTGATTTAGGCAAGTATGCAGCATGGGGCTTTGTAGGAACCCTATTAAAATCATGGAAGTTTAACCATTAGGCAGGAGGCCCAGAAATTCTTATATATCGACCACATCAAAGGGTTAAGATGAGGAAAATTGTAGAAAAGATAAATAACATGGCGAAGGGTACACCAGTTAATGACACATACCATTGATTAGCGATGGTGCTAATCATATGCTCATAATCAAATGGATGGAAGAGAAAGAAGAAAAAGAAGAAACAAACGCATTACCTCTGATCCCCAGCATGCCCCCGCCCCCCCACCCCTTATAATAAGAATACTAAGATCCTTTATTAAGGAAAACAAATTTATTTTTAAGAAAATTAAATATAATTGAAATAAATCAAACAATACTTTACCTGTATAACATTAAAAAAAACTTCAACATAATTTTCATCATTAAGAGCTGTGAATGACCAAAAGCAATTAATCTTATTGATTTTCAACAAACTGCTTTCAGGAAGTGTATTATGTTCCTCTTCAAAGTAAAATGCAACAGATTCACCAACAGTAAATAAAAAATCTCCATCCCCATCATTAGAGTGGCACTGCAAAAAGAAAAAGAAAAAAGAAATTAAGAAAAAATATTTCATAGAATTTATTATATTCAATTGGATAAACCAATAAGAAGTGATTATTTAAGAAAACTATTTTAATTAAATCAATCACTGATGATATAAATGGGATACCACTTGTCAATATTTAAAAAACCTGTTTTAGATAAATTAATCATTGATAATATAAACGGGACACCACTTGTCGAAAGAGCGCTTAGTGTGCCAAATATTATCCTCTAGGGCTTTTTCAAATATTGAACATACATTGGTCATTCTGAAATAACAGGCACAAACAAGGCCAAGTGCTAGTCTGTTATAAGCCCAGAAATTATATTGCATGAAAATATGACCAGCAACCCAGTTACCTGAGTTCCAGGCTGACATATGATCAATACTGTTTTTGAACAATGGGAAAGATCAATAACATGGTTTGTAACTACATGGATGAGTGTGATATGGACATATCTAACATATTTCTTGAACAAATTTAGGATAAACTGGAAAAAAAGGCAATATAGATATTGATCAAAGCTCATATATTCCATGAATAAAGAATTAAGAGCCTATAATTAAAAAAAAAATTAGGCATAACAACTTGTCTTTATAATTATTTCACAGAAATGAAAACTCAATAATAAAGCTTAAAATAATAGTTCTGTTTGCTTAAATGACAGATAGTCCAGAAACAGTCGCGAAGAACAAAAACTGTTAAAGGAAATCAGCAAACTCTCTAAGTCAACAATGAATAATAACAGGCATTGTAAGCCTTAAAATAGCAAATGTTCCCCTATGCAAGTAAATACCTCCACAGAAGTTGCTAATATACTCAATTAACTAGTAAATTATTTTTAATCTATGATTTTTGTTGCAAGACCGAATTACATCAGGGATCGATAAAGATTGCTCTGATGTTATTTGGTCTTGCAACAAATTCTAGTTGATGAGTCTTGGTGACTTTGGATCTGTCCAACATCAATCTTACTGTGCACCTTTGATTTGTGTCTTATCTTTTGAAATTCCAAATAACCTATTATCACTACTAATAACCTATCATCACTTCCTATATCAGCCCCTTGAATAACTTTCACATCTATCATTTAATCTGATCTGACTGTAAAGGCTCCCACTATTATACTTCTGCATCTCCCAACAATGTTCTTACGATTACCTTAATAAAAAAAAAAAAAAAAAAAAAAATCCTAATTGGTGTTTGATAAATCAAATGAGCAACCATCTGCAATAAAATGTTATTTTTCAACATCAAATCAGCATGGGATGCTACTTATTGCAGGATCAATATCCCCTCATGTGGATCAATTTATAGTTAAATGAATAAAAATAATCTACTAAGTTATTGTTTATAATAGTATTATAGTAGTTATTGTTATTATAGTATTGAGAATAATAGCAACTTCTGTGGAGAAATTTGCTTGCATAGGAAAACTTTGGCTTTTTAAGGCTTACCATGCCTGTTATTATTATTTGTTGGCATTGATAGTTTGCTCCTTGAGAGTTTATTTTCGAGTTCCGTTTCTGGGATGATGTGAGGCGAAAAAAATAAGCCTGCAATTTAAAGTATTTTCTCACCTCAAAAATCAGATTCTTTTTAGATTCAAAGAAAAAAAAAAATAGGTGTTTTTGTAATTACCTCCAACACAGTGGTGTTTAAGGGTAATCTTTCAGAAGTTCCTACATCAGGTCCTGAAAAACATTAAAAACTAAAACTAAATAGTTATAAAATGCATTGATTCTAGTAGAGGTACATCAATAAATGCAGTAATAATATTAAAACTGATTTTAATAAACACAGGAGAATTAAGAAGTATACAAAATGCAGAATTGTAGGATATTTATTTGGTGAATATTGTATGGTTCAGGTATATGGTTACATAAATAAATAAATAAATAAATATATATATATATTAATAAATAAATATATATATATATATATATATATATATATATATATATATATATATATATATATATATATATATGTATGAATAAATGTATATATAGGGTTACCATAAATGAAAATATACATATATATATAAATTTTTTTAACACCATTAAAATGGGCATGGACAAACATCGCTTAGAAGATAATAAGTATTGAAATATCAGGTAAGCTACCAAGGGGTAGACCAAGACATAGATTGGAGGATTGCCTAAAAGGTTGAAATTTAGGTTAGGTCTGAAGGGGTGGGGTGAAAGGAGGTATGTGGTCAGAGATTGATGGTGTCAGCATTGAACCATCAGGTTCACTTAGCCATTTAATTCGTTCATTCTTTAGGAATAAAAAAAACCACTTTGGTTTTTCACCTGAAACAACTTTGGTAAGAAAACTGAATTAGTAGGCTGAAAATGTTTGGCAGCACTCAACCAAGTTGCACAGACCCTTTCAGCAGTTACAATGCAGTAGTAGTCAATTAAGTACATTTAAAGTCTTCTTTAACTGATTTAATAAGAAAATATTATACAGGGAAATAATAGTTGATTTATCAACCATGGATGAATTAGAATCTTACTTATTAATGAATTATAAAATAAACATTTAGGAAACCGACCACAAAAAATAACCACTATAGAAATGGTCTAAAATAATTTTAAATGAATAGATGACAAAATTAAAACTTCCACGATTGTAAATGATAAATATTGTACAACTGAAAACCAAGGTCTGTTACAGGTTCTAAAGCCCTTTATAGGTTTTAATTTTTTTATTAGTATCAAAAAAATTAAAACGTATGTAGGGCTTTAGAAACAAAATATATATAGAACAGTAACAATATTGTTTCTGAAACTTACTTTCCAACATGAACAAAAAAATACTTAAAAAATAAGTAAATAAATTAATTTTTAACATCATTTTCTTTCACTATTGGTGCTGAACTGTACACCATTGATATCAAACTAATTTCTTTAGATAGGTACACAACTTATCACTTTTATTGGCTAATAAGAATATGAAAGCAACTGAGTCATGATGATTAGAAATATTATCTTATTATTTTAGAAAACCAGTAGAAATAAACTCTTGAATTATTTTATTACAAAAAAAAAAAAAAAAAAAAAAAATTAAAACATTTAGGAAAAAATTATGGAAGTTACTAAAAAATCTAACAAAATATAATTAAGACAGAAACAGAATTTCTTCGACAATGCAGACTCCAATCTCCAACAAATACTGCAAAAATGAAGTTGAACAGCGGAAGCTTTGAATGACACGATCTACCACAGGTTGTAGTATCACAAAAAAAAAAAGATTATATTTTTGTGGAGATATAGTTTCTATCTTGTATAGTTTGTTGTTTAATAAGACTGCCTAATTTTTTTGTGTGATTATTCCTTGAATTTTTCGGTATAAAAACGTGAACCCTCAAATATCGAAAATATAAGAAAATATAAGAAAGAGAAAAGATTTGAATCGTCCAGGAACCAAGTTCAGATAGTACTTGAAATACAAATAGAAAATCACTGCCAGGAAAAAAGGGAAAGTTCTGGAATTTTAAAGCCTTGCCAAGAAGTAGAGAACAACTAGTGAGATGGTTAGCTTTCGACTGCTAATGTTTTTTTGTCATTATCATTCAGTCTACATCAGTGTCAAGGGCATGACCAGCAGATGTGCTGATATATAAAATTATATATTCAAAAAAGTGACTTGAAAGACGTGACAGAGAGACATCGCTCTGTAGAGATTCCTCTCGACTTTGTTATTTATCTAAATGAAGAAAATAATTATTATAAATAAATCCATAAGTCTATCACCTAGGTCATTTTGGGTATTCGTCACGGGCAGTGAAGAATTTCTGTAGTGAACATGCCCTGTATTAGTGGGTTTGTGTGACCTGCAACTTAGTTTTGGAAAAATCTGTATGTTTTTAAAATGTAAGCAGGGGCGGATCGGGCCACCGGGATACCGGTAAATCACCCGGTGGGCCGGACAGGAAAAGGGCCGGTGGGACCGGGAAAGAAAGGGAAAAAAGTAAATATTTACGCTTTATCGGTTATAGGAAAACTAAATCCTTATTAAAAAAAAAAACTCCACTCGAGACTTGAGGCCCTATTTGGCCCCCTTAAAAGCGAAATTTCTTGACGTGCATTGTCTAATTAAACACTGCTTCGTATCAAGTTTTGTAGAATATAGAAAGTTCCTTAAAATCATTCCATCATTTTGGTAAAATTATAATAAAATTGTTGTTTGAATTAAATTGTATGCTTTAGCATTATTTACAACCTTTCAAATCCCTCATAAAATGAAAGAGTGAGTATGTTTAGAATTGAAGTTCATATTGTGAACAGGGTTATCTTTTGTGGATGTGATGGGGAGAGGGGAAGGGATTGGCCCCTGAGGGCCGGTCAAGAGCATTTGCCCGGTGGGACGAAAATTTCCGATCCGCCCCTGAATGTAAGTGCAGAGAAAAAGGTTTGTTGTTTAGTCTTTTGGAGGTTAATTTTTATTTTCAATGTTTTAAACCGATAATATAGGTTTCCCTGTTGTCTCCTGTGTGGTGGTTTGGTTGAATGGATATGTCAGAAGTCTGATGAAAAAAGTAGAAGTGGTGCTAACAACTGAACCCTAGTAAATCCTTGTAGGGATGGTCTAAACCAATATTTTCCAGTAACCGGGACGACCTATACAGGTCCAAAAAAATATCTGTTACAAAATACATGTCCCTTGTCTCAAGGTCAGCGTCTCTCCAAACTCGTAATCGTTTACCCTTTTACACTGATATTTTAGCATACCTATGACTCGCATATCTCTTACCTATTCAATATCGGCTCTAATCAATAAGTTTACATTTTCAACTACCTTTTTAATTATATATATATGGGTCATTCTCATAGCCTCAGCTAAAATTTAAAAAAAAAATTATATTTTTAAAGTTGCTTAAATTTTTATTATTTTTGAGTTTTCTATTATAATATACCTTCTATTTATTGAATTCCCAGGTGGGGCCGATTTCTTTTTTCTATTTACCACTGTTTTGAAGCATTTTATAGAGCTTTTCATAGAAACGCTCTTGACCGTTACTCTTTCTTTAAACATTTTTTTTCGTATTAAAAAATTATTAATGTCCTCAAATGGATAAAACTAAATAAATAAAATAATAAAATTTATTATTGATACATAAAAAATAAAAAAATTGTGATCAATTCTGGAAGAATTTTACAAAAAAACAGTTTAGTTGTTCAACTATTATATTGAATGAGATTTAATTTTTAATATTTCTTTTTAAGGCATAACTATTGTATATGTGCATGTCCATACCGACCCTCAACTGGTACGGTCGGTATGGACATGTACTTGTTACTATGTGAGGGAAATCACAGTTATCCTGAAGATGGAGCAATGTTCTCCGAAACTTTTTTTTTTTTTTTTTTTTTTTTTTTTTTTTTTTTTTTTCTTTTTTTTTTTTTTTTTTTTTTTTTTTTTTTTTTTTTTTTTTTTTTTTTTTTTTTTTTTTTTTTTTTTTTTTTTTTTTTTTTTTTTTTTTTTTTTTTTTTTTTTTTTTTTTTTTTTTTTTTTTTTTTTTTTTTTTTTTTTTTTTTTTTTTCGACAGAGTTTTTTTTTTTTTTTTTTTTTTTTTTTTTTTTTTTTTTTTTTTTTTTTTTTTTTTTTTTTTTTTTTTTTTTTTTTTTTTTTTTTTTTTTTTCCCCCTACCTTACCTTTTCAGGCATACGGGGTTTTGACGGCAGCGGTTTCAACATGTGCTCCGAAACATGTTGAAGAAAATAAAAGATAAATAGGAGTTATGCCTTAAAAAGAAATATTAAGGTTTTGTTATTTTGAACCCCCCCCCCCCCCCCCAAAAAAAAAAAAAAAAAAAAATTAAAATTAAGTCAGTGATGTTTCTGCCTTATAAAAGTGTTGGTAAATAGGTATATAGCCCAAATATAAAATTTTACGAAATTCGATTAAGTCGTTTGTAAGTATGAATCCCCCCCCCCCCCCAAAAAAAAATAAACTTAAGTTAATGATGTTTCACCCTTATGAAAGTGTTAGGAAATAGGTTTATAACTCTGATATAAAATTTGACGAAAATCGGTTGAGTTGTTTCGAAGTCCGATTCCACTTCCCCTCAACCCCCCGCCAAAAAGGAACTCAATTCAGTGATGTTTCATACGTATAAAAGTGTTGGCACATTAATATGTAACAATTTAAAATTTAAAAAAAAATTGGTGTGACGGTCGTGAGTGTGACGGTCGTGAGGAACCTCCCTTAAATTAATGTTAATTGCAACACCAAAACCTTACCTGAACGGCTAGTTTGACTAATCAGTTGTATACATCTACAAATAATCAAATATGGAGTCCAGGAGCTTTTAAAAAATACGAATCATTTTAAAAACGCGTGACGGTCGTGAGTATGAAAAAGTACGAGGAAGAAAACTTACCCTGTATTGATGCAAATCATAGAAAATACACCAAAAAATGTCTTCCAAACACACCACTTATGAAGATAACCTCACGAATTACTCTGTAGATAGCAATAATTAGCACTAGCTTATTCTTGTAGAGAATATTTAAATAACTATTTAGTGTGACGGTCGTGAGGCCAAACCGAGGGACAAAAAGAAAACGGAATTTTCAGTTTCCCTTTATAGTTTAAAAATGTTTAAAAGCATGATAATTTAGTCTTCAATATATGGTCTCATACTCCAGAAAATAAAAACATAAGTTTTCTAAAGATAAATACTTAAATAACTTCCTTGAAATCTCATACTATAGCTAGGGACAAGTAAAAGTTATGAGTTTATAAGCCTTTTTGTAGCTATAGAAAAATAACAAAAATATTTTTCGAAACTAGGCTGTATGCACCAACTTTAAGGGGTCAGTGTACGTTCAAATCCACCTAAAATATTGATTTGGAAGTTTTAGTTCCATCTTAAGTCCAGCAGGACAGTGAAAAATCACTGCCATGAGAATGGCCCATATATATATATATATATATATATATATATATATATATATATATATATATATATATATATATATATATATATATATATATATGTTGTTGTTCTCGACAAAATTATGAGGACTTTATGGGAAAAGGAAACATCAGGAGCTAAAGTAGGAAATCAAAGGAGTAATATCCTAGTGAAATGCCTAGCCTTCGCAGATGACTTCGCTATACTTGCTGAGTCAGAAGAAGATGTGGTTAGGGAGCTAAATTCCCTTAAGAAAGTTGCTGAAAAAACCGGGCTTAAAATCTCCATCCAGAAAACCAAATTTATGACCACAGACACACACTTTAGTAAGAAGGAAGTGAAAACGGAATTTGTTAAAATCCAGGTGGTTAAGAGTTTTAAATATTTGGGCGAAATAATCAGCAGAAATTTATCAGAGAAAGAAAGTATGGAGTATAAGATTAAAATATTGGAGAATTTATACTACCTAACGAGTAACATGTATAATAAAAAATACCTATCCGAAAATGCCAAAATCAGACACTAAAATACAGTGATCAAACCAGTGATATTGTACGGAACGGAAACCATGTGCTTCCCCAGTCTGGAGAAACTGCTAAAAATAGAAAGAAGGATTCTTAGGAGAATCCACGAGCCCAAAATAACACCGGAAGGATACAGGCTAAAATCCAACAGAGAAATTCACTGTGAATCCCTGATCTGGAGACAGAGATGAGAGTTAGAAGACTCAGGTTTTATGGACATATGCACAGGATGGACGAACAAAGATTGAACAGACAAATTTTCAGCAAAATTATGGGATACAAATTTAACCAGGGCTATACATTCCAAATTAAATCTGAAGCACAAAGACTCAGGATTACACGAGAGATGTGCGAGGATAGAGCCGAATTAAAAAAGTTCCTGAAAAACGCGGTGCTTGTGGTGGACAAGAAGAAATTTCCTTGTTTATTTGCTCTTTAAATTATTATTATTTTTTTCTCTAACCAACAATTATATGTTTACATACACATATTATTTTTTACAACCACACAAACCTCATAAAATTTCAAAATTCATTGCATTATTGTAACAACACGAAAATTAACTGTTGGTTAAATACAATCACTCATATGCAAAATAATATAATGTAACACATATCATACATGTAGTATGCCTGTAACGGCATGGAACATGTAAAAGACATTAAAAAACGGTCCTTTTATGGGGTTACCATAAGAGGAAAATATATATATATATATATATGTATGGTTATTTTTTTTAAAACCTTTCCAATTTTATTTTTTCTATAATATTCAATTTTTCCATAAAACGTTTTTTATTATCCTCAACCATTTTATTCACAGAATACTGGTAGTTAAATGAAGATTAAATTTTTTTTTGCTGATTACAGTCAATAAAACTTTAATTAAAAACATTCGATAAGATAGTAAATAATTAGCAAATTATTATTTAAGATGTTAAATATTTTATAACAGCATACATATTTTATATTTGATTTATGACTAGCAAAAATAATATTATTGCTTATGTATAGATTTCATATTTGAGTGTATTTTAATGATTATTAAAATTAACAATAATAAAATATAAAAGAATGTAAGAGTGTCTAATACAATGAAGACCGGCTGACATTTTACCAGAAAATACTCGTATGAGAGTGGAAGTAAAAATACTGGTTTAGGTAAATCTTGGATTATAGGAGAATACAAAAGTCAAAGTATTAAAACAAATGTTAGCATTTATTGAAAACAATGTACACACTGGTTTACACAAGACAAAGAGAAAAAGTGAATCAGCTGGTAGTGGGATGATGAAATATTAAGTGTAGATACATGACGCACTGGTGGTGGGGGTTGGCACTAAAGACCAGAGTGGTCACGAATATTTGAAGTATTCCAACACTCCTCCTCACTCTGTAGGCTTTAGTTGTAGTCCCATTGCTTTTTGTAGAGTGTCATGGCGAGGGCCTGCGAGTCCTTTTGTCAAAATGTCAGCTTCCATGATTTCTGTAGGCTTGTATGAGACAACTATGTCTCCATCTTGAACCTTCTCTCGTATAAAGTGCTCTCGAATGATGATGTGTTTTGAACGAGCACTTACTATGGGATTTCTCGTCAAGTCCTGTGCAGCGAGATTATCATTGAATAATTCAATGGCTTCATGCTTTATCCCCATGTCCGATATCAGTTGTTTTAGGTGCATGGCTTCCTTGGCAGCATCTGTTAATGCCATGTATTCAGCTTCCTGAATGGATAGAGCAACTGTTCTTTGCTTACAGCTCTCCCAGCTGATGGCAGCTCCTGCAAATTTGAAGAGATAACCAGTGTAGGATCTTCTGTCTTCTGCGCAGGATCCCCAGTTTGCATCGGCATGTCCATGAAGTGGTTTTCCAGTCTTTTTGTAGACAAGATCCAAATCTCTATTACCCTTTAAGTAGCGGAGTACCCGTTTGGCTGCAAGCCAGTGAGATTTGTCAAAACACATGTTATACTGGCTGAGATAACTCACACTGTGACTGATATCAGGTCTTGTTCCCATTGATAGATACATAAGAGCTCCGATGAGATTCTGATAAGGATAGTCTGGTGGAGTATCAGATTGGTTCTTAATAAGTTGGGTACCAGGAGCAAGTGGAGTTCTAACTGGTTTGCATATAGACATGTTGAATTTTTCGAGAACTTCATCTATATATTTTGACTGTGAAGCATAAATCTTGCCCTCCTTTCGCGAAAATTCGATTCCAAGGCAGTGTTGTAAGTCTCCTAGGTCCCTCAGTTCAAATATGTTCATCAATAACTTTTTAACAACATTAAGTCTTGCCATGTTATTTGATGCCAAAATTATATCGTCCACATATATGGCTAATAGAATTTTATCTACCACTTGAAAAGATACGTAGACACATGGGTCTGCGGGAGATGCCTGAAAACCAAGAAGCTTAAGTTTGGAGTCTAATTTTTGAAACCAGTTGCGGCCAGCCTGTTTTAAACTATATAGTGCCTTATTTAGGCGACAGACTGTCTTTCCATCTGTTTGTTTTAAATCTTGGAGCATCTGCTTAGAACTTAGGAAAATTGTAGAATCCTCCGCGTCACTTTCATCAAGCATAATCTCTGTCAGAAAACGTTCAAGGTTTGCTGGTTTCTCCATAATGATTTCTTCGCTGATTTCCCCATTCAAAAACGCTGTAGACACATCCAACTGATTAATGTGTAGATCTTATTCAATAGAGAGAGCAAGTAGGAGTCTTATTGAGCTTAACTTGGTTACTGGAGCATATGTCTCGGTAAAGTCCAAACCAGGTCGTTGTGTAAAGCCGCGTGCGGCTAAGCGAGCCTTTCTTCGTTCTAGTTCACCTGATGGTTTGTACTTACATTACAAAATCATTTTTGATCCTATTACATTGGAATCTTTCTTCAACGGAACAATTTTCCAAGTGGCATTTTTGAGATGCGCTCGGAGTTCATCTTTGATTGCATTTTGTTAGGCATTGGCGTCAGGTCCTTGTAGCATACCATGTTCTGATGATACTGTCATCACATAATCCAGTGTCCAATTCGGTGGTTAAAGATTATTTCGATTTCGTAGTCTCATATTGGTACTTGATTATGGAGCCTGAGATAGTCCAATTTCATTGTTCGGGGGTGATTGATCGTCATTTTCGGTATCATAAGATCCATCATCTTCAGTTGATTCAGGCATAGAAGTTTGAGTATCAGGGTTCTCTGTGTTTTCTTCAGGATTTTCGACAATGATGTTGAAGTCCACCTTATCTTCTGAAGTAGAATAGGAGTTTGGGTTTTTATGGCCATCAGGAAGTTTTGGCACGGATGTCGTTGAAGTTCCGTAGAACATCTTGTTTATGGTCCTGACATCTCTGGTGACTATTATTTTCTTCTTAATTGGATCCCATATTCTGAAAGCCTTTGATTGCTTAGAATAGCCAACGAAAATTCCTTCAATGGCCCTCGAGTCAAACTTTGATTTATCCTGGTTTTTGATTAGGAAAAACGATTTGGAACCAAATATTTTGAGGTGTTTGACAGATAGTGGGTGACCAAACCATAATTCAAATGGTGTTTTACCATTTAAACTTCTTAACGGTGAACGGTTTATCAAGTAATTTGCACAAAAAACTGCTTCAGCCCAAAAAGAATCAGGGAGATGATATTCTAAGAGGAGGCAACGAGTTTTGTCAAGCACTAAACGATTTTTTCTCTTAGCAAGTCCGTTCTGTTGGGGTGTATAAGGTGCCGAAAGTCTGCTTTGAATACCATGGTGAATTAAATATTTGCTGAATTTTTTACTTTTATATTCAGCAACCTCATTATCACTTTGGAGAAATTTTATGTGCTTGCCTGTGAATTTTTCAACCTCACATTTGAATTCTTTAAAGTAATTTATAACTTCATTTTTCTGTTTTAAAAAATAAATTTTTGTGTATCGGCTGTACTCATCTATAAATGTCACAAAGTACCTACATCCTCCATGAGATACTGTACGCATTGGTCCAACAACATCTGAGTGCACTATTTCAAGTAGTTCCAAGCTCTTCTGCTCAGGGTTGGTTTTGAAGGGAAGACTGGACATCTTTCCTCTGATGCAAATCTCACAGTCATTGAGAGATTCAGAAGGATTGAATTGTAGGCCAATCATATTTTAATTTTTGAGAGCAGTTTTTAAATCATGTTCATTAATGTGGCCTAATTTTTGATGCCACTCCTCAATTTTGAATGAAGAATTCGGACTTACATGACACAAACATTTTTCAGAATTATTGTTACTATCAGGGATTTTCAAATATTATAACCCATTTGTGCGAGTTGCTTGAAAAATTATTTTTCCTTCAGCATCAGTTATGTCAGCTTTGTCTTTTGTGAATGTGGCGTTGTATCCACTATCCGTTATTTTACCAACCGGTAAAAGATTAACGGATAGATTTGGCACAAAGAGGGTGTTTGGCAAATTTACAGTATTATTTTTGTCAAAATCTAATTTTACCAGGCCTTTTCCATCAATTGAAGTGGTTTGTTGAGTAGATGCTAGTTGTAGGAAGCTATTGTTTACCTTTGACATATCTGAAAACTTATTTTGGTCAGAACACATGTGAGACGTACTTCCTGAATGAAGGCAGAACCAAGTAGGTGGTTTAGGGCGGCAAGGTAAAATTGAATGGCATTCCTCAGTAATAAAGGTTTTCTCATTCTTCTTGTTAGCAGAATTTTTATTTTTATTTTTGAACCAACAATTATCTGATATATGATTATCTTTATTACAAAAAATGCATCTAGGTTTTTAGCTGTTATTAGTTTTGATATTTTGTTTTTTCTTGTTTTTGAAATTTGTTTTACCTGTCTGATTTTTGAATTTTGAGCCATAAAATGCATCCTCTTGACTTAATACGTCGTTTTTTTTTTTCTGGCTTCTGCTTCCTCCAAAATTTTGACTTTGAGATCTTGAGGTTTTGGAAGGGTATCTCGAGTCTCTATGGCAACTCTGAAGTTCTCAAACGTAGGAGAAAGACTGTAGAGCATCATAATGCTCTGGAGATCAGAATTTATTTCTATGTTCATGTCATTTAATTTGTCTACTGCATCTATAAATGTGTTCAAATGCTCTCTAACATCGTCTGGGTCCTTCATTTTGTGTAGGACAAGGCGTTTTAACAACGTAGCCTTCCTAGCAGGACCATCACTTTGGTAGATGGTTTTGAGAGTAGCCCAGACGTCTTTAGATGTGGTACAGTTTCTGACTTGCTTAAGTTCACTTGGCGAAATTATAAGGAAAAGATCCGACCTTGCACTGAGATCCTCCTTCATCCATTTTGCTTTATCGGCAGCGTTGTTTTCGTCTGGTGTTTTTGTTTCGCTGGTAACGTAACTCCAAAGTCCGTTTTGGATAAGAATGGCTTGAGCTTGGACGACCCATGTATCGTAATTATCTTTATGTAAGGGTTCTATTCGGTAATTACTCACGAAACCGCTTGCCATCTTTAGTCGGGATTCGAAATCGTTTACGAAAACTCACAACTTGAAAAAATGTCGAAACCGGTAAGAAGCGTACCATGCGGTTAACCGAACACAACTTTTGATTATCAGTACGATCACAACACTTCGCGAAATTAAAACCTTTTTGTCTAGTAATGCGTATTCTCTGGGCCCATAACCTCTTGGATTATAGGATAATAAAAAAACATTCGATAAGATAGTAAATAATTAGCAAATTATTATTTAAGATGTTAAATATTTTATAACAGCATACATATTTTATATTTGATTTATGACTAGCAAAAAATATTATTGCTTATGTATAGATTTCATATTTGAGTGTATTTTAATGATTATTAAAATTAACAATAATAAAATATAAAAGAATGTAAGAGTGTCTAATACAATGAAGACCGGTGACATTTTACCAGAAAATACGTATGAGAGTGAAGTAAAAATACTGGTTTAGGTAAATCTTGGATTATAGGAGACAAAAGTCAAAGTATTAAAACAAATGTTAGCATTTATTGAAAACAATGTACACACTGGCTTACACAAGACAAAAAGAAAAAGTGAATCAGCTTGTAGTGGATGATGAAATATTAAGTGTAGATACATGACGCACTGGTGGTGGGGGTTGGCACTGAAGACCAGAGTGGTCACGAATATTTGAAGTAGTCCAACAGTAAACGAGTATCTGGTAACAGGTAGAGATGACAAGTGAGAAATACTAGTCGAGGGTAGTACTCAGTACGAAGGTACAAATAGGTATGAATATTGTTACTAGTACTTAAGTAAGTACGCAAGTATCTGGTCCCTGTTACTTCCGAATAGAGGTAACAGGAACGCCGTTCCCCATACCTGTTGCAAAATAACAGGTCCAGTGTTTCTGAACCGCCACTAAATCCTTGTATATTAGGAAAACAAGTCTCGGAGTAAAGATACATCTTTCAATTAGAAATGATCTGAACTATACCTCTATAAATTTTAGTAGGGAAACCTAAAATTTTGTGATGATCTATATGAAGTCATAATCTGATCAATTCGAAATCAATTTTTCGATCATTACGTCGATCATTAGCATTACGTAATCCAAGAAAATATTTTTCCCGGGGTCCGGTTTGGCTCTCGGTGTACCTGTGTGTTAGGCTTCTGAGTGGTTGGAAAAACGTTAGAAACACATCATATGGAATTTTATGTTCTAATGGTTTGGAGGAAACCGCGAGACCATTTAACTGATTTTTTATTTCTGCTTAACGAACATGGAAGGAATCACATCTAAAACTATATACACAGTTAAACACCAAATTTAAAATCTGCAATCAGGGCCATCACTAAATTTTTTTTTTTTTTTTTTTTTTTTTTGGTGGGGAGCTGCAGTTACAAATTTCCTAACTTAGAAGCTACTTTTTCTCAACTTTAAATTATCAAATCAACACACATTTATAATAAAGTTGTTTTTATCTTTTAATCCAGTTTATTAACTTTTATCACGTATTATGCTTTATGCTTTTTACGCAAAACCCTCACATTTTGACACTTATTGTTATTAATAAAACATATCGTCATGAAAAACAAAAACCAAATACCAAAAACGATAAAAAATAAGAATTAAGTATGGTTGACGCAGTTGAATCGTTTATTGAACGAGAACAACAATAACAATGAGACATATCATATACACTCAAATTTCTAGGGTCTATCTATTTAATACTAATATGTCTTTTCTTCAAACTTGCCCATTGTTGATTATGTTTGAGTTAAAAATTACATTAATATCTTTTTCACTCGTCAACAGCACCTAGCTGTCAAGTCTTTCATATGACGTTGTTCTGAGTACGGACTTAATCAACTTTAGCTGCCCTACTGCCCTCCATAAATGATCACACTTATGGTTCGGGAAATGTTCTAGCTAGAGCTTAACAAGTTGGGAAATTCAAATCGTATTTAATTGTCCTTCAGTTATGTTTTTCCTGGCATTTTATATACAGCGATAATTTTTCGAATGTCGTTTTACCCACAAATTTCCAACTTTTCGTCATTTGGTAATTTATGAAAGGGTCTAAGGCCCCCCCCCTCAAAAAAAAAACCTCTCCCTATCGCGACGACCCTGTCTGCAATAAGGTCTGTATTACGTGGCGAAAAGCTTCTTGCACCGAAATGTCCAGATTTTGAATAAGTAAGCGACAACTCTGATTCTGACCACACTGAAGAAGAAATACAACGCAATCTATCCTAATTTCGAACCAATAAAACTAATTTTTAAGCCGATAAATCAAAATTAAAAGTTAAACTATATCATCTATTGCGGATGATAGTACACTCTTGCACAAAGTTACAAGCAGGTAACTCGACACTCACTGTACTTGTTGGATCCTGGAGCAATGATGGTTCATTATTAGTTTCCCCACCGAAATGAGCCCCTCTCCCTACCATGACCACACGATGGTGAACTAACGGGTCATTGTCTTGACACGAAATTACTGAATAAAAGGATTTTTCAAAACTTGGCGATAAAGTTAGTTTAGTAAAACGTACACGTTTTAAACTGCTGAATGTGATTTTCTTTCAATTTAAAATATTGCAGCCTTCTTTGGAGAGAAGAATACAGTTTAAATTTCGAAACACCTCTTTTATTAACAGAATGTCTGTTTTGTTTTTTCTTCTATCTAAATCAAGAACATATTAACATTTGATCGGACGATGACATTTTTATGAAATAATTTTTCTAGACGAGTTTCCGCAGTGAATGTGAACTAAGAATGAAATAGTATGTAATTAGTTTATTAATAATTTATTATTGTTTAACTAGAATTCATTCAATTCAGAGGTCTAATGTTTATTCAGAATATAAACAAATTTTTCTCATAATGAATAAACAAAAATCCTGAACAGATGACTAAACAGCGGTTATGAAATTTTTATAATTGATATAATCTTTAAAAGTAATTGATACCATTTTTGAAAATTTTATTGTGTTTATTATCTCTTGAAAATGGGTAAATTTAAAAATTACACCGGATTCCTAAGGGAACGATTTTCGATCGACCCTTCATCAACAGAAGAAAAGAAAATTAAGGATTTTATTAATGCTCATAAATTACCAAAATCATTCTATATTGAACTCCGTTTAAGAGAAATGGACAAAAGAATGATACAAACGAAAAATCTAGAGGAAACTTTAAATATGATGACAAAAACCAGGAGTCTGATAGTTGAATGGAATTTAGCTCTGCATTTAAGACCAATAGTTACGACATTAAAAATCTTTACTAAATCCACAGGTATCAAGTAAATAGCTATAAGGGCAAAATTAATTTGAACAGATTTTGACAGAAAATGATCACACAGCAGTTCTCATTCATTGATGGTAATATTGAAGTGTTCGTTAAAGGAAATCTTTAGCCAAATTGAAATTATGTGTCTTATTCAAATTTCAAATATTTCAGAGATTAGAATGCAATTTTTACCGATAGTTCAAAATTACTTATTCATTTTCCACTTACAGCCAGTTTAACAGACTCAATAATTGAATAAACTCAACATAACATTGAACAAAACTTATCATTTACAACTTAAGTCATTCGGTTTGACCCTTCTATGCCATCATGGATATCTCGAGCGAAGTTAAGCCTAAAGGATGAGCATTATGTGAAACAAAACCGAGTGGTAACGAACTCGGAAAAGTTTGAAACCGCATAACAATTAAATTAGGAGTTAAAATCCAGTCGTGGAAAGGCACTGCTAATTACCCTGGCTAGTTGGTTTAGTGAAACGACAAGGAAGAGGGGGGGGGGGATCAGTTTCCGCTTAACCATCGTAATGATGGGGCTACACCTTGTTTTAGTATTACAGTCTTAGGCTGTTTCTCTGTTCCTAAACCCTTTTTGAGATATCAAACAACATTTCCACTCCAATACCCCCTCTATGAAAATTTCCTGGCGAAATCTTGATTTCCTAACACTGGAAACCTTATCACACTCTACAGAAACTATCTATTCTTCCATTTCCATTGATGAGGTATCGGAATGTCTTTCATCAAATCTCCTTTATTTCCTTAATTACCTCTGCAGACATCCACTTTCCGGCGTTCCCTATACTATGTTGCTCTTGGGGTTTATTAAAAATACTGAGTTACTATCTTTTATTGATTATCTTCATTGGATTCTAATCTAATACGTACAAACCATTTAGGAAAGAGAATACTTATGATGAATATTAAACTTGCTTTATTTATTAAAACGATTATATATATATATATATATATATATATATATATATATATATATATATATATATATATATATATGGAACTATAGAATGAGTATACAATTACTATATTATAAGTCAGCACACAATTTACCATTTATAAACTTATTATAGACTATTACAAATATTTGGTACTTATAAAAATGGGGTATGGGTCTTCAGTCCGGTCATAATCAGAGCTTCCTTCCTATCTCTCTGGGTTGGCCATCCAAGAGATCATCGCTGAGGACCTCCAGCATCTCCCCTCAGCCATCTCACTTCCAACCGTCTTTCATCTCTTCGTCCAATCTTTGTCGATCAAACTCTTCCACAAACTATATGTCTTCGTTTTCAGGACCATGCTTTTAAAGAGCTCCATCTTACGTTTACCTTCCTTTGTCTAAAAGTTTTGATTTCTTTGTTTGCAACTTTCTTTGTCTCCAAGAAACTTTTGTTGACAGAATATTTTACAGCGGTGGTCACTCCGAAGGTTTGACCTAGCTTTGTCTGACCCAGATCTCCTTTGAAGAGTTTTATGGCTTAACAATCCTGACTTCAAAGGAGTGCCGGCCCTTTTTGATCACGCCATCTTATTATTAATTATTAACAAAACATTACTCCGAGTACCCATAATACATTGCACCTAGCTCGTTGGATTACCCCTACAAATAAAAAATAATAAAGAGAAGAGGTGTTTCAGGCGCACTCGAATTCCGGAGGATTATTCTGCATCTAAGTATGTTTGAAATCTCGTTTAGCCTCTCTTACACCATGTCAAAGGCCCAATATTTTTATGATATTCTATCTCAAGCTCCGGAGCCCAATCCAAGGGGAAAATCATAGAAACTTTTCCGTTACTAGTTCCGCTTCTTTTACTATTTCCTGATGATCTTCTTTGCATATCCTCTTCTTGATGAACCTCAAATTACTATTTTACCCATATCATATTTTACTTCTCAAACTATCTTTTACCCCGATAACTTCTATTTCCTTTATATTCGTCCCAATGACCTTATTTCTTCTATAATAGTATACCGAACTAATGATTATGGTACCAATAAAATCCCGAAAAAATTAAACAAACTCAGTCTTCCAGCTATCCACCCAACCATTTTACACATTTACAATTTTTTTTTACAAACCTCCATTTTTCCTAGTCTGGAAAAAAGTTCTTGTTCGCCCGTTAAATAAAATCCTTCCTCTATCTATTGAATCTGACTTTAGGCCCATTTCCATCCTCTCAAACTTATCAAACACAAGAAAGATTGATTGATTGATTCCCAGATTACTTCCTTCCTAGAGCACATTTAATCCGTTTCAATCAGGTGTCTGTTCCGGTTGTTCCACTCAATCAGCTTTGTTAAAAATTATACAGGACCTTTATCCCTTTATACTTATAGAATTATAGCGTTTATTCTCCTCTTTAAACTACAAAACCTCTCCCTGTCTAGTGTTTTAACTTGCTTCCACTCATTATCATTTCACCGTTCCCGAACAGTTATTATTTCTTACAATCTTTCATCATCTTCGCGAACCAAAGATGCTCCTCAAGGGTTCTCCCTGTCATCAATCCTGATTTCTATTTACAATAATGATTCACCCACCTTCATTTACCACTCTCATGTTTCCTTGCTTCAATTGCGAATGCTTGTTATATGGACGAAGGTCTGGTGAGCTTGAGATGAGATTGAAGAGACTGATGAGCTGTTCAGATTTATCTTCGGGATTCCCAGGTGTTCACACGTCGCCTGCTGGTATTCTGAGCTTTGGTGGCTTTCTCCTAATTTCCGACGGCAATACTTCCTCAGTACTTTCCTATTCTAATCGCTGAAAAAAAAACAAAAAAAAACCTTCCTATATTTTTGACCTAGTAACTATGCGTTCTTCTATCCATTTCCAGATTATAAGGTCCCAACCTATCAACCTGTATACCTCCTTTCGTAGAACGGCTTGCTTTGAAGAAATCTTTTATCATACTACCTCCTTCTGGATTTCCTAACCCAATTCTATTCCTAAAGCTTCTTTCCTAACTTCTTTTAAACATCATTAATTTTTTAACCTTCTAGATAACCAATCTTCCGCAAATATGTGAGTAGTTATATATTTAGAAGTGTTTTATTTTTTCATTTATGATGCATATAATATACTCGTACTTGCATTCCCCATCGCGGCTTCGCCCGCTCTCATAAGCTCAAGAATTTGGATAACTTTAACTAATTGAGGTTTTTATATTTTCATAATCTTTTTAGGCGAAATTACAGCTCTTTCGCACAATCAATGGAACGGTTTAATAAATCTGAAACATTGAATAAATTTCAAAAATCAAATTGTTGACCATAGTCACTGTTTTACCTATTTCTTCATTCACAGTTATATCTTCTGCTTAGTTTCAAATTTTCAGAAAATGAATTAGAAATTCATAGTCTCCTCCAGTAAGATGAACTCTTATATATTTTTTTGTAATTATTGTTGTTCCAAATACGTGAAGACTTTAAACATGCTTTTATTGTATCGGCTTTAGAACTATTTGGAATCACGGATATACTCTACCTAAATTTCCGGCGAAAATGAAGGTTATACTGCAATCTAACTTATTGTTTGAGGATATTTCTTTGAACACACCCTAATTTATGAAAGGAGAAGACAAATTTAATTATCTGCGAGGCCCATGAATAATATTTTTACACACATCAAAAAGCAAGGGGTCGAAATTTTGATAATGGTACCTAATTTATCTAATTTATCTAATTAAATGTAGAAAAAACGCAGGATATTATCATAGGTTCTAATACCCATCTGAGATCCCTTCCCCAACTCCCGATCCTGTCTATGAACTCCCAACCTATTCAATTCCACCCCACAGTCAAAAACCTTGGTATTACCTTTGACCAAACCCTTTCATGGAAACCTCATATCTCCCAAATTTCTAGACGGGTTATATCCATCCTTAAGCTATTCCATTCTTCCCAGGACTCCCTTCCGAAACCTACTCGTCAACTCTTGGTTTCTTCCCTTATCCTACCCCATTTTGACTACAGCTGTGTTGCATATGGTGGCTTGACGGCGGAACTCGAGAGTAAACTAAGGAGACTAATGAACTGTTTCGTTAGGTTTATCTTTAGGGTTCCAAAAGCCTCCCACACATCACATCTATATACAGAGGTAAAATGGCTTTATCCTTCATCCCGCATAAATTACTTCCTAGCCTGATTCCTCTATCAAACCATCAATTCTCGGAATCCCTCCTACATCTATAACATCTTCCAGTTCAGATCCTCGGTCTCCTCCCGCACAATAAGATCTCGCTCCTCTGACCTGTATACTTCTTCCCATAAGAGTACATCATTTGACCACTCCTTCATTTCCCGTGCTACTTCCTTGTGGAATTCACTACCCTGTAATATCCGTAATGCTCCATCTCTGTCCACATTTAAATCCCTTCTCTTTCAATACCTCCTTTCCCTCCAGAATGATACTGACTAGCAAAACTTCACTAAAAAAAAAAAAGAAGTGCATTCAGTAGATGTAAATAGGTTTTTATTTTTTCTCCTGCAATTATTGGATTTTTGTAATTTTTATTTCTATTTTTGTTCTCTATTTGTAAAATTGTAAATAGTTAAACAGATTGTTAATTTATTTCATTTCATCTTATGAAAGCTAGACTCATTGTATTTATTTATGTACATTATATTATTCTTAGGGGACATCGTCCCAGAATAAAGTTTATTTTCTATTCTATTCTATTCTAATTTAAATTTTATCATAATTTTCTAGCTATATATAACACCATACCTTTGTAAACTCTCTTAAATGGTGCTTTATTACATTAATCGCTTTTTTATGACAATTTAATTGAAAATCTGTAAATTTTATTACTGTTAAACCTTCATTGAACTGAGAAGATGATGTGGATAAAATTTGAAACAGATTGGTTCAGTAGTTTTCGCGGTTAGTGATCAGTGATCACAAACGAAAAATGGCTTGTCCTTTTATATAATAGAATTTACAGGGTGTCCCGAATTTAAATGGCAAAACTTCAGGAACTTATAGGGGACCGAAAAACTAAGACAAAAAGTTCTTTAGAGATTTTCTGGTTTTTGCTGAGTTTTAGAGAAAATCGCAAAAAAAAGAAACAAAACAAAAATGTTACAGGTAGCGATTATCACCTTTCAAAGTTCGTCGGGCTAGGCAGTGAGACATGTAAACACTTGTTAGACATCCTTTTATTTGTTTAAATTTTGGCTTCCTTCTAGGATTATAATAGCTTAATCAGTCTTCAGTCAGTTACTCAGATATTTTTGTGTGAATAGCATCAGCCACAATGCCGCATACATATTCTAATGTTGAATACGCTGATATGATTTTTGTGTAAGGTTTCTGTAACGGTAATGCTTTAGAAGCGGTGCGGGATTTCCAAATAGAAGAGTGCCTAATCGACAGATAAAGAACTTGACCGACAAAGAACTTTAAAAAAAAACTTTATTGGTAAAACATACAGTTACACTTTACTACACTAAACTATGAATCTAATTACTAGCCTAAAACGAGAATAATAATGTACTGATCCTGATCTGCTCTAGGCAGGGGTTTATATACAAAACAATAGGAAGGGGAGAGTGCTGACTCAGGTATCTAGGATTATGCACCTTAACTCCTCCCTTCTGAAGATGCGAAACTCCGGAGAGCATTAATTTTGGGTAAAGTCCAAGGACTATATATATGAGGTAGGGTAATGTCTGGGACCTGTTGTTTTGGTGCAGGAATACTTGAGGTACATTTACAATGTTTGAGGATAATAAGATATACATGATACATCAAGAGATACAAAACTAAAATCCCAAGAATATACAAATAATATCATTATCCACAAAGGATATATAATCTAATTCTTCTAAATTAACAACTGGAAGGGGTGGTAATTCTAGTACATCAAAGGACATATTTAAAGCTAAGTGGTTAACAATAGTATTTTCTAACTTAATTATTTTAGAATCAATATTTATAGTATTAGGTTTTGGAGATTGTAATAATGTTTCATTATGTTCTAGTTTAATCAAAGAAGTTAAAGGTAAAAAAATGGGATGTGAAGCCTTATTTTCTAAAGTTACATAACTTGTGTTAAAACTAAGATAATAGTCTATGTCATCAATATACCTAATAAAAGATTGTACCTTAATACTAGATGTGATACAATGTTTAAAATTATTTTTAAGTAAATTAATAATACAACTATTGTTCAATTCTTTTACATTTATACAATAATAATATGTGTTTATATATGTACAATTACCTGTAAGAGTTTTTATTCTTATCCAACAATACAAGTTTATAAGGAGTTAATGTTGTTACAAACGTGTTGTTGTGTGATACAGGAATGGGAAGTAGATACATGGTACTATACATTTTGTTTTTCAATGGAATAGATATAAAATAATGAATAATATTTTTGATTGAACATCTTGTTTTACTAATTTGCCATAATGTTTCCAAATCATTAGATATTAAAGATATATTTCGTTTTAATAAATATGAAATATCAGTTTTGGTTAGCATACTAGAGTGTAATATTCCTAATTCACAAAACTCTAAGGAGTTCTCTATATCTAAGGTCCTTAAGGTGATATAATTAATGATGGAGTATAATTCATTTAAATGAGTAGTTATTGTCGCCATGTCTAATGAATTAATCAGTTTGGAAGTGCGTAAGTTATTTTGATTTAAGATTAATATATCGTTCCTAAATGTTTCTATTAGTTTCTTATTGTATAGAATTTCTTGCTCAACATTATGTTCTAAATGGTATGAATTCTTTTCTAATTTAGAAATAATTTGATCATAGTGATCTTTATCAGAGGCATCCATATTGCCTGTAACCCATTTAATAGCTGTTCCTATACCGTTTATTAGGCCGCGTTTTTGCCGATTAATTTGAGGTTTACTAATTAGAGATTCGATTTTAGATTTTACGAATTGTAATTGTCTATTTACGGTTTCAAAATTAGTACTGGTTTTAAAAGAGTTTAAATTTTGTTCTGCTATTAATAGTTCTTCATTTAAATGAGTAAAATTTATATAATGGATTAATGTATGGTATTTATCTAGTGCAAATGATGGTGGCATTTTGATTGCTGTGATACCTGGGGAATTAGATAAATCGGTTATTTCATAACAGAGAATGTCACGGAACATCCATATGAGGAGTATAATCTTCATCTTCTTCATTATCTGAAACATATGATGTTTGAGGTTTTTGTTTATTCTTATAATTTTTACGTTTTCTTTGAATATTGTCAGAATGTACAATAATTTCTTTATTTTTATCTTTTAATTTATAAACAGGTTTAAAGGGGTTTTCATTTTTATTCCTAGTTCTAACCCTAGCATAACTATTTTCCGGAATATCAGGGTCTTCCCTGTTTTGATTAAGTAGCTCTGTTCGAGTTTCTTTTTCCTTATCTATTCTAGTTTTAATTTGATCGTGTATTAACTTTAAATTATTATGGTACTGTTCTACAAGTTTTTCCGTTATAGGTGTTTTATTATCTTTATTCTTTTGAGTGCCGAATGTTATTTCATTTGGAGTTAATTTTAATTTTTGATTTAAACTGTTATTAAAGGCAATAACTGCAAGACTTAATCTCTTTTTTAATTTGATTTTGGGTTCTGTTTCTTTTAGATTCCTCAAAATTTCTATAAGAGTAGAGTGTGTTCTATTTAAAAGACCTAATGAGTTGGGATGGTTAGGGGTAACATAATACGGTTCAATCCCTTGAGAGCTAAGTAAGTTCTCAACTAAATTGTTTTTATACTCTCTACCATTATCCATCTTTATTCTGTCAGGGGATGGATATAATTCTAAATATTCTATTATTACATCTGATATTTGCACGGAATTGCAAGCATCAGTTATTCTCGCGAAAAGATGTTTTGAAAAGGTATCTATTATTGTGACAATAAATTTTTGTTCATAATGCAGTGTGTCAATCATAAGTTCTTCAAAAGGTTTATCAGGAGTTGGTGTGATACAAAATTTTGTTTTAATAGGTTTCCTATCGTATTTAGTTTTCCGACATACCTCACATTTATTACAATAATCAGTTATAGCATCTTTCATCCGAGGCCAATAATAATCCCTTTTTAGTTTTTCATATGATTCAAGACTACCTCTGTGGCAAGTTTTACCTAGGTGATATGTATTAATTATATCTAATTTGTTCATCATGATCAGTGATGTCTAAACATTTCTTTTTATAACGTTTAATTTTTACTGACGGATAGTTTTCCTGAATGGTTTGTGAAATTTTTAAAAATATTCCTTCAAATTCACTGCGCACTGTTTCTATATTAGGCTCACAATATACACCATAAGTTGTATTTGGCTTAATAATTTCTAGTAAGGTTTCTTCTAAATCATTTTTCCACGGGTAAGCTGTTTCTATATAAAATCTAGTTTTTATTAAAAGGTTTTTCTACACGAATTGATTTTTTTCCTCTTTGAATAAAAATTTGAAATTTTTCTATATTAACCGGTTTTTCCTCATCTACTATCCAAATTTGTTGATTAGATGATTCTTGAGAGTGAACTGTGGCAAGACTACTAGTATCGAATTCATTGTTGTCGTTATGTGTTTGGGGATTGATATTTTCTATAGTATCAAATTCTTCAAGGAATTCATCAAGGTCGTCTGACGAGGCTAGGGGCATATTAGAGGTTTCAGCTAAAACCCTATCTAGTTCATCATAATCGACTTCCTCAATGGCATGTACTTCATGAGGATTTCTTGACAATGCATCAGCAACATAGTTGGTTTTCCCTTCTATATGTTTAATTTCAAATTCAAAATCTGAAAGTTGGAATATCCATTTCATGAGCCGCGCATTAGTATTTTTCATCGTGAAAAGCCAAGTTAACGGTTTGTGATCTGTATGTATAAAAAATTTCTTTCCATAAAGGTAAGGTTTAAAATGATTACAAGCGTAAACTATGGCAAGTAACTCTTTTTCAATTGTAGAATAACGTTGTTCTGTATCGGAAAGAGTTCTAGAAGCGAAAGCGATCGGATGGTCCCTCCCTTCTGAGAGTTGGGATAATACTGCACCGAGTGCAACTGAACTTGCATCAGTAGTTAAAATAAAAGGAAGTTCCCAATCGGGAAATTGGAGTATTGGGGAATTTAAAATATGTTGTTTCAAAAGATTAAATGCTTCTTGATAAGAAGATGGACATATTAATTTCTCATCTATGCGAAGAGATTGAGTGAGGGGCTTGGCTAAATGGGCATAATTTTGAATAAATTTTCTGTAATATCCCGTCATTCCTAAGAACTGTTTTATACTTTTATGAGTTTTAGGTAGCGGAAATTTTTCGATTGCCTCGACTTTTTCAGGATTGGTTTTTAAACCTTCTTGGGATACTATATACCCTAAAAATGGTAATTCGGTTCTTAAAAATTCTGTTTTATCAAGTTGGATTGTGAGAGAATGCTGACTAAGTTTCTTGAAAACGGACTCTAAGTGTTGTAAATGATCATTAATATTATTTGAAAATATAATTATATCGTCCATGTACACTAAACAATTAGGAGTGTTACTTAACATCATATTCATTGCCCTCTGAAAAGTTGGTGGTGCGTTACAAAGTCCGAATGGCATTCGAAGAAATTCATAGTGACCGGATTCAGTAGAAAAGGCGGTTTTTTCAATGGATCCTTCATCCATCTCGATTTGGTGGAAACCGGATGCTAAATCTAGAGTTGAAAAAATTTTTGCTTTATTTAACTGATTAAGGAGGTCTTCAATATTTGGTAACGGAAACTTATCGGGTACGGTCTCTTGATTTAATTTTCGGTAGTCAATCACCATTCTAATTTTCCTTTTTCCGCTAGCATCTACTTTTTTTGGTACTACCCAGATGGGTGAGTTATATGGTGATTTACTTTCTCTGATTATGTTGGATTTTAAAAGTTTTTCGATTTCATTGGAGATATCTTCCCTGAATTGGTGAGGATATCTATAATTTCTGCTATAAATAGGTTTATCGGTTCTTAATTTAATAGAATGTTTTAATAATTTAGTGGATTTTAGTGGGTCATTCTCATTTTTTATCATTTCCGGATATTTATTTAAAATTTTAATTAATTTATTTAAATTGTTTTCTTCAATATGTTCACATCTAATGAAATTCTTAATATTATTATCATTATCATAATTATTATTATTAAAATGTTGACTCGATTTATTTGTATTACCATTATTTAGATTAACATTAATATTACTATTATTATAATGATTATTAGTATGATTGACTATGTCTATATTATTATGTTCAATAGAACCATTATTTATTTTAAATTTGTCTCCTAATAAAGTAATATGATCATTTTTTCCATGGATTTTAAAATCTAGTTCTTTTATTGTTCATATCCTAAGAGAATATCATAATCATTACTAAAAGGAAAAAATATAAAACTTAACTAATAATTTATTATTAAGTCCTAGATTTGGAGCAAGGTCAATACAAGCAGTTGTAGAGCCCTTTTCGCGTCCTGTAGGTGTCCTAAAAAAAAATCTTCCGATTTTAATTCAGTTCCCTCGGGTAAGGAACGTGGATTAATGTAATTTTTCAATGCTCCGGTATCAATAAGCCAAGTCTGCCCCTTAAAATCTTTAAATTGAGGTAATTTGTCCGTACAATTTAAGGGATATTCGGGGGTTCTGTCTGCTGACCTAAGTCTAAAAAATTATCGAACCGTTGAGTAAGAGCGTCTAATCTCTGCTTCATGTCATTCATCTCCTCCTGATCATGCGTAACATGATTCACTGGTGGGTTGTTTGACCTGACGGTTCTCATAGACACGGTATTCGCTGAGTCGGGTTTAAACGGTCCCGTAGGAAAGGGAGTCTTCTGTCTTTGCTGTTCCCAGTTAAAACCTTGGAAATTATTACCCGCTTGATGGTCAAAACGTCTATTTTGGCTTGGTTCTTTTTCATTAATTTGTTGAAAGTTTTGATTAAAATTTTGATTATAATTAGGGTGACCATTATAATAAGTTGCGTTAGTATTATAATTAGGATTAAAATTAGAATTAGAGTTATGATTAAAGTAAGGATTTTGATTATTATAATGATTAGGGTTATAATTAGTATTTTGATGATGGTTTGGATTATAATTATAATTAGGATTAGTATTATGATTGTAATTAAAATTAGGATTATGATTATGATTATAATTATGCTTAAAATTAGGATTATAGTTATTTTTGTAATGTTTATTATGTTTAAAATTATTTCTTGGCATAAAATGGTTCTTATGTCCATATAGCCTATCTAAGATAAATGAACAGTCATTTTGGATGGCATTTCTAATGTCGTCAATGTCAGTAAGTCTCATGTGATTTAAGAAATCACATAGTTTGGGGATGTAGGTTAGCAATGATGTGATAGTTGATTTCTCTATCTTGTAATTTCATAATAGCATCTTTATTTATGATTTCCTCGTCTAGCGAAATTCTGGAAAATATCAAAGCTCTAATATGGGCTATTCTATCTATAAAAGATATTGGGTGTTCTTTGTGTCCTGGTCTTATATTTAACAATTCTAATTTTAATTGTTCCACTGTTCTGGAATCTTTAAAGTTTTTTTGTAAATGATCTAATAATTCGGAAACATTTATAAAATTATTTGTTAATAAACAATGTCTAGCATTACCAACTAATCTAGAGGTAACCTTTGAAAGTAGTCGGGCATGGTTTTGAATCTTTAAAGTATTATTATCACTACATACAGTATTAAAAACGGATTTTACTGTTTTTACAAAAAAAATTAAATCTTCAGGATTGCCATCATATGTTGGGATATGATCGTAATCCTCTTTTACCATAGAATATGAAATGCTCATTTTGTTAGTTTATTTATATCACTATTATTATTAATTAATAAATTGCTTAATTGATCTGTAATTTTACTTATATCTAACTTAACCTTATTTTTCTTATCCTTAGGCATACATATGTAACTATTTTATACCTCAAGCTTCTCTATTCTAAGTTCAGCGGTGTTCTATCAGATTTTCTTTGTTTTGACCCTATTGAAGTGTTGAAACACAAGCTCCAGGTGGTTTACTCCAAGACCTGTTGTCCAATGACTATTTCTTCGGTCCTTCTTGAGCTTCCGTTCAAGGCTGTCTTCTCTGAAGTTCCAAAATCTGTTGGAGTATTTCTTCGATTTTTCTTGATCTTCAGGAAAATTTCTTCACCTTTACTGACCTGAGGCTGACAGGGTCCCTGTTCGGGCGCCAGATAAAGAACTTGACCGACAAAGAACTTTAAAAAAAAACTTTATTGGTAAAACATACAGTTACACTTTACTACACTAAACTATGAATCTAATTACTAGCCTAAAACGAGAATAATAATGTACTGATCCTGATCTGCTCTAGGCAGGGGTTTATATACAAAACAATAGGAAGGGGAGAGTGCTGACTCAGGTATCTAGGATTATGCACCTTAACTGACGATTCTTTTCGTTAACTTTTAATAGACTACGAGAGACTGGGTCATTCTTAATACGTAATGAAGGCGACCAATTCCAGGCAGCAATAAGAGCAGATTATCGGAGAAGAAATTGTGTCCGACGCCACTTCGATAAAAATCCTGAGACTAGCATCCGAAGAGCATCTGCTGCATTAGCAATATCGCGGCAAGCAATATGGCGAACTTTGAAAGGTGATAATCGCTACCCATACCATCTTCAAAAAGTTCAGAATTTATTACCTCAAGATTATATCAAGAGATTGAATTTTAGTAACTGGTTTCTTGACAAAATTCGCGATAATTTATTTCCATTAAAAATTATATGGACCGATGAAGCTACCTTTACAAGAGGAGGAATTGTTAATCTAAGAAATTATCATGTATGGGCTCTAGAAAATCCTAGAGCTATTAGAGAGAATAGGTTTCAGCATGAATTTGCTATTAACGTTTGGCTTGGAATTTGGAACGGATTACTGGTGGGACCATATTTTTTACCTGAAAGATTGAATGGTATTACATTTACACATTTTTTGGAGAACGACTTTTCTAATTATTTAGATGACATTTCCATACAGCAGCGGATTGAAATGTGGTTCCAACTCGATGGATGTCCAGCTCATTATAGCAGAGTTGCTCGAGCTTGGCTAGATATAAATTATCCACAACGATGGATTGGACGTGGAGGAGTAGTACCTTGGTCACCCAGATCACCTGATATGACACCCATGGATTTCTTCGTTTGGGGAACCTTGAAGCAGAAAGTTTATTCGGTGTCAATTAACTCAAGAGAGCAATTAAGAGACCGAATCATAGATGCAGTGCACCAAATATCATCAGAACAATGTTTAGCTGCAATTTATCAGTGAGTGCTAGATGTAATGCTTGCATTGGTGCAAGAGGACAACATTTTGAGCAATATTTACATTAAAAAGAACATAACATAAATATAAATGTAAATAAATAAGTATGAAAATGAAAACTTTTTTTGTTTCTTTTTTTGCGATTTTCTCTAAAACTAAGCAAAAACGAGCAAATCTCTAAAGGACTTTTTGTCTTAGTTTTTCGGTCCCCTATAAGTTGCTGAAGTTTTGCCATTTCAATTCGGGACGTCCTGTATATAGAGATGGTGAATTTTTTTTTCTGTCATTAATTTGTTGATTCATATATTAATATATTGGTTTGTAAATAACAATTATATCAGTTATCGTGCATTATTCTTATTCTTAGGGGATAGTATGTCTCATAATAAAGTTTATATTTCTTTTCATATGTACCTGGGATTAATATTACCTTGGTCCACAATAAGGAAACTTCATATGAACAGGAAGAGAAGGTTACGTCCTGTCGCCTATCGCTTCTCACTCCCTATTTTGTTTTATTTTTACATATTGTAGGAACTAAAGTCTTGCTATATTCAACAGAAACTTTCATCTCTTTCCACAAATCAAGCATAAGATTGTTTAGTAACTATCTTATTTTCCACTATACCTCCGTCTGAATGCTACCCTTTTAGGGTGCTATACTATTTCTAAGCTTCCAAATGGCTTCTTCCACCTCAACCTGTACCAGAGTTTCTCCATGCTCTATAGTTTAATATTGCATTCATTGGAAATCTTCTCTATTCAGAACTTTTCTTGTTATTATTGAAGTTTATAATTTCATGACGATCAACATGGTCTGTGAAGTTATTCACACTAATAGTTTTAACTCTAATTATAATTTATTACCGTGGGATGAAGAAGCAAAACTTTGTTGTATTAGTAAAATTAAAAACTGATGAAAGGAAATTAAAAATTAGATCTCATAATAAACAAGGATTAGTTTAAATAGAATGATGCAGCTAATAAAGGAAAATATTATAATGCAGCCAATATTTCCCCTCAATCCTCTCTAAAACTAATAATAAAAAAGTATTAAAAAAACAAAAAAACTACTCCAATATCTTTGGTGGTTTAACATTTTATGCTCTTGATTACTTTACCAAATTAATTTAGCCTATGTAAGAAGAAGAGTGGAAGTTCATTCTGTGAGTCGATTCAAAATAAAAGTCAATCCTCCCAGGATAGCTGACAGTCATTACTACTTATATTGACCTAATAACCTCATGCAGCTAGATAGATCGTACTTTCTAAAACCTGTAAATGTACCTAAGCAATCAGATAATTTATTGTTCATTGTTGACTAAGGACTACTAGCATCACTATGAGGAAACCAACTTAATTTAATGGGAGAGTGCATTTTTTAAAGATTAACATCCAAACTTAACAGTTCAATTCAGATTCCCCATGATTTAAACAAAAAAATATTCAAATAAGAACATTTAGCACTTCACACACTCTTAAATGTCTCATTTATAAATCACAAAAATATGAAAGGTAAGATAAAAGTTATTAGTTTCTCCAACATTAGCATTTTTGTTTCTTTTATATCAGAAAATTTACATTTTTGCCACTAGAATATGGGTGGGTATGCCTGAAACTAAATTAAATATAAGTAATGGCCCTGTATTAGCAGCAACACTTGAATAGTTTTTGATCTTTGTTAGGTATATAACCTCTGAAAATACATAAAATTGAATAATCATAATAAAAATTCCATTTGGGGATGCATACAAGAATCAAACATATCCTTTTATATATAATATTCATTATTTTTCTTTCTGCTCAGAAAAGTAATATTCAACCTATTTGTGGTTTAAAGAATTAATGATTATGATCCCATGTATACACTGCATTTTACATTATTACATAGTAAATAAAAAATATATATTATTTTAAAAGTAATTTATCTTATTTGAGATATTTATGTCACTGAGCTTTTACTTAATAAGAATATGTGAATGCATTTTCAGGTGCTAGGAGCTATGTTGTGGACCCATATAATAAAACACATCTCTGTATAATACTGTATATTGGAGGGCAGATGCTCCAAAGACCTCTTGGAGAAGCTTTCAAAATTAGTATGTTTAATTATTATCATAATCTCAGATAGGACCATTAAAATCTCCCCATTTCATGTTTAAATCATGAAATTTAGCAATGATTAGGGAAAAGTAATAAAACTTTCTGGACTATTGTTGTTAGAATTATTAGAATTAATAAATTAATACAATTTATTCAATGTTTCACAGTTAAAATTAATTATATTGATTTAGAGATTTTATATTTATCCTGTGGAAATGTGTATGATTTATGTATAAAACTATATATATATATATATATATATATATATATATATATATATATATATATATATATATATATACATACGATCCATGAAGAGTCTTGAATTCAAAACTTGGGTAAGGATGACCTGTTACTAGGCCAACAGTTGTGAAAGTTGGAGCTATTGGCTGAAATCATGTTCAACCACCAGCTTTTTCTCCAATCATTGGTACCCACTTTAGATGCTGGATGTCTTTTAGGACGATCTTCTGATCTAGAAGTTGATCTTTGGCTGAAATAACAGCATATAAATTTGCTGTCTTCAGCTGAGCTCAAACTTAGGACTGGGAGCTAGGCAATCTAGTGCTTTATCCACTGAGCTACCATCCTACATATATATATATATATATATATATATATATATATATATATATATATATTTAAAATACTAAGGTAAAGCATTTCCTGAATTTCAATTTTAAAAGTCTAATTATATTAATTAATTCACAGGTGATTGCTTATGCTTAGCTACAGTAGCAGCAGCCCGTAAAGAAATAATGTTGTCAGCTTATTTGAAAGATGATCGTCGATTTCCTCTAGGGAATGGTTGGTCACGTAAGTGTTAAATAGTTTTATTTACCATTCTTGTATTAATTAATTTCTTGGATATAACATTCCAGAATCATTGTGCCTTTGATGAATATAGAGTACTTTCATGAAAGAACAGAACAGTACTTTAATGTATACAAGACATTTGGTTTTATTTAATCATATTCTAGAAGCTCAGTAACGGTACAATATATTTAATACATTTTTTTCATGGTCTTAAATATTATTTTACTTTATAAGTTTAGTTATTTAGGATAAAATTTAACTATTTACTCTAGTTAAATAATAAATAAAATATAAAGAACTGATTACTATGGTAGATAGACTAAACTATTGCAGATAATTGTTAATTTTCTTTACTGTCAGATAGTTTAAGGAATTATGATATCTGCTTTGAAATATTCATGAAAAATGGAAATCAAAAACATTTTTAACATAGTAAAATTTGTATGGTTGACAGTAGGATATATTTTACGAAGAAGACGGACTGGGATGCAGTCAGGGGTAAGTGCCATTATATTTAAAGGAGTGCTCTCCATATAGAATAGAAAAACAAATTTTATTCTGGGACAAAGTCCCTTAAGAATAATAGTTACATGACAGAACTTAAGTTATATCTGGCCTAGAGATGATAAATTAGATAATAAAATAAAATAATTAAAAGTAAATACAATTTTACAATAAAATAAGTAATAAAATGAAACAAAAATCTATACGCATATATAAACACATACATACATAAACTATATTTACAATCAGTAAAAGAAAAAATATTATATAAGAAATTGATTAAACAATATATTTTTGATGTTGAGTCTAGTAAAGGATGAAGAAAATAAAATGATGAAAAAAGAGTAAAAATGAAAATTATTTTAATGATAGACAAAACATTATCATATGAAGATTGTTTAAACAGGCTAAACTTTTATTTCTGAAATCCTTGGGTGAAATTTATTAAAGCATCTATATAATTAGATAGCATCCAACTGGAGGGAGGAAAGGTGGTGGAAGAGGAGTGTTTTAAAAGTTCCCAGGGAGGATGCATTACGAATAGAAGGAGGAAGAGAATTCCAAAGAATAGCGGAGCGGGCAAGAAAGGAACGTTGGAAAGCAGTAGTTCTGTAGGATGGGGTGTAGAGATCGGAGAGACGGGACCTTGTATGCAATGATTGGATTGAGGACTTGAAATGTAGGATACTGTGAATGGACGGAGGGTAATGTGTGTTAATAACTTGGAAGAGGAATGAACCAAGGAAGTAATCTCTACGGAAGGAAGGCGAAAGCCAATTTAACTCAGTGTAAAGATGGGACACATGAGAGCGTCTCGAGGTTCCAAAAACAAATCTTATGAAACAGTTCATGATACGCTTTTTAGTCTATCTTCAAGAACCATCGAGAGTCCACCATAAATCACACATCCATAGTCAAATTGGGGGAATATGAGGGAGGATACTAGGAGTTTACGTGTGGATGGAGGAAGTAGGTGTCAGGAACGGTGGAATAATTTTAGGATGCCAATCGATCGTCGGGAGATTTGAGCAATGTGGGGTTTCCAGGAAAGGGTTTGATCGATTGTTAAACCTAGGTTTTTAACAGAGGAGAGGAAAGATATAGGGTGACCATTTAGGAATAAAGTAGGGAAGTTGGTATTCGATCGAAGGAGGGAATGGGATCCTATTGCGATTGCTTGAGTTTTAGCTGCATTTAAAGTCAATTTATTCAGGAATGCCTAGGCACAGATTTCATCCAGGTCTTGCTGAATTTTGGAAAATGCAGTTGATAACTCGGCTGGAGGTAAATTTGAGATAAATTTGAGAATCATCGGCGTAAAGGTGGTAGGAACAATTATGAATGGAGTTAGGAAGATCATTTATATAGGAATTAAACAAGAGAGGAGAAATGCTGGATCCTTGAGCTACGCCTGATTGCAAAGTGAGGAAAGAGGATGAACCTTGGTTGGGAATGGTAACTGATTGAGAACAGTGGGAAAGGAATGAATGAAACCACATGAGAGCGCTATTGGAGAAGTTTAGAGATTTCAGTTTGGAAAAGAGGATTGTGTGGTCTAAGGAATCGAAGGCCTTGGCAAAGTCTAGGAGTATGAGGATGGTTAATTCTTTTTTATCCATTGCAGCCTGGATGTCACTGATGATTTTGGTGAGAGCGGATTGAGTAGAATGGCCGGGGCGGAAACCGGATTGGAACGGGTCAAGTAAATTGGAATCTTCGAGGTAATTGGAGATCTGGGATTGCACTAATCTTTCTAGGGGCTTAGAAAGGTTAGAAAGTATGGAGATCGGTCAGTAGTCTTTTGGGGTTGTGGGATTTGGGTTCTTGACTATAGGGTGGATTAGGGCCTTTTTCCAAGAGGTGGGAAATACAGAATTCTGGAGGGAAAAATTATATATGAAGAGGAGAACGGGTAGGATTTCAGGAAGGCATAATTTTATCAATTTGACCGTCTAATCCAGTTGAATTGGTGTGGGATTTCATTATGGAGGAAATGAGGTCTATGGGAGAGATGTAAGGAAAATAAAAGTGATTATCATTGAATGCAGGAGGTAAAAGGGGCAACTGAGGGGATGGATACGGTATAGATGTAGAGGTAGAGACAAAATAGGAATTTAACTCGTTAGTTGTGACAGGAGGGACTCCCGAGGGAGAGGAACTAGGTTTATATTGAACGAGAGAAAGTTTACGGAGGAGCTGCCATTTGGATTTGGGATCGGGGGCGGATGAGAAGGCTTCGTGGAAGTAAATGGATTTCGTTCGCCGGATGGTAGATTGGGTTAAATTGCGGAGAACCTTAAAAGCATGGTAATCATCATCAAGTCTCGTGCGTCTAAAACGTCTTCGGGGCGGCCTCACGTCTTCTTTGCAGGTCTTTTATTTCTAGGTTCATCCACGGAGCAGGCCGGCGGCGACGAAAGGTACAGGTTTTGAGAGGAGCATGGTTATCAAGGATGGAAAGGAGATTGTCAGTTAGTAATTCAACCATAGCGTCAATAGAGGAACAGGAGTAGATAGGATTCCAATCTAGGATTTCGAGGTCAGGTAAAATCTTGTCTCGCGTGAGGGATTCTATATTGCGGAAAGTAATTGTTTTGGGGAGGAACGATGGGATTGGGATATCGTAGGAAATTTGTATTAGGTCGTGAGAGGACAGAAACGTAACAGGCTGCTGACATGAGGAAAGGAGTTTTTTTGGCAAGTCTATGACATGCAAGTCCAACCAGGTGTCGGACCCACGGTAGTGATGGGTGGGGTTAAACGGAACAATGAAGAGGTGAAGGGAAAAAAAAAGGTTCTCTAGATACGTTTTGTCATAAGAGTCAGAAAGGAGATTGGTATTTAGGTCACCAGAAATGATTATATTGTAATAGAGAGGAACATAATTGTAGAGGTTTGATTCAAAGGATTGGTCAAAAGGAACATGAGGGGGACGATACGCCACTACATACAGGAGGGAATGGAAATTAAAGGATATTTCAACAAAGAGGTACTCAACGTTTGGGAGATTTGAAGGAGGAGAAAGATGCAGGACACGGGACTTCAGGCTGTCATATAAAACATTGATATGATATGTTGCTCAAAATATTGACATTTTTATCACTCCTGACTGCATCCCAGACTATCATCTTCATAAAATTTGTAATATAGGTATTTATTAATAGACTTTTTATTTATTTAATTATTTTTTTACAGAAATTGATGAGATTATTGGTTTGGCACTACCTATTCTGAAAAGTAATGGTCAAGTCATTGCTGTTGTTGAGTTGTCTAAAACTATTTATTCATATGATTACTCACCTGTAAGTAACTTTAATAAACTTAGTTTATTAATACATAAAAAAACAAAATAAAAAATCATCAGTGCGGGAGAAAGTTAAAAATAATTATTATGTAAGAAAAAAGTAAACTGATATTAGTTTTTACTTTAATAAAATTTAGAGCTTGTGAAGTTATGTTAAAAATTTTCTTTTTATAAGTACAGAAGCCATAGCCTTAAACCATTCTCTGCCCTGAGCCCCATTTGGGGATCACAGGTGTTTTTGGTATCAAAAGTTGCAGCATTGTTGAGAAAAAAATGTAAAATTAACAAAAAAACAGTAGGCGGTCAATGAGATAAGAACTGCCAATGACCAAGACCTCTAGCACTAAACAATGGAAATAAGATACCTGGCAAAAATAGAAACAAAGATTTCATTTATAAGATCAACATCACCATTGTATGTACTTATCTTGATGCTAAACAGACCCAGAGAAGCACGAGCAAATAATGTTTTGACAACTTATGAGGAATAAAGAGAGAACTGTCTGGAAAACTCAGATATCGAAAAGAAGGATATCACAGAAGGATGGTTTCCAGGAAGCATTCAGGATTAATTGGAGTATAAAAAAGAGAATTGATGCTGTAACATACAATTAGATCAGAAACTGTAGGAAAAGGAGAAAATACACTTTATTCTGGGATGACTGTTCCCAAGAATAACAAAATAGTTTAATTCATATGAATCATCTGGCAGTTACAACTGATTATGTATAACATCTATATACAGGTATGAAAATAGAATAAAAGTTGAAAATAAAATTACTAAAATTTATTGAGATTCCCCATTGACTGTTGTTCACTGCATTCAACATAGATCCAATGTCATTGCACTTCCTAACTATAGTTTAGAAATAATTGTTAAAATAAAAAAAAAAGATTATTTGGCATGCAGATTATAAAGGATCCTAGGGTGTCAAAAAGAGGAAAAAGAGAAACTGTCTGACATTTCGCACAGAGGAGGAAAGAAAATTTGTTTAAAAGTACATTTAGATAAAACAAAAACATGGTAGACAGTAAGCTAAACAAAGAACCATGCTACAAAATCAGTATAAATACAAATATACTCTCAAATGTTGATTATTTAAAGATTTTGCCATGTTTCAATTATGACTTCAACAAATGATCAACTTTTTGAGATAAAGCTGCATAAATAGAGCTTTCTTTGCTGTTTAATGAGCAATAAAAATAACAACTGGGCCATAATCTAAATAACAATTGGCCATTGTTTTTTTTTCTTGATATGTTTTGATTTTAAAACTGAACATCTTTTTGTGTTAAAATTTAAATAATATTTGTTTATTTCGTTTAACGTCACTTTATGCTGCTATGGCTAATCGGATGATGCTACGGTGGGAGTCCTAAATTTTGCCTATCCAGGTATAATTAGGATAGGATCTTTAACGAGTACCTGACATCGCACAGGCTCAGGATCCCCATTTTAAGTCCCTTCAGAAGGACGGCATAGCTAAGGATTTTTTACTCCCTTTAAGCCGGGCTGCGAACCCGCAATCTTGGGTTTAGTAGGTTGCTATGCTAACCACTACTCCACAGGTGACCCCTATATATAATATAAATATTCCTTGTAAAATAAATATACATTCTTTAAAGTAATGCGTTAACTTATTTTAGATAGATATTGAAGCTGTATCATTGCTGAGCTCTCTCTTTGGCTATTTAGCAGAAGAAAGTGAAATAGTGACTGAATTACAAATGTTATTAACTTTTATAAATCCTATGATGAAATTGATCACACAATATCTGGAATGCACTCTTCCTGTGGCTTCTATTGTATCACAGTTAACGGTATAAATAATAGCACATTAATATTGTTATAGGAATTGCATTCAGTTTGATAAATAAAGTAAAATGAAAATAAAGTGTTAAAAAGGCACAGCAGTCCTCAAACAGATAATTATTAAAATTTTAACATTTTCAATGTTAACTCATTAGATTGGACTATAAAAAATATCTACATCAATTTTTTTCTTTGCTTTTTGGTTTTCTTAATTACAATTTTATTGCGATGATTTTAGAAATAATTATATTACAATGATAAACAGAAACAGAGCACAATATGATATGGCTAATAATTGATATGAAATAATATATAAAGATGTAATATGAAATGATATATAAAGCTATTCGAAATAAAATGAAATGAAAAATAATCTTTATTCTGCAACACCTTGTCCCCTAAGAATAACATATAAGAACAATAAAAAGGTATTATTGTCTGACTGCGTACATATCAGGCAGTAACTTATATAGAGTGTAAATTATATACTACAAGTCTTTGGGTTTACATAAAAAAATAAATAAATAAGTAAATAACAAAATTAAAATGAAATAAAAGAAAAAGAAATATTCTAGCAATAAAATATTATTACATAATTTCGGAAGATTGATAATTGAGGAGGTAGATGAATAAATTATGTTTAAAGGAAGTGAGAGAAGGAACATTGCGGATCGAAATGGGTATGGAATTCCAGAATAAAGCTGCACGATTAATAAAGGATTTTTCAAAGGAAGCAGTTCGATGAGAAGGGATATACAGATCTATAGGCTGAGATCTGGTGTTCAAAAGATGAATGGAAGAACGAAGGGCAAGGATGTCGTAAATGTACGAAGGTTTTTTGGACTTTAAGGATTGGAATAGAAAGGAACCAAGGAAGTATTGTCGCCGAAAACTTGGATAAAGCAACTCGGAATACCAGCAAGTGATGTGAGAACGCCTGGGGATCCCATAAATGAATCTTATAAAGGAGTTCATTAATCTTTTCACCTTCATTTCAAGCTCGCCAGACAGTCCTCCGTATACTAAGCATCCATAATCGAGGTGGGGAAGGATGAGGGAAGATACTAACAATTGACGGGTATTGCGAGGGAAAGATTCACGGAATCTTAGGAGCTGTTTGAGGATGGAGATGGTTTTTCGGGTAATGTGGGAAATATGGTTATTCCAATACAAATGTTGATCGAATACTACTCCGAGGTACAGAGTTTGTGAACTGAATAGGAACGTTATCGAGATAAAGAAGTGGATAACAGGAAAGGGAATTAAGGGAGGGTTTCGATCCAATTAGCATTGCTTTAGTTTTTTCTGGATTCAGTCGTAACTTATTCTCTACTGCCCATTGGTGAATGCTATAAATGTCATCTTGAATTTTACGAGTTGCCTCAAAAATCTCACAAGGATGAAACGATAAATAGATTTGAAAGTCATCAGCATATAAATGATATCGGGAATTATTAATGGCGTCTGTCAAATCATTAATGTAAACGGAAAAGAGAGTTGGTGAAAGAGAGGATCCCTGAGGAACACCTCGCGTCAGAGGCACAGATTTTGAAGGAGGTTGGTTAGGAACAATAACTGTTTGGGAACGGAGAGATAAGAAGGACTGGAACCAGCCAAGAGCACTATTGGAAAGGGAGAGTTTTTGTAATTTAGTCAGAAGAATTTTATGATCCACGGAATCAAACGCCTTGGAGAAATCGAAGAGGATTAGGATAGTAATTTTCTGTTGGTCAATTGAAGAATAAATGTCTTGAGTAATTTTTAAAAGAGCGGATTGAGTAGAATAACCTGAACGGAAGCCTGATTGAAGAGGAGTTAGGAGATCTTTATTTTCAAGGTATTTAGCCAGTTGAGAATGGACTATTCTTTCAAGTGGCTTAGATAGGTTTGATAGGATGGAAATAGGCCTAAAATGGGATGCTGTGGTAGGTGAAGGAACTTTATTCAATGGACGAACTAGGACCTTTTTCCATGCTGTGGGAAAGGAAGAGGTTTGTAAGGAGAAGGTTTTTCTTTTTTAAGGTATACCATGAAGAAGAGATCTCACAGCCTTATTTCACAATAGGCTATATTATGAACTTGAGATCTGAGTCACTTGGCTATTTTTAATCGATAACGTAGAGCTGAGGTATTAAAATATTTATTTTTTTTTTTTTGGGGGGGGGGGGGGGGGAGGGAGTTGTTCATTTTCCACCTACACAGATCTTGTTAATTGTATAGGAGTATTGCTAAACATCTGCTGACTTATAAAGTTTTTTTCATTGTTCTCTTGCCTAGTTAAAAGGACTACTTTATTAAATGAATTTATAAAAATATTATTTTTTATTTATGCACATATCCATTTTCTGATAATTTTATTCTTTATTCACTTTCCTCACCTCTAAATTACAAAAGCTTCACTTCTTTATATCCCTTCTTTTTCAGTAACTCCTTTCTATCCATAATGACACTAATTAGCAAAAATATATAAAAATTTTTGGAGGCATGGTAACTCAGTGGGTAAGGAGCTTGATTACCATGTTCCCGGGCCCGAGTTCAAGTCCGACTGAAGGCAGAAAATTTATATTCTGTCATTCCAGCTGTGGATCGAATTTGCGGTAAGGAGACCCTCCTGGGGTCTGGGCACACCCAGATTTAAAAAAGTGGATATCCTTGATTGGGGAAAAACCTGGTGGTTGAGTGTGAATTCTGGCCAAATCTCCTTTCACAACCGCTGGCCTAGTAACAGTATATCCTTAGCGAAGTACTGAGCCCAAGACCCCTCATGGGTTGTTAGTGGTACAGGTTTTCATTCTATTTACATATTTACAAATAAAAATTTCATTTAAGTATACATGTTCTGGCATACATCCTATACATGAATAATCTAGTTTTACAATTTAAAGTTGATCTTCAAATAGCAGGAAAAATTAGAAAAACCCACATAACAAAAAATAAAAGTAACTAATTGTATATATTGAGCGTGAATTCTGGCCAAATCACCTCCTTTCACAAGCGTTGGCTCAGAAACAGTACAACCTACCTAAGTACTGAACCCAGGACCCTTCATGGGTTGTAATTGGTACAGGTTTTTTTTTTTTAATTGTATATATAATAACAAATATGATACAATAAATATAACTAATATATTTTTGAGCTAGAAAATGCATTTGATACCATCTGACACACCGGTCTCATTTATAAACTGGTTTACAACAAATTCCCCCATAATTAATTCACATTATCCTCATTCCTCTCTAACAGACAGTTCTATACCTAAATAAACTCATTCTCTTCTAAACTATTTACTTTTCCTGCTGGTTTTCCACACAGGTTCCTGTCTATCTCCAACACTTTTCAACCTGTTTCTATCTGACTTACCAACATATCCTGATTTAATAACATCCCTATAAACAGATGACAAAGTATTTTAAGTAGCCTCTTACCACATTGACACAATATATAATAATTTTATATTAATCTTATTAATTATATTCTAGTAATATGAAAACTAATTACAACAAACTTTCAAAAAAAGTTAATATTGACAAAAATGGAAACTGAAAGTAAATACAAGCAGAACAGAAGCCATTATTTTCACACAACATAGGCCACTCATTTATTCTATCAGTGCATGTGGTAGATTTATATATATTTTTTTCTTTCTATAATTATTTAATTTTTTTAAACTTCAATCTTCAACAAGAGAATGAAAAATAAATTTGTCAGACCTCCAGATTACCATAAAGTTTCGTCCAAGTCCGTAGGTTGAGGCAATGCATGGCTTCAGTTGTGCCTCCATTAATAAGTATGTTTGGAGAATGTAATTGATGTTTTTTGACCTTTTCCACATCCCCACAAAGGGTTAGGGCCAATTTGGAATGTTTTCTAAATCAAGTTAAAGGAACAGTTTGGAGGAAAAGAATTAGAACTTGTTCCTCTTTCAATATTGGATAATTTTGGGTTATGGAGTTAGTGATCTGGGAGTTTTACGCTTTACTTTTGTTAAATTGTCGCCTTAGTTCTGTTTTTTCTTTCTCCAATCTAAGTAAATAGGCAATTTGGTGCTTATTTTGGTTAATTATAATTAAGTATATTTTGTAATAATATCTACAGTTAATAATAATTTTCAGTTAATGAATAAAAATGAGCTTGGTGCCATAAATAGCTCGTTTTGTGTAAAGAAAGATATCAGAAACCAACAATATAACATAACATACACTGAAGATACTAATACCTCACACTGCCATGTAGAAACTTCAAAAATATAGTAAGTAATATTTTCAAATAACTTCAAAATGGTTTTCCTTATTATATATCAAAATAGAAAAATATGACGTGGAATATGAAGATTAGATAATATTATTGGGGAAAAGATTGAAGAGTTCTAGTATGGAGGTGTTCTCAGGGTTATGAGTATGGAGGTGCTAATTATACAATTGACAGATCACAGAGCCAATCATCTTATCTTTAAATGATTATTGGATAAACCACATGATAACAGGTGGTATTGTCATCTTTTTTTCTTGACATTGAAAAGATTCTTTGACTTTGAATTTTGTAAGACTGCCATAGGTTTACCATCACAGAATATTTTTTTAACATGGAACATGTTTCATAGGTGACCTAGTTGGTCTAAAGCTATAAGTTTTTGGGGAACGCGAGGGTGTTACACATAGTTTGATATTAAGAGAGTAGGAACATTTAAGAGCTCAACTCTTCTTATACTAATTACCCACAATCTTGATTAGGAGGCAGGTTCTAATGAGTGAGCTCCTCTTTACTCTATTTTTCCTAATACAAAATAAAAAATTTTAACCTGGATTTGACTGATCTTGCTCGATCCCTCTCGGTTATTCGAATTTGTTATAACATTTGTTGCTAGGACCTACTGTTTTGGGAGCTATATTGGTTTAATGAAAAAAAGTCACTTTTTAAACTCCCCATTTTTTCTCATCGTTGTTCATTTCGAATAATCATTAATTGTTAATTTAATTTAAAATCATACAGGCAAGCTGAAAGAAATAAAGAACTCCTAAAACATGTTACATATCCTTTCTTTAGCCGATAGATACAAGGGGACCTTTGATTTTTATAAAAAACCTGAGGCATTTTAATGGTTCAAGGTAAAATCATATTTAACAGACCTACTTTTTTTTTATTTTATAAACCTACCTAGTTTTATGTTTTTAAAATTATAATTTTCCTTTTGCTTACTTATAAAAAATTTAATTATGTAAGAAGTAATCTAGAAGATGGTCAAAGAGATGTTCAAATAAAAAAAAAAAAAAAAATGCAGAATTATTTATTGATTAGTACATATACTCATTACATACACAAGTATCTTGTCTTTACAGCCTTGAAGATGACCTATAAAGTGGGCTGAAATGTCAGGATACATTAAACAGCTTTGTTTCTTTGTCAATTATTCTTCTGATCATCTTTCCCTAAAACATTTACTATTAAGGTTGGAAAGTTTTGTTCTAACTTCCATATTGGAGATTATCTTTATAATTCCATTTAGTTCAAGAGACGACTCAAGTTTTTTGGGGCGTTCAATGATAATAGGAGAAGCCATTAAAGGAAAAGAAATAGATGGCCAACAATGGTTTCTTGGTATTCCAATCAAGTTTAATGAAGTTACAGGTAAAAAATAAACAGCTTTATTATAATGGTTTTATATTGCATTTAGTCTTGATGGTTTACAACTTTTACCATTTTAAGTCACGTCTTCTAAAAATCATATACTGTCTGCTCCAAGTATTTCAATTCAGTCATCAGTCTACTTAAAAAGGAGTGTCATCTAATTAAAAATAAAGCATCAAAATCACCTCCCTTTTTTAAATTCATATATACATAGTTATATATATATGTATATATATATATATATATATATATATATATATATATATATATATATATATATATATATATATATATATATATATATAAGTAACTAGAGAGGTTTAGTTATTTTTAGATATTAATTGCTGAGAATATTTTTGCAATATAATTAAATTCCATCTATAAATATTTTTAGGTGGGATGCAGTTTCAGTTCCTTTGCATGCAAGAGCCAAATATTAGTGAAAACAATGAAAAATTACTTGAAATAACATGTACATTTTTAGCTTTTATTCTTGAAATGAATGAGCTTGGGGATGCGTTATTTAGGCATGTATGTATAATTATTATCAAACTGTGAATAGAAGACTTTTGAATTGCAATGAAATATTAAATAAACTTTTCAGGAGAGAGAGATTGTTGTAATTGAAGACATGTTAAAACTTCAAACATGTAATTGTAGCCACGAGCTTCATGAACTCCAGATTCCTCCTGTCTTACATAGTATACCAACAGAGATATATTTGTTAGTGTATTTTATTTAAAAGTAAAACACGATAGTCATGAATTATTTATTGTTTTATCCCATTTTTAAGGTCATTATAGGAGAGAAGAAAAAAAACTTAAACAAAATATAAATAAAATAACTAATATACTAATAAAATTCATAATTCGGCAAAGTGGGCCAAGTTATTGGTAAATATCAAATAATAAAAGACTACTGCATGTTTTATTTTGATCCCCCCAGCCATCATCTCCTTGATAATTTATTTTATAATAATTTTAAAAATAATATATTATTAAAAATGGAGAAAGAACTGAATTTCAGAAAATCAACTTCTTAAGCATTACTTAGGATTGATTATTAAAATCAAAGTGTTGATTTCAATCGACATGAAACATGCAATCAATTTTTTTTTTTCATGAATAAATTTGAAAATTTTCAGTTATTTATTTAAAAATGTCTCAATAAATTAAATAAATCATTCCTCTCAACAACATGAGTAAGCCAAAAAGAAGGCACTCGTAAACGTCTCTGGATTTTAACTTTACCATGAATCACAGTTCTCAAAGATGTTGTTTTATTTCCTAGTGAGTGGACCTAGGCAGTGTTTGTTAAGCTAAGGTACTAATGCTCACATAATTTCTGTTAAGAGAAACTTTAATTTGTCAAGTTGAGCATTGACTGGCTGAATTGGTTTATTCAGCAGAGCAGTTTAGCCACTAGTGCCATTGCTATTTATGATGTGCCTGTACAATTCATTTAAATGATTTCATTGTAGGGGAAAATAGCAAAACTGTTATATAATTTTTCAGTTGAAGAATTTGATTATAATTATTTCAAGGTAAATATAAAATTGATTATGTACATTGAATGTGTTTTATTTTTCAAACAGGTATCCTTGGTCTCCTGAAATAACCAGTGACGATAAAACAAATTTACTATTATTTCGTAATATTGTAGAAACTGGTGTTGGACATGTGTTCTTTAATAAAAAATCATTAAATGAATTTGCTCTTTTTATTAAAAGAACGCATTTTCAAAATAAAGAGATTAGCTTCAGGCATATACTTATAACTGCTCACTTTATGGTCACTTTCTTAAAGAATAATGGAGACTACTTCTCACAAATAGAGGTGAAATCTTTTTAATTATTATTTATGACTCAGATTGATATTATTTTAAAAGTTTATATAGTTATTATTTCGATGATTATATCGGCTTGGTAACAATTACTGTTTTTACAACTCAGATATTACTACTACTCACTATATTACTACTACTCACTATATGGAGCTGCAGATTAATGTGGTCTACCACCTGTTAAGCGTTTGACAGGTGACTCTAGCTTGCACAGTCACTCACCAGTATAACTATGCCAAATGACTGCATCCTCCCATCTAAGATGTGGTCTGCCTTCCGTCTTGTCCTGTAGAGATATCCATCCCAAGATTGATGCACCTCATTAAATTCACCTCCCCTTCCAAATATTAGTAAATTGTTTTCTTTGATGTCAGAGAGAGTCCAGGTCTCCAATCTCTGAGGACAGACCCAATGAGGTCTTACAGAGGAGACACTTTGTACAGTGGGAGATTTCAGACCTAAGGTATTTACTAAACCAAAAATAAAATCTGTCAGCCCTTATTATCTTTTGGCCAACCTTTAGGGATACTTGTTTTTCACAACTGCTCTCAGATACAGGAAGGGGCCTACATCCAGAAATTATATGGGCCCGTAACTAATGGCAGTCGAGATGCTATCTCTGTTCCAGGTTTGTAATAATAGTCTTCTTCTGGTTTAACTTTATTCCCATGGGTCTGCTGCTTCAGATACATTTAAAAATGTAATTTTGAGAGACAAACGAATGAGCGACCTGCCCCACCCCAAGTCATCATCAAAGCTCAGTATTTGTACCAAGCTGTTTAAGATGGTGTCGGTAGTCTGGATTCCCATGTCAAACAGGTATCACCTTTTCCAGGGCCAGATTAAACAATAGGAAAGCAATCCCATGCCTAACTCTGAATCTGCCCCAGCTATTAATATTGAGGAAGTTTAATGATTCTTAGGCTTTTGAACATTTTATCTCAATTTATGTTTTGGTTTACATAGAATAACTTGCTATATGCTTATGTAATAACAAAAGTTATTAGTTTGAAGGTTTAGAAAGATTTGAGAAAGGGAATCGATAACTTTTTATTTATATAGTATTGGTAGTGTAGAAAGTTTAAAATTATCTACTAAATTTTTTCTCCTTTCACAATCATCAGTGCATCTATCTCTAGGGATGGCCAAGGCTACCACTATTCTCTCTAATTTATCTAAACCACGAAAAAAAAAATTCTGTCTTTCTCATTCTTTGAAGTATACAAAGAAAATATTTATGTTTATTGTTGTAATAAGAAATCATTATTTTTTTTAAACCATTTATTTGGTAGAGGATTAACTTATTTATCATCTAAATGATTTATATATACTCAAAAAATAATCCAGTCCACTGCTTTGCAATAGATAAACTAACCTAATGGAGCAATGATTTTTTAAAATAAACACAAAATGTTTGTGACATTTTTATGTTATTATAATTAACAAAGAATTGTTTTTATGTTTTTGTTTAAATGTATCAAAATATTTTCCAGAGAGATGCTCTTGTGATGTCAGCATTATGTCATCATATTCACAAATGTGAGCCGATATATTCCTTCATTTATGCATCACTATTTAAGGTAGAATATCAATTTTCATACAATTAACACTTAACTATTACCTTAATTAATTATTATACTACTTTAAGTGAATAAGTGCTTCTCTCCTTCTCTTCTAATAGGCGTTCTTATAAGTCAAGTTGTTCAGAAAATTACATAACATAAATGTACTATTTCCCTATTCCTTACTACTTTGGGAAAAATCAAAGTAAAATTTTTATATTCAAGTTTTCTAGCAATGCAGCTTATTGTCTATTTTTTTTATTTATTTATTTTTCTATTTATAATAATTTTATGATGATGATTGTATAGTTGACTGTGAGTTGTAATTAAGGTGATGAAATGGTCAGGGGTGCAGTCAGGATGAATAAACACGTCAAGTTTTTAAATGAAAAACTTATATTTTGGCGTGCCGATGTTTCCAATTTTTGTTTTTTTTGCCCTGATGAAGACCTGCAAGGCAGGTCGAAACGTCAGCACGCCAAAATATAAGTTGCTTGACCATTTCATCACCTTAATAATAATTTTATGGTTTGTGGTATTTTTAAAAATAATATTCCAATTAAAATTTTATACTCATTAGGCAAGCACAACTTTTTAAAAACTAAAATCCCTTTCTATTCTGTATTTGATTGAAGTCTTCCTACTTTTCATTCTGACTTCTGTTGTTTTCTTTGCATGAATCAGAATATGTATGTGTATGTTTTTTTAAAGTAACAAAGATATTGTATATTTAAATATTTTATTAAAATATTAAACAAATTTTTTTTCTAGACATTTAGAATAAGTGAAAGTTCCTCAAAAGCCACAGGGGAATTACTGAATAAAATGAGGCGATGGAAATATTTTTATCCATGTAATTATTCCTCAGACTGTGGGAGAAGTAAAAAAAAATATCGTGATTTGTTAAATCTCATAAGTAAAAAAAAGTTTAATAATAGAAACAAATGTCACAGGTATAACAACATATATATGTTACAAATTGTTGATTATACATATAGAAATATATAAATTAAAACAGTATTTTTATAGGGAACTAATAATTATAGCTCTTATTATCAATGCTGACAAGTGTATGTATTACAAAAATAAAGTATTTATGAGTCATCACGATGAATACTGTTATGACAGGAATATTGAGTTTTCTGTAAGTATATATATGATTTTATATTGGTTACAAATGATAAAGCAATATTATGCTTCAGAGGGGTATAATATTTAACTGAGGGGCAGGTCAGTTACATGGATTTATAACTATTGTGGTACATCCAGCAGGTATCCTGTTATTGAAAATTGTAAATGAAAAGTGGTTTGAAAGGCATTATAGACCTGTAATCACCCAGAGTGAATTCTGAAAAGATAAAATTTTAAAAGATTGTAGTACATTATTATTTAATAGTCATTTAATAATATCTACTATACGATAATAGATAGTCTGACTTTTTAAGCTTCATATGAAAGACAAAAATTTTCCTCAACCTGAAGATAAACAACTGTGGGCTCCAAGAATTTTAGATAAATCTGCCACAAATGAGTACCAACAAAAGAAGCAGATAGCAATAAACCTTACTACTTTATTCCTTCAGCCATGGCTTAACATCCTGCAAGTATTTTTCCCAGATACTGAATGTTTACAAGGTTACCTCAAGTAAGAATATAGATTTATTTATACTATTTTCAATACAACTAATATATAATATTAATATATAACTAATATATATATATAATATATATATAACTTATATAACTAATATATAAGTTAAAGTTAAATGCTGGAAAAACTCAAGCTATTATAATCGGCTCAAATCCCCTTCTCAGATCCATCGCCGATTTTCCTACCCTAATCCTGAATAATCAACCTATCACCTTCTGTTCCTCCGCTAAAAACCTAGGAATCATTATTGACCAAAACCTTTCCTGGAAGCCTCAATCGCCCAAATAGCCCGTAAATCAATAGGAATCCTCAAATTATTTCATCGTTCCCGCCATTCTCTTCCTCAATCCACACGAAAACTCCTAGTTTCCTCATTCATTTTTCCTCAGTTTGACTACGGGTGTGTGGTGTATGGGGGCCTCACGATGGGGCTCCGGGACAGATTACAATGTATCATGAACAGTTTTATCAGATTTGTATTCGGAGCCCCGAGACGTTCCCATGTATCTCACCTCTACACTGCCCTGGAGTGGCTCAATCCATCCTCCCGTAGACAATATTTCCTGGGCACCTTTCTGTACCATGCCATTAATAACCATTGCCCACCCTACATCTGTAACCTATTGATATTCAAGTCTTCTGTCCACTCCCAACTCACAACAAGATCACATTCCTCTGACCTATATACTCCTTTCCACCGAACAGCATTATACCAACACTCCTACTAAGCTCGATCCACGTCTGGAACTCGATCCCTCCTGAAATTAGACATGCTTCTTCCTTAAACTCATTCAAAACTCTTCTATTCCGATATCTCCTTAAATCCCAGTTACAGCCCGCCAATATGAGTGATAATTGAAAGTCAGTTAATCAAATTAAGCATATCCGATGCCGATGAGTTTGCTTCAATGAGTATATCATTATATAAAGCTAAATTCGTTTCTCCAACAATTGTTTTGTTTTTTTCTCTTATAAATTATTGTTATTATTTCTTTCCTTTTTCTTCTAACTGATAAAGTGTTATTATCAATTGTATATATATTACCTTTTAGATATTTGTAAATATTTTGTCATATTATCATTCAAATAGGTCTTATTATTTTTTTTCTCTATATATCTTTTCCTTTCTTTTCACTATATTTATTTCATTTTATTTATTTATTTATTTTTTTTATATTTCTTTTTATTTCTGAATGCATTGTAATTATTCTATTAGCATATTTTTATTATTATTTTTTTTTTGTTGTCCTACTTTTTTTTCTCTCTCTTCTTTTCTCATGTATATATTTATCACAAAGTTCTATTTTCAATTGTATATTCATATATTACCTTTTATACTTATTATTGTCCATTTGAAATTAAGATAGCCAGACTATTGTACAACTTATTATACATGTCTGTTATTCTTAGGGGACAATATGTCCCAGAATAAAGATTTTTTTTTCATTTCATTTCATTTCAATATTAAAAGCTAAAGGTTTAACCCTTTAACAGGCGATGTATCCTGGAGGATACTCATATTTAATGTGTTTTGCTCAATAAAGTAGTAATGTCCTACGCATTATCATCTAATATCCTTTCTTTTAAATGGTACATGAATGTGGGTTAGTGTGGCTATAGCCATTCAAAGGAAAAAATAAATGTATTCAAAAATCCCTGGCTTGCTCGTTAAAGGGTTAATATAATTTTTTTAACCATCTACTATAACCACAAAAAAATATTATTTTTATATTAGAAATAATTAGTATTATCAGTAAATAGTTAGGGTTGGCTTTTTAACTAATGTTACTTCCAGCAAGTGTAACTCTCTAATCAGACCACCTTGCTTTTTCATTATACAACCGATCGGAATACATTGGATATTGGACTATACTTATTTATATACCCTTTTATAGTTTTAATATTTTATTTTTTTCAATAACTAATAAATTAGATTGTCATTGAAATTGAAGGAAACCCAACAAGCATAAAGTTTTACTTTTTATTATTATTTATAAATAATTGAGTCTCCTTGGAGACTCAAAAAACCTATTTATGCAGAATTGAAGAGGCTTCACCCTAACTTTTACAGTCTAGATATATTTCCAAGACTCCTTCTTGTTTTAAATATTTCTACACAATCTCCTCTTGCCTTTGAACTCCAATTAAAATCTTTTATGTAATCCAGAATCATCAGATCCTATCCTTCAGACCTAAGACTTACCTTTCCAGAGATCTGCATCATTTGATAAATCTTAATTAAGCTGCTCCTCAATCCAATGGAATTCCTTCACTCTTTTCCCCAATTTTCCACCTTTTTCTTCACATAAATGTAAATTGTGCCAAAATTTCACATAACTGATAAAGCCCATAGGCATTATTAATTATTTTAAATTTATTCTGTTTAAATTCAGTTTTTTGCACGATTTTATTTTCTTCAGTATTATAATTTTATGTTTATTATTTTAGTGCACAGAATATCGTAAATTGTAATTACTAGAGAGGGAATGGTGTTTAAAAAAAAAATGTATTTTCAATTTTTCAATTTACTCATTTGCAGCAATAGTATAAAAATATTAATGCAACAAGAAAAGGAGATTAAAAGAGAACAGCAAAAAACTTTTATGTTCATGCTGCAGCCGATTGGATTATGGCATATTGCTGGGCCTGATTTGACTAATGTAAGACACTACCTCCTTAATTCAGACCCTAGATAAAAATATTTAGGTAAACAGTAGTAAATATTTTATATATAACTCATTAAACTTGTAACAGTGGAGTACATTTTTGCCATTTAAGAGCAATCCACAAAGAAAAATATAGTTAACTGCTGAAAAAAATATTTCAAAAGTTTCTTTTGAGCAGCAATGAATTGGTTTATATTTTATATTATATTTATATTTATATATTATATCTTTCTAGAAATTTGCAACGGCTAGACAAAAATGGCTTTCTTTTTGATTTTTTCTGACTAGTTTTTTTGATTTTTTTAATAATACAAGGGTGGTTTGAAAAGTTCCCAAAATGTACTAGAAAGGAGTGTCTTACCTTGGTGGAACTGCTTTTATGTTTCAACATAGTCTCCCTGTAGACTAATGCATTTGGTCCAGCGATGTTCCAATGCCTTGATCCCATCTTGTAAATGAGATTACTCCAGGCCTTTATAAAACTCCAGTCAAATTTAAACTCGCTGGTCCAACTGGCAACAGTTGAATATGAAGGAGCAGAGTCCCCAGTGTGTTTAGAAAGTCGGCATGAATTTCCTTTGCTTTCATACCTTTCTTTACAAAGTACTTAATCACTATTCAAATCTCAGTTTTTCCATTGTCACAAATCAATACGCAACAAACACCAACAAAAAGTCGTCACTACCACTCACGTCACGTGTTTACTCACAAAGGATGTGAGGTTATTGCGCCGGAGCCTCGTTCCTCTAGCACTGACATCTAGCGGTGATTCCGAGAACTTTTCAAACAACCCTCGTATTCAGTTATTCCTAAGGTTCCTTCAAACACCAATTTATTCAGCGATTACCCTTACCATTTTACATGAGTAGGATACAATTCGAAGAATATTCCATTTTTCTCGCTATGTCAAAGCAGCTCCATGCTGAATAAACTTTGCAGCTGAAGAAAAACTCCGTTTGATACCCAAGAAATCATTCCATCCTCATGTAGTGAAGAAACCAAAAGTGACTCCTCATCTATAAAATACTTATTTTTCTCCATAATTGACGTGCTTCTTATGTATTTTTCTGTTTAAATTCAATAATGCTCGAAATTAGAAATAGGTCTCAACATCTAAAGGATTAAGAAAATTGTAAACATCAGAGTGTCTCTCATTATGATGCACACAAAATGTAAATATTTACTAATATTGGATTTAAATATTAAATAAGGTCTGTCAATTCTGTCTCCTTTATTAATAACTTAAATTATACTAACAGCTGTACTTAAAAAGGTAATATCAATTTAAAATAAAGAAATCAGAATTTTTTTTTTCCTTCAAATTTACACTGTGCGTGTCTAACATTTTGACATAGAGTAGAATTTTATATTTAATTATTTATTCAAAGAAAGGTATTCTTCATCCCAGTTTAATCCAATATTACTATTCTGGTTAATATAACTCATAGCTGATTTCTTCTAATTCTTTTGGAGCAAATACGGGCCATACAAAGCAAATTAAGAATATAACTATCATAATTTAAACACATATATTTGTATTAAATTTGAAGTTTGATAGGTGTCTTCTTGTATTAATTACTGCTTGTATACAAAATCGAAATGAATATTTCTTAATCAAAACAACTCATAATTCCTAAAGCCATTCTAAGCTGTACTCATTTTCTCTTGACAACTCATCCCAACATATGTTTTATTTCTACTATTTGTTTTTCCCAACACCCTTCCCTTTAGGTTTTTCTTTACCATTTATTCGGTGCCTTTTCAAGATACAAAAATTCCTCATTGATTTATAAGTGGTATTATATACTTCGAAAAAATATATTAAATAATATCTATTTTTAATTTAAGTATTTATATTATTTTCTGCTATATACTGCTGCTTTTATTTTACATTATGTACTTTTTTTATCATTTATTTACTTAGAGCCTTGATCGTGATGAAGCAGGTAATGTGTACCAGCCAATGAAAATGACAGAAAAAATAAATTAAAAATAAAAACTGAAATGTGTTTTTTATTCATCATGATTGATCTCTGACCATCATAATATAACTTTATAATGCATGGCTAGTGATACTTTACACTTTGAAGAAATAAACAATAAAATATCTCTTTTTTTTTTTTTTTTTTTTTTTTTTTTTTTTTTTTTTTGTTTTTTTAAAAAAAATAAAACTTGTAATCCAACTTTCAGTTTACCATTAAATTTATTTCTATTTTAACATTAATATAACTTAGGTGGAGGAAGATATGGCTGATACTTATACAAAAATGGAAGACAAACAATAATGTATCTTCAGGTAAAAGATATTAAAAATAATTTACAAAAACAAAACTTTTATTTTTCTAATTAAATTTAAACAGATCCAAACTGAATTGTTAACAATGGTCTTACACAGGCAAAAAAAAACTTGTTAAAATTTAAAAATATTTTATGTGAATTGTAAAAATCATATTTCTCAGAAAACAATGTTCGACACAAGTCCCAAAACAAGTTAAAAAACAGAAATAAAACACCTTAAAAATCAGATAATTACTTATAATTATTTTGAGATTTAAAGGAGACTATTATAGATTGTTTCAAAAAAATTTCATTATTATAGAGGGATTAAATCATGAATATTTTTAAATTATGTATTTAATTGGTATCCTCAGAAGTGGTTTCTGAAAAAAACAAACCAAAAAACATTACATTATTACAAGTTCTTATGTAACTTACATAACAAAGTTAATATTAAAGAATTCCTTTTTTATTTTGGGTGACAAATAATTAATTTAATGGTAAGTAAATATTTAACAATTTTATCTACTAATAAATAAAACCAAAAAATTAATTTTTAATTTGTTATTCCTAAGAATCTTTTTCAGAAGGCACTACCTACTACCAGATAGGTTCAGAAAAATAATGCAGGAGGGGAAAGATTAAGTCCCAAATTAAGTACCTTGCTTGACTTTTTTACAATTTATAGATAACAAAGCTCTAAAATTTAAGAAAAGCAAAACAATTTTTAAAAAATTACCTTTGATCGTAAATGTGGTTTCTTCATTATTGGTAAAATATATTGAAAATCTTTCTGTGAAGAGTTTGATATGTTTATTCCATTTAAAGTTAAATCTTCTTTGGTAAGTTGATTTGGTTTTATTTTGCTTGATTCCATTTTATCTTCAATTTCAATTATCTTCTTTTCTTGAGTCTAAAATTTTAAAAATAAATATAATTTTAATATGACAAATTTGTTAAAAATGATCATTTTAAAATCAAAATATTTTTTTTTTTGCTAATAGGAATACAGATTTAGTTTATGTATGCATGATATTATTGAATGATTCATCTAATTCGGATTTAGCAATAATGGATAAGATACTGAAAAAATACTATATTCCGACTACTAATGAAAAAGTGCTTAAAAGTGAGATAATGAGGGAGATTTATTTAATGATTATCACTTGATGATAGGTTTGTATTATAGTATTTGTATTATAGACTTAGAAATTTCGATAGGAATTAACCGAGTTTAAAGAAAGTAAGATATATAACTAATAAAACATAAAAATGTAAAAAATACTATAAGATAGTTAATACATTTCTAATTAGTTTGAATATATATTTTGAAACAGTGTCATATGTTAAAAAAATAGAAAAAGAATTTACCTTTTCTCTTATAACCGTTTGTGGAAAACCTTTACTTCTGTCCTCCATTATTTTATCATTTTTATTACTTGTTATTTTCAGTGGTTCTTGAATTTCATAATTAGTTGAATAAGATTTTGGTAAAGGTTTTTTCAATACTTCTGTAGGGGCATCATCAATAAATTTTATATGGACCCTTTTTAATGGTTTCTGAAAACAATTAATTTCAAATTAAGAAGATTGACTTTAATAAGGTCTACTTAATACAGAAGATTATCCTCAGGAAATAAAAGCATAGGATTAGCAATAAGGATTTGGAATTTTTTTAAAGAATGTGATAATGTTATTCCAACAAAAAAATCTGAAGCTTAATCATTTCATTTTAAATATTATACTCCATTCCATGGGTGAATCAAACAACTTAGGCAATTTTTTTTTTTAGTATATGATTGTAAAATTAATCTATTCCAGATTTAAAACAGAAATTAAAACTGTTAAATAATAGACTTAAAATCCGTAAGAAAAATGCTCATGGTTAATAAAGCAATACATAAATTTAAATTGCAAACAGTAAGTTTTGAAAACATCGGAATTTACAATGCTACATATCTATAAATATATAATATAATATATTTACCTTTGATCTGAGATGCTCTGGTTTGTTAACGGCTAATACATGTTGGCATTCTTTTGTTTGTTTACTTGGAGTATTTTCTGATTTACTTGGTTGAGCACACAGTTTCTTCACTGGAGATAATGTGACTTTTTTTTTCTGAGGAATATTTTTCTGAAAAAAATTTTTTTTATTATAAATTAATAAAACCATGCTCTTTATTCTCATACATACATGATGTATCTAATTAACGGTTATACCTTACAATTAAACCATTCTATTAAATCTTATAAGTTTCTAGCATAGCACAAAATACACAGTACAGCTAAATGGCAGCTTTAATTATCTGATAATGAGTTTCTAAACACTATCATTAGAGATAACATAATTTTGAACAGGGAGCTTAAGAACAGAAATATCTTCATAGCTTTAAGATAATAGAAAGTATGGCATAATTACATACAAATCAAAAGTTATCATAATTGATGTTTTTTTTTTTTTTGGTTGTTTCTCAATCAATATAACTTTATTTACATATTTATAATTAAAAAATTCATTTGAGTAGACACTAATGATTAGATTTGACTATTGATTGGCAGCATGTGCACAATATGAAACAATACACTATGCATTTAATAAAATACAAGCTCACTTGCAGTACACTCCTCATGAACAATTTTCCTCAGAAGACCTAAAATTGCAAGTAAAAGTACCATTGATTCAAAGAAAATTATCAAACCTAGGATAAAGAATAAATAAACTCAGGCTTATGTTCTACACAAGGAGGCACAAAAGAAAAAGTGAAGAACAAATAATAGCAAGGGTTATGGTTAGTAAAAAATATGTAATGTAACAGTAACTATCAATACAATATAATTTTTATATGAGCAAACAATGTTTTAATGTAACTTTCAAATTCATCCCTCTCCCGAAAAAAAAAAAAAAAAAGTTCCAGCACACAATTTTTTTTTTTCTCTTTCAGATTTTAATTCACACCTGTTATTAGGGTAACAATCAGTGAATGTGATGTGAAATTGAATACTACAGGCCTTGTATGCGTGTGGGAGATAGATAGATGTGTGCTTTTACTGGATAAATAGAGGAGAGTTCTGAACCTTGTCGGACAGAAAAAAATCTATCAGACAGAAAAGATTGAAGGATCAGATAATAGGTAAAAGGAAGAAGATTTTTCAATTTAAAAAGAAGTCCGTCATGCCAAACTCTGTCAAATGCTTGAGCTACGTCTAGAAATGCCTCAGTAGCATATAGTCTTTTCTCGAGTGAGATTGATATGAAATCCATTACATGGTGTAGTTGATGAACTGTTGAGTGAAATGAACGGAATCCAAATTGATGTGTAGGCAGTACTTGTTTATCTGTCAGTATGTCTAGTATTCAAAATAAAATAATTTTAAAAAAACTTTAGAACACAAAGGAAGTAGGCTAATTGGCCGGTAGGAAGAAGGTGAATCGGTGTTTTTGTTTGGTTTATGTATCATGGTAATATAAGAATATTTCCACTGAACTGGGAATTTTGTAGTCCTGAGAATTGTGTTGCAAAGTGTAGTTAGAAAGACTATAGCTTTTTTGGGCATTTTCTGGAGAAGGTCAGCGGTGATTAAGTCAAATCCTTTTTTGGTGATAGCTTTCTGATTACTTGCAATACATCAGAAGGAGTGAAAGACAGTGGTGGAAATGCCAATTGAAGGGGAGCTTCTAGAGTTTCTTGTAGGTAATTGTCATGTCCATTGTCTCGGTAGCCTGTATGTGGTGTAAAAACAGTCGACAAATGTTCAGCAAAGAGTTCAGACTTTTCTTTGTCCGACACCACCCAGGACCCATCTTCTTTTCTGAGAGGCGCTATCACCTCGTGATGCTTTAAAAGTTTTTTAGTGTACCTCCATAAGCTTCTGTCGTCTGTTGTGATATTGGATAAGTAGTAATCGTATTTGGTCTGTTTGATTTTCATAATTTGTCTTTTCAGTTCGTTATTCAATTGATTAAATGTTCGTCTGTCTGAAGGAAGTCTGTCTGTTTGCCATACCTTTCGCGCCCTTCTCTTTGCTGTGATCAGGTCCCTGATGTACTGTGGGTAACTCGGTAGAGAACCTCTTTTGTTCATTCTAGGAACAGATGAGGCCCATGCAGATTCCTGTACAGCTTTGGTAAATATATCAACTGCTTCTTCAATTTCTTCTTCGGTTTTTAGTTGCATTGGTATCAGCAGTTTCGAATTTAACTTGGATTGATAACTGTCCCAATCCATAACGCCTTGGTTTAGGAACAATCTTTTCTCTTTTTTTATAGGTTCATCAAAAAGTGTCAAATGAACCAGGGAATGATCAGAGCAGAGATCGGAACTGCTACTTATTGTGTAAGGTATGGTGCGAAGTCCTTTAGTGATGAAAAAATCAAGTAAGTCAGGGGTTTTCTGTCTCGATGTGGGCCAGTAAGTTGGAGTATTTGGGGATATAGTGTCTAACGAAAGTTTATGGAGAACAGATCTTAAATATCTACCTCTCGGAGTACACAAACGAGAGCCCCAACCTTGGTGTTTGGCATTACAGTCTCCACCAGCGACAAAACATTTTCCCAGTTTCTCGAAGAAATTATTGAACATGTGAGATGAAATGGCAAACCTGGGGGGACAATACACAGCTGCCAGTGTTATAGTGTTATGTTTTGTGTAAAGTGTGATTACAGTGGCCTGTGTGTGGGGTGTATGTGGTGTATGTATTGAATTGTGTCGAAGTGAAGATTTGATGACGATGGCTGTGCCTCCGTGAGCAGTGTTATCTGGATGGTCCGTTCGGTAAATAGTGTAGCCAGGAATGTGAATTTTATGTCGGGAAGTAAGGTGTGTTTTGGAGCTAGCATATTTAATTATGAGGATAATGAGACCAGGAAGTGGCTCGGGGAGATCGTCCGGCCCATTGGCGATGCGGAGGGCATACCCCTCCGCATTGTCGATGCAACGGAGGTCCTCTCGGCCACCAGAATGGGTGGTTATTTTCCAGGCAAGAGGCTGGATGATGACCAACTGGCGAAACGGATTCGCATTCAAAATAAGAAAAGGGTTCCAGGAGCGGACTACTGGACAGTGGCAGGAGTGACGAGGGATGAGAAGGGTTGCTACGCCGTCCTGACTCTACCCAGGAACAGTGCTGCATACCTGAGGGAGCACAATATGGAGGTCAACTACGGCCTCCATAGGGTGGTCCTGAAGGAAATAAAGAAGTCAGCCCGGAAGGAGGAGGGGGCTGACACAAGCAAACCTAACTGCCCAAAGGTAGCAATACCTGAGGGACACGAAAACAAGGGAACTCCTGGGGCTGAACCAAAGGGGGCAGCGGGGGATGTGGCGCCCAGAGACCCGAGAAAGGTCTCTGGGGCAGCGGCTCCCTCGCAGCGACCTCCGGAGGGGAAGTCCAAAGGAGCCCCTGAGCAATAAACACCAAATCAATGATAAAGCTGCTGCAAATTAATCTTCACCACTGCATAGCAGCGTGTGGAGTATTGCAGCAATACGTGAAAGGTAAGAATATTGATATAATCTTAATACAAGAACCTTACCTTTTAAATGGCATGCCAGGGGGTATCAGGATGGGAGGCTATGGTCTGGTCTCCTCGTCGGATAACCCCAGGGCATGCATCCTGTATAAAAGGAGTTTAAAACTGCTGCCACTGTGGCATTTCTGTTCCAGAGACTTTGCAGCAGCTAGAATAAGCCTCACTACGAGGACGCAGAGGATGGAGATCTGCCTAGCAGCAGTCTACCTCCCCTACGAAAAGGCACCCATGGTGAACATGAACTTCATGGAAGAAGCCAGAGGCAATATCATCATAGCCCTGGTCGCCAATGCCCATCACGAGACGTGGGGGAGCTCCAACTCCAATCAAAGAGGTGAGCAATTAATTGACCTTATTATAGGTAATAATCTTGACATTCTTAACAGAGGTAATAAACCGACCTTTGTCAATAGGAATAGGCAAGATGTAATCGATATAACCTTAGTGACCATAGAGATCAGCCAAAAGGTGGGAAACTGGCATGTCTCGAACGAGGAAACATGCTCAGACCATAAGTATATTAGATTTGACCTAATAACTGACCCCATCCAAGCATCCGGCTACAGAAATCCCAGAAGAACAAACTGGGAAGGATATAGCACGATGCTGGAAGGAGAAACAATAAACTTACCAAGAAGGATTGCCAATAAATGGCAATTAGAGGTGCTCAACACCACACTAACATCAGCCATAACCAAGTGTTATGAGTCTAATAATGCAAGATGTGATGTTGAGAATACTAGAAACACCAAATGGTGGAACAAAGATCTTAGCAATCAAAGGAAAGCTCTGAGAAAGAAATTTAACATTGCTAAGAGAACTGGCAGATGGGAAGAGTACAGAGCACAATTGACAACCTACCATAAATCTGTCAGAAAAACGAAAAGACAAGCTTGGATCAAGTTTTGTCAAGAAGTTGAATCCACTGCAGAAGCAAGTAGGATCAACAAAATATTATCTCAACAGACGCAGAAGGATAAGCTGGGCACTCTGTGGGACGGAGAGAGGTATACCATGAATAGCATGGAGACACTCGAAGTCCTAGCAAGGGCGCACTTTCCTGGTTGCGATGTTAAGTATAACCAAAGCTCATTCCCGGGTAATAACGAAGCCCCTGATAGGGTGAGTTGGGATAGAGCAAATGAGATAATAACCGGCAAGAGAATTGCATGGGCAATGAACAGCTTCTTACCATATAAAGCAGCTGGAGTAGATGGCATCTTCCCAGCATTGCTGCAGAAAGGGCTATCTGTACTTAAACCATACCTCCTAGAACTACTAAGAGGAAGCCTGGCACTTGGACACATACCAAACAAATGGAAGTTGGCCAAAGGTCATCTATATACCAAAACCTGGGAAAGAGAATTATATCAATCCCAAAGCATTTAGGCCCATATGTCTGACATCCTTCTTGATGAAAACCATGGAGAAGGTCTTGGACAGGCACATTAGGGACAATACGCTACTGCGGCAATGGAGGTTATACTAAACCTCAGGTCACTACAATTGGAGGTAGAAGCGAGAGCTATGCTCTCTATGTATAAACTTGTTAAGCAAGGATTGCTCTTTGAACCATCTAGAAGAGATGGGCATAAGAAGCTATTAAACAAAATGGAGGGAATAGAGGTGCTCAAAATGAACTCAGACCTCCAGATAAAGAAACACATTGAGATTACCTTCAATGTGGAAATAGACATCGGGAAGCAACACCAAAAATGCAATGGCATCAACTGCTATACCGATGGCTCCCTAACCAAGAAAGGTTCAGAAGCAGGAATTTGGATAGCAAGCGACAATAAGAGCACTTCTCTCCCCCTGGGGAAGTATACTTCGGTATTCCAGGCTGAGGTAATGGCAATCTGTTGCTGTGCACAACAACTAATAGAAGATAGAACACAGAACAGAACCATTAAGATTTACTCAGACAGTCAAGCTGCCCTGGGGGCTCTGAGGAATACTATAACCAGATCCAAGCTTGTCGAGGACTGCAAATTATACCTCAACAGGCTAGCTGTTGAAAACAGAATTTGGATAGAATGGGTGAAAGGACACTCGAACATAACAGGTAATGAGAAGGCTGATAAACTGGCCAGACAAGGTTCGGACAGCATTCCCACTGCTCCCGAGCCTGTCTGTGGCATAGCCTGGAGCCTTGCGAAAAGGGAAATTGCAAGGCTCAATGACAGAATCGCCTCTCAGAACTGGCAAATAGAACTGAGACAGTCAAAACTGTTTCTGGGAGGGCACTGCAAGAAAAGAAGCACACAACTTCTTAATCTTGACAGAGCCAAGCTCAAATACCTGACAGAAATGTATATAGGGCATTGCAGATTAAACAAACATCTCTGCATAATGAAAATCAAGACCTCACCGAATTGCAGATCCTGCAACAGGGAGGATGAAACGCCTTACCACATTATATGCAAATGCGATATGCTGGCAAGGAGAAGGTTTCTTCACTTTGGGGAAGAAATCATCCTAGATCCGAGTGTGGACATAGACCCTATTAGCATTATAGGGTACATGAAAACACTAGGACTGTACTAATAATGGTACAGGATAAACGGCATAGGCACAATGAGCCACAAGGCTGAGGTGCCACTAAAGCCGGGAAAAAAAAAAAAAAAAAGAAGGTGTGTTTCGGTTATCAGGGCAACGTCCATTCGTTTCTCATGTAGGTATATGTCAAGTTCATTTTTATGTTGAGGAAGTCCGTTAGTGTTCCATAGAAGAATGGACAAGGAACCCACAGTTAAAGAATTCGGGTGCATATGATGGGAATAAGGCTTGTTTTACATCTGAAATCTGTTGCAAAAGGCTTAAAAGAGGTTGAATGAGGTCATGTAACCCACATAGTAAAGATACCATTTGATGTGGTATATTTTCAGGAGGAAGCACCTGCCGGGTAGTTCTTCGCTTCATATCCGAATGATCCGCACATTGCTGATGTCCTGTAGCTGATTGTGGATAGCTTGAGGGTTCATGCAACTTTGGTAACTTGACTTGTCCTCGTTGAGCTGGTTCAGAATACTGCGGTAGAGGTGGGTACTCTTTTAATGAAGGTGGGTCTGGTTGCTGAACTGACACAGGCCTGAAGATTTTAGGTTTTTTCAGATTTCTTAAATCTTTAAGAGTTTGGCAACCCCTGTAGTTGCTTCCTTCACAGTTTGCACAGGTTGCAGGCATTTCCCGTGTTTTTTGGCAACTGCCACTCTCGTGGTTTTGTCCACAACGGACACATTTTGGTTGATGGTTACAGTAGGTCTTTGTGTGACCATACTGTTGGCATCGGATACATTGTGGTATTGTTTTTTTTTACGCGGTTCTTCAATAGTAACTGCTGTGTAATAAATTCGTTTTATATCAAAGATATGTTCGTTAAATGATTGCTTTGTAATATCTACAAAAAACATAGGCAATGGCGTTTTAAATCGAGACATAACATTTGTAACATTGACTACGTCATAGCCTTTGTTTTTTAATTCTTCTATTATAAAATTATGTGGGATTGAGTTATGTAAACCTTCGATAACCACCAGTGGGCATCTATCCTCAGGTAACTGGAAAGTGTGGAAGTCGGCATTTTCCTTCCGCAGGGCAGTGATTATAGTTCTATAGCCATTGGGTGTGTTTGGGTATATAGAAATAAATTTGTTTTCAGGTTGAATGAAGCAGGTCCAGAAATCTTTTAAAGAAAACCTGGCCCTTGATTTCAAAGCTGGTACGTTTTCAATTCCATTCACAAATATAGGTGGTGGTCTTGCTGTCGGAGACTTCTGTATTGTTGACTGTGGTTTAGGTTCATTTTGGGATGTCAGTATTTCAAATTTATTTTTAGTTGTTGTTACTGGGGAAGTCTTTTTATTTTTTCTAGGATCTCGGTCATATTCTTGATTTCTTTTTCAATTTATTACCTGTTGCCATTGAGCACTTTCATTCTCTTGAATGACTTCCATATTGCTGGCCTTTGAAGTTGAAGGTTGGTCGGCTATGAGGACACTGTTTTACAGATCTGCCAGGATCTGACGTTTTTTTGAGGCCGAAGGACATCCTTGGCCACTCTTATTCCACAATTAGAATTAGCTTTTTCGTCCTTAAGGATTGCTGTTTTAACGGTTTTTTAAGTTATCCGAAGGATAACTTCCTCCATTGTTGTCCTCCAGGATACTGTTTTAAAATATTTAATGGTTTTAAGATGGCGGACCTTAAAAAGACACTTTTTTTTAAAAATATTCGACTATATAACTGTTATAAGGACACTGTTTTACAGATCTGCCAGGATCTGACGTTTTTTCGAGGCCGAAGGACATCCTTGGCCACTCTCTCCATCCACAATTAGAATTAGCTTTTTCGTCCTTAAGGATTGCTGTTTTAACGGTTTCTAAGTTACCCGAAGGATAACTTCCTCCATTGTTGTCCTCCAGGATACTGTTTTAAAATATTTAACGGTTTTAAGATGGCGGACCTTAAAAGGACACTTTTTTAAAAAAAAATTTATCAGTTTAACTGTTTTAAGATGGCAAAAGGATATTAATTTGTTGTTCTCATTCTAAGGGAGGCTGGAGATAGTTTTTCAACGCTAACTTAAAATTGAAAAAACAAGGTAGTTGTATCAATAGGTTTTTCTAAATGATTTTTGTACTGAAATGTTTGTTGAATAGGAATTTTTCTAAACTAGAAAATAAGTAGTAAGAATATATCTTTTTGAAATTGACAGTATTTTGATTTATCATAAGCCAAGAGATATCACAAATTCAAGTGGAATGCTATCTCTGTAGCACAACAGAGCATTTTTACAAAATTATACATATCCAGTATAGTTCTGATGGTGGCTCAGAAGGATATCTTCAAAATAGAGCTGACAAAAAAGTGTGACACATTTAAGTGGAAAAAATCCCCATCAAATGTATAAATTTAAAAAGAAAAATTAATTTTTTGAGAGCTATAGCATCAATATTCCAAAATAACATTTTAGAAAAAGCTCATATTTATTAACAGAATAAATAAACCTTTTAATATAATGATATAGATTAAAAGGAAAACAGAAAGGGATACCAATAAAAAGTTTTAATTCAGTAATGGAAAGTTAAGAAATAATTCAGATAATAAATAGAACACATATATATTAAGGTTATGATGAGGATTCTATGGTTGACTATAAGATGTAATAGTAGAGAAATGGTCAAGGATGCAGTCAAGTATAATAAACACGTCCAAGTTTTTAAATATGAAGTTTGTTTATTTGAAAACTTGGACGTGTTTGTTATACTTGACTGCATCCCTCACCATAATATTGAGATTACATTCAGAATGAGATGTGGAGAATATTTATTGTAATAATCCAATTATCTTAATATACACTATTATTAATTATGACACCAAAAAACATTTTCATGAAATTTCTGAGAAGCACATGATTTCACACCGTTGTTGTATCCACCCATGTAATGTTAACACATTACCTACTTATAGCACCATATTACCCTTATTTATGTCTATTCTCTTGAATCCCTTATCTTGCTTACTATTTACAGAGGCAGCTGCATCCTTATACTCGCCTAGGTCAGTGTGTTTACTTACTCCTATTCCCCAAGAAAGCCTGCCTAGCATTGCATCAGCACATACCCGTTAGAAACTCCAAGCTCCCTCAGACCAGATCCATTCTAATTCTAACCCATTGTTATTCCAAGTGTTCAGTCACAATCAGTCCTTAGTCCTATTATTCCTTTAGAAATCTTAAAGGGTTCACTTGCTTGGTGATTGGGTTGCAATTATTATTATTAAAACTTAATAATAGCTCAAGTACTTTTTGTACTTTATCAATAAAAGTTTGTAATAGACCCTATCTACTGCCCTGGTCTCAGAAATGATTTTAACCAGGTGTGTCTACACACCCAGTTATGTCAAACTAAATGTTTATTTAGTCAAATGTATTGTTTATTAAACCTCTTATTTGTTGCACACACAGTGAAAGATGTAACATCAATGCAACACTCTTAACAATCATGATAATGAATTAATTTGCATTATTTTTAGACCAAATGTAATTTTGTCAATTATAACAATACATTAAGGAAGTAACTGAATTTTAATATATTGATTAGAAATATAATGATTTAAAAACAAATGTTTTGTTAATAATTAGACTATTTGTATATGAAATTTATTGTATTTTCTGCTTGCAATCTTAAACTGTTTCTTTTACTTATTAAGTATCTATTAACTAGCCATTAATAATTAAATTTTTTAAATAGGAAATGATATCATCTCAACACAATACTAACTTATGAAACAGTATCAGCTCATAGTCAAGGTAACAAATAAAATAAAGAAAAATGAACTCTGGAATTGAGTGTAATTGATCATTGGAATGTTGTGTACAACTAACTTTAGTTTCCTCCACTGGGAGGTGAGTGAATGGTTTGAATGTCTCATTTTACAGTTATTCTTAAATATACATGGAAATATCAACTTTAGGAAAAAGTATTTTACATACAAATTAATGAGTTAGAGAGATAGAGGGGGAGAAGGCAATTAAAATTTTTAAAGGTGAGCACTGTTTCACCAGTGAATTTTGCACATTTTAATTTTGTACATAAAATAATTTCTTAAAGATGGTGCTCCCTGAGATATTAAAAAAACAAAGGTAGAATGAGACTTTCAAACTGCTCTTTCTCACCATGCTCAACTCAGTAGCAATATCATTTATATTGACTATTTGTACTATGAAAAAAAGGTACTTAGGTTATCAGTCAGAAAATCTAGATATTAAATTATTGAAGGGCTCTAAATTGCTATTCACAGAAATAATAACTGGAACGTATTTACTGTTTTAAGATTGACTTGATGCTGGGGACAAAATGTGAAGGTTTGGCCTAAGTTGCGAAGTCATTTGGTTAGCAGATGCACAGTACTTGGCGGACAACGCATGGCTATTTATAGATTTATATCATATTGTTCACAAATAAGTTACAAAACATAAAATACGGGCAGGTTATAATAAAAAAAAATTATCCAAAGGCAATTTATTTCATAAATACATATCTACAAAATTCAAATGCTCACTGGAAATATCAAACAGTTGTCTTAGTAGGAAATAATTGTAAATTATGGGAAAAGGATATCAATTTTATTAAAATGAAAGTGGGTATGTATATATAGTGGTAAGGTATGTACAGACATACAATATACAGTGGTAGGGTATGTACAGACATACTACAATACATACAACAAAACATTAACAGCTCGACTAGAGCTGGGATAACATTGGGACACTCCTTCCTCCTGTTAATCATAAAAAAAAAAAAGAAAAATAAAATAAAATAAATTCAGAAAATGGAGAAAATACATAAATAAAGCAATAAACATGAGTAGGGAAACTTACATCTTACTCAGCTTGCTCGTTAAAAACAGGATATACCTTTCGCTAACAAAAAATAGAACCCAATAAATAAGATTAATTATATAAATTGATGAATAATAATTTTTAAATTAAAAAGTAAAACATAATTGTCTATTTTATTACTCTTTTTATCTATGAAGCAGTTATAAATTAAATTTGATATTTATCCTATGCTAGTGGAGGTAATAACTAAATAGTGAATGAAGTAATAAGTGAAGCAGGGAAGCATTTTCAAAAATTCTTGCAAACAAAATTTAATCATAATTTTTAAACTTCTTACATGGGTATTCATATTTTGGATTGCTATGGTTTATCTCTCCAAGGAGTTCCATATTTCATATCTTACATTACTTTCCTTCACTTCTTTAGAGGCTAAGATTAAGTCCCCTGGATGGTGGGACAGAATTTCAGATACAGTGGAGCATCGATTACTCGAATGTTCAATAAACAGAACCATTTTTTTTTTTTTGTGATGAAATTTTAATTGAATTGATCATCTAATTACTTATTATTATTGTTAAAATTATTTTTATTAAAAATTAAATTAAATGAAAAACAATGTGATTTTTTCCATGAGAATCTTTAAGGGGAGCCATAATTATATCTCAGAAACCGCAAAAAAATTGAACTTAGACTTCTGTATCTACATATTTGTTTACTGAGAATCTTGATTATCTGAATTTTTGATTAACCGAACCACCCCTGATTACGTTAGTTAGGAAAATCGATGCTCTACTGTTTAAAAATATTGACCCCCCTGGAGAGATGAGCAAATGCGATCCAAATATTTAATCACATTAATTTTTATCATTAAGGTGGACCAGGATTTTTTTTTTTTTTTTTTTTTTTTTGTTTTATTAAGTCAAGTGGGAAAGTCAATGGACTAGTTTAAACCTCAGGTGGTTTAAAAGTGTTATAAGTGTTAAATAAACATATTAATTTAAGAAAAATAGAAGTTATATACTGGAGAATACTGGAGAAAATCATCCTCCAGTCCATGAGTTAGAACATAAAGTCAATTATTTTCCAAAATGACAGTTTGGCAAGTTACTGGCATCTGCAACACTATCTTTCCAACTTTGCCTTAGGTGTCCCCATTGGTCTAAGAAAACTTTTAGCCAGCTTTATGAAACAGGAAGTTTGGACAGGGATTCAAACTTGTGATCAAAAACTTAGTTTTATATAAATATATATATATATATATATAAAGTTAAAATACTTATGGTATTATGCAGCAGTTATCTTACCTCAATAAGAATATTTAATTCTTCTAAATCGATTTTGGCTTGACTGTTGTTTGGTTCTAAAGTAAGAACTTGTTTGACATCATATCGAGCCCCCCACAAATCACCGATAGCTTTCTTTGCTGCAGCTCGTCTCATGTATCCTTTGACATAGGTTGGTTTTTTGTTTAATGCCATGCAACAATCTAAAATAGTTCTGTGTTCCCTAAATGAAAAAAACAAACAATAATACTTAAAAATACAGTAACATATAGGAGCTTATATATATCATTACTTCAACTAATTTAACACATAAAAATTAAGCGATAAAGTCTTCAACTCTTACTCTTTGAGTTTTAGATAGCAAAGTGCTCTATTAGCATAAAATATGGCATCGTTCGGGTTGTATTCAATTGCTTTAGAATATGATTCAATAGCATCTTTCCACTTCTCTTTCTTTACAAATTGGTTACCCTGTAAAAAAAAAAAAAAAACTGTTTTAATGTTATTCAAGAAGGATGGGTTACCCAGAGTGAGAAAGTTAAAAATTTATTTTATGGATCTACAATAAAATAATAATAGTCAATCCTAGGATTTCAATAGAACAAACTTAAACTAAATGTGACTAATGAAAATTAATTACTATTATCTTAACACTGTTATGACATTAATATTTAGCAAATTTATTCTAGTTAATTGGCATATAAATTAAATCCATAAATACATATCCTGATATCTTTTTGAAATAAAACAAGCAACTACCTTTTCTTTTTCAGCATTAGCAAGTTGAATCCTTTCTTCATCATTTCCAGAATCAGTGCGATCTTCAGTTCCAGCTAAGGATTCTATAATTGAGTCACCTATCCCCTTCCCAAAACAAAAATAAATATTAATATAATCTGAAGATGAGGTTTAGGGTGTAAAAACTGGGAGCTAGATGGAGTTGTATATCAAAATTATGAGGATTACCTTTTATAAATGGTTTAGTCTAAAACTAAATAGCAATTAGAATTGTATGAAAAATCTTGTTGATGAATACTGCTATAAAAGTGAAAAATTCATAAATAATAATTAAGATAAATATTAAGAAGAAAATTAACTCTTACTGTCTTATTAGAAATCTCTTCTTCTTCAAAAGGATGATAATCTCCTTCCCGCAATGATTCCTAAAATAAATTTGTACTATAAGTTATACAAAAAAAAAAACAAAAAAAAACAAATAAATATCAATGGAGAGCTTGATCATAAATAATAATAATAAAAAAAAAATACTTTGAAAATCAGGTGAATAAGTAATAATATCAAATCCCATACCAAGGACAATACAAGTTAAGAATTTCAAAGCTAGTATGTTGCTTTCAATAATACATAATTATCATCTAGTGTCTTTAATTATCAGAGGCAAATTTTAGGTTTTTAAATAACCCTTAATATTACAAAATGTACTTTATTTACATGGATATTAAAGCCTCTGGGTGATGTGTGTGATATCTTAAAATCAATAATATTAATAACTCTACATTATGGCGTTTAGCAATACAGATTTAACTAGCAGCCCCTGCCGCGGCTTTACTCGCTCTCATAAGTGAAAATCTTAAATAATTTAAACTAATAATTGAAGCTTTATTAGCTTATCGATAAAAGCCTAGTATTGAAGTATGTGATTGAGCATTATTTCTTTGATTATATTTTTACGCATAGCTATTTAAAGATTATGTAAAATTATAATTAGACATCCAATTTTTAATTTGAATGATGAATTGGTTATCCAGAGACTTTTAAGAAACTCTTGCAGAGAATAGACTGCATTGTCAGTGCTTACAACTAAAGGTCCATAAATCATATTTTGACACACAATATAAAAAAACAAAGGATTGACATTTTGATTTGGTTATAGTTTTTATTCGAAAGAAATAATTTAATTTATGTCATTTGGTTGAATTTGAATTTATAACCATAAATGTATATGACAGTGTGGTGTACCTTGTTTCTACCACTAAACACATCGTAAATTCAAATTATTACCATTTAAATTTTATTTTTGCTTAACCCACTTAGAACCATGAAAATGATGTACCTAGTTAAAATTTGGTAGAGATTGATTCAATAGTTTTACCATTAAAAACTATAGCAGAATGGCGCTAACCACATTTCGGTCGATTTTTCAAATTCACTGGGATCAACATGTCGCACCACATATCTACAGTTTTTTAATAACAATTTAATTGAAAATAAAAAAATGTATTATAAATATCTAGCTCTATATACCACCGTACCTTTGTAACCTCTCTTGAAAGGTGCTCGCCACCTACCAGTGTATTTTATAACTTCATTGCGTACCACATATTTATCGCTTTTTTAAATGAATTTAAATGAAAATCTATAAATTTTATTATTGCTAAACCTTCATTGAACTATCAAGATGATGTAGTTAAAATTTGGTACATATTGATTCAGTAGTTTTTGCAGTTAGTGATCACAAACGAAAAATGGCTTGTCCTTTTATATAATAGTACAGATATAATTGACTGCTGAGTATTGGTCTAAATTTACATTAGAATAATAGATTAAACTTAAACACAAGAAAGGTTTAAGATTTTGCATAAATTAGAAATTTTAATAAAGATACAAACTATCTTGAGATCAATGAAATTTATGTAAACTAATAAATACCTTTAAGGAAACAGATAATGAAAAAATAAATAAATAGAGAAATACACTTACATCAAAAATTGGCCTAAGCCGGTTTAAAGCAGTTTTTGCTACTTGATTGGATGGATCTAGAATAAGAATATCTTGAAGATCTAAACAGGCACCCCTTAAATGACCTTTCATTTCTCGTGCTTGAGATCGCAGAAGTTTTGCTTTTAAAATTTTAGGGTCAATAGAAAGTGCTTTAGAGCAATCTTCTTCAGCTTGATCAGGTCTAAAAACATTAAAATTTTTAAGTTCCATAACCAATACTGAAACAGGATTTCATATTATCAATAATAATTAGATACCTAAGGTTCTAAAAAAAATTGTATCAGAAATATCTTAATTAACATAAGATATTTTAAATTGAAAAAAAAAAAAAAAAAAAAAAAAAAAAAAATATATATATATATATATATATATATATATATATATATATATATATATATATATATATATATATATATATATACATATGAGGTTAGCAATAAACTCCGATGAAAACAAAGCATACAAAGAAGATGAGGAACTAGAGAAGAGATAGTTCTACAATTTTGTCATCACCAAAATGAAAATTTCCAAAACAATTTGAGAAGTAAAAGGTACAAGATTGATTGTAAATAATTGAATAGTGGCATTTATATACCTAATAAAAAAAGGGTCGGAAAATAGAAGTGGACAATTATTAAGGTAAATCACTTCAATCCATCAAGTACGAAATCTTTTCTAAAATACTTTCACTAAACTGGAACTATAAATCAAATCAAGACTGAAAGAATAAACGAGAGGATTTAGTCGTGGGTATTTATGCCTGGAACAAATTCTGAGTCTGAAAAGGATTATTAAACACTAAAACATGGTCATAAGACATATTTATATATGTTGAGGATTTTAGAAAGCATATGAATAGCTCAGCTGAGATATACTAAAGAATAAGGTGGGAGAAACTGAAGTCGATCAAAACACACAAAACCTTATTTAATTGTGACTAATAGCTGCCAGTCATCTCGGTGTCTTGCTGCTGCTCTCCAGTTTCTCACTCCCAACATGGAAAACGCATCCTCTGCCACTCCATCAACCCATCTCAGTCTTGGTCTGCCAACTGTTCTCTTGGAAAATATTTTTTCCTCTAATAGTTTTTTAGGGACCTCATCTGGATTCATCCTCGCCACATGCCCAGCCCATCGGAGCCTTTCAATTTTAATTTATTTTACAATATTTGTATTTTGATTTAGCTGTGCGAGCTCTGATTCGGTTCTCAGCTTCCAAGTGTTGTCTCTGAAAACTGGTCCAAAAATTCTTCTTAGAATCCGTCTCTCGAACCTCAGGAGTAAGGTTTCCTGCATTTTAGAAATTGTCCTGCATTCAGAGGCATAGGTCAGAATAGGTGTTATTAAGGTTTTATACAGCTGGACTTTGGTTTTGCTTGAGAGATTTCTACTTCTAAAGTGCTTCAGGAGTCCAAAACAACACTTGTTTGCAGCAATTAACTAATATTTTAGCAAACCTTAAATTCTAAGGAGAGATTAGTAAACCATTTCAGGTAAAGACAGGATGATAGGCAATCACTGATTCTGTTTAACATGCTTGAGAACAAGATAATAATAAGCTTCTGGCACTCTGGTGCCATCATTTAAACAAAAACATCAAACCTAGATGCCTTTTGTTTGAAGACGATTTGGCTCTATTAGTTGAGACAGAATAAATAGATAAATTAATTTTTTTAAATAGCTTAGAAACAGGACGACTAATCTCCTTCCAAAAATATAAATAATGACTAACAAGATATATGTGAATAATAACACATATGCAAAGAAAACAGTGATGACAAAATAGGAGCAGATAAAATTCAAAAAGACTTCAAGTGTTTAGGAAAGATTATAAGCACAAACAGATCAGACAGATTCAAACTGTTAAAAGAATTTTTAAATAAATTTAAAAATGGAATGGAGGCTGATATAAAACAATATCCTTTTTGCCAAACTGACCCTTACTGTACATGCTTGTGTCAAATCTGTTGAGATCTCAACTTAATCACAGCTCTTAATATAATCATTCCTATTTAAACCTTCATTTGATTTAACTTCCCAGACATAATGGCAGCTAATATTGCTACTTCCAACTTAAAAAAATAAATAAATAGTCATAAATAAAAATATTTGCCATACTTCTTCAGTTTGATGTAACACTTTGCCCGTTTTAAGAAAAATGAAGGATTTTTGCTGTATTTTCGAATGGCTTTGGTAAATGATTTTTCTGCAAGGTCCCATTTTTTGTTTTTCATTTGACGACAACCCTAAAAGTTTATAGAAAATCATAAATAAACATTTTAACAAAAGAAATTACATGTTATACCTAATGAAAATTGCAGAATTTTAACATTTCAATAAAAAAATTGAGATACCTTGAAAGACATTGTCAAGACAACATATTCATCAGCACATCTTTTCATACTTTAAAAGTTTAATTTAATTTTAAGCACAGTATATGTATTGATGATGAGTATGTTGAAGTACACATTTTCTTTTTAAAAGCAAAAAGATATTCTTAATTAGTTGCTAATTTGCCCTATGGTGAGAGGCACCCAAGGGGAATGGCGAAAGAACATTAGTTGCTAATACATATTGTATTATATTTCACTATTACAATAAAATTTCAGTTATATACTTAATTGGATATATTATAAATACACACACACACACAAAATAAAAACCAAAAGGTCCTCTTTTTTTTAAGAGGAGATTGCATACATAATACAAGAGTGTAATAACTTTATGACGATAATTTATTGTATGTTTCATGTCTATATGTGATGAAGGAGATAAGGAGTAAGTAAATAGTATTATCTCCTTGATTTTATTGTAAAAGTGATGACAGTATTTTTATTGGAGTAAAGTAGATTAATCTGACTCCTAGAAAAGAATCGACAAAGCCAGCCAAACAGGAGTGGAGTGAAGGTAAGATGCTAGTACCACTAACATTAATAACATCCTACAGATAGAAAGTTTTATTTATCCATTGGGTCACAGTTGTTAACAGACATGTCCAGTAAAATTACAATGTCCTACATAAGTGATAGACTCGATTCTAAAGATTGGGGGTTTAAATCTCACCTGGGTGACTTAAAATTAATTTTGTAGTTGGCCCACAAAAGTGAATAATCTTGACCATCTCACCTTGGCTAGAATCAGTTGGTAACCTGCACAATATTTAGACCTCCCTGCCCTAGTTGGAGTAAATAATGAGGTTAAGCCCCAATAAACAACATAAGTGATAGGCTATGCATAATAGTACTCTTTAATAATGACCAACTACATATTTTGAGTGTAGGTTTAAGTGTTGATAAACACATATAAAAAAAGAGTGTCATAGTAGGTAAAATATCAACAGTAAGATTGATTGACTGAATTGAATGAAAAACTGTTCTACGTTATGATTTAAACACTTACATCTTCAAATGCTGCTTTAACATAATCAACATCATCCCTGGTCACAGTTTCTTTTTCTACATCTTTTTCATTCTATAAAACGAAAAATAATGGATAAGAAAAATATAAAATAAACAAAACTAAATAAATTTTGACACCTCTTACTTTATCATTGCCATAGATAATACTATGCTCCTTTTTTTTGGCACCATCTTCCCAATTTTTAAGATCTAACATAAAATTTTGTAGTTCGGAACTATTGTCTTTGACAGTCTTCTGTAATAAATATGATTCCATATTTCAACTTATTAGAAAACTAATCTTAAACAAACAACGTCTTATCCCAACAATTCAATATTATTGATATGCCACGGTAACAGTTTTAGAAACAGATAACACTACAAAAAAAAAAAAAACAACTTCTATGTACGTATACTATAACAGTGAAGTTACTTTTAAAAAATCTCAAAACAAGTTAAACAAATAAATTTAAAAAATATATAATGTGTAACCATTGTTAATTTAAATTTTCTCAAACATAAAGAACTTCATCAAAATAATAAATGTAATTTGACAAATATTTATGACACTAAGTAGTTAAGTATTATTAAAATGCGGTAGTTTTAGTAGTATAGACACCATCACTTTGTTAATATCATTGCGTTATATCTGGATATTTAAGCTTAAGAAACAGCTAAATAATATTGAAATTGATTAATTTTATTTAAAAAATTGTTTTAATTTTTTTATCAATTAATTTTAACTGCAATACGTAGAACGGTACAGACTCCTTCACAAAGTGCGAACGGCCTAGGGCCTAGTCCATTTGGATTCCATCCGCATGTTTGGGTTCACCACTATTTTCTCCTTAATCTAGCGCTTTTCTTGCATTCAATCGCATTCTATTCCTGAAACAGAAGTGGATATATCCAATTACTATTCTTGATCGTTATACTAATTCTATAATGCACAAGGCTCTTCTTGTTATATAAGTGGTGTTAGGTGCACCATCAGTCGAAAGATCTCTACTGCGATATAGGATACCTTTGGTGAATAGAAGCATTGCTGAATATGTATGGTGTACCTACGTAGCTTCGGATCGTTAAATGGATCTATTTCGCCACAAGACTTGATTTAATCGTGAGGAAATAATATACTCTCTCTCTCTCTAACTACTATATGGTTCCCTTGAAGTAGCCTGATTATTTATTTTCTATTGACCCGGTGGCTATACTTTCTCTTAAAAGAATATTGAGAAGCTTTCTTAGTGAGACACGGTTCTGTAGACCTTGCTGACCAGTACTAAACCAGCTTTTGATTAGTCACCATCTATTCTTGAGTCGTGACGAGAATTTCTTGTTTCAGGAGGGGGTTACCCAAAACATTTTTTTTTTATAGAATTGTGATCAAAATATCTAAGACCTCATTTGGACGGATTCGTCATTTTCAATCCTTATGACTCTGGTATAACAAGGCACTATAATTGCTAGTTCATTGTTTTAAGCCGTTTCGATTAACCTCTCTTTTATCGGGAAACCAAGCAACTCTTCAAAAACAAGACTGAACTGAAAGTCAGAACTCTCTTGACATACCATAAATGTGGTGTTTTTGACTCAGTAAAAGCTACCTCTTATATATTTTGGTGTGGATCATCATCCGAAGGTGGGAATTGGCTTCACTGACTAATATTTTCCATTTTTGCCCATCTCGCCTCCCCAATGCGGATAGGTATCTCTCCATTGCCTGTATGTTGGTCCAACTCTTTTTTTAATGATTATCTCACCCTGCAGGAAACCTTTCGGCATCGGTGTAATACTGCCCAAGAATTTAATAAACTGCACCAGGTTAATAACTTGTACATTTAGTAAAGTTTATCATTTTTTGATTTGGAGTCTGGTGGAAGATTGAAATTGAAGCATTTATTTACCTTTCCAATAGGTTCAGGTCCCTCATCACAGTGGCAAGGGTCTAGGTTACCACACCATACATTAAAATAGGTTTTACCAATGTTTTATATAGGCTAGGATACATAACCCCTGACTGTAAGGAGACTTATATCAATATCAACCATCATTCACCTTGTGTCTTCATTTAACATCTTGTTTTGATTTTTGATAAAAAATAATTAAACCTGCTCTTATAACCCTTTTTCCCTGCACTTCTAGGTCCAATAAGGTGAGGCAACATCCTTTAGGGAATATTGTCAGTTAACATTATTGTATTGAGATGCAAGTTACTTGTGACTATTGCAACACTGGGCTCCTCTCTTCTTTGATCACCCTGGATGTATGAACAAAATCTAAGATTAAAGCACAGTCGGTGCACTTTTCCTTTTATTTCTCATACATACTACATTTACAATGCTATAACATTGAAATACTTTTACATAAATTTAACTTGATGGTGAAAATACATACTTTTTTCCAAAAAAAAAATTTCTAATAATCATTTGCTTCTCACTCTGAACTCAGGTTCTTTAATCCCAGCGGTGGTAAACATAACTGCTAAGGGTTCTTAACCCATTTAAAAGAATTTATCATTATAAAAACATACTGACCACTGGGGTACTTGGTACCTATTGTGGGAATGTACTGCATTCCCAAAAGTAATGCATATTGTTAAAAGGATGGATTGTCTGCAATTCTTTCATCATAGAACCAATCTATTCTACCATAAGCTATTGTTTTCAATAGCAGATACATTAATCACTTTAGCTGTTATTTTTTAACCGAAGCTTAGGAATTTGGGTTCTAAGAGGTGGTAACAACCTTTTTCAAGATGTCCTTTACAAAGGACCTACTCTATTGAGAATCATTTAATTTTTTTTTATATTAGTAGAATAATTTAATTTATTAATGATACAATGGATTTTGTGGCTGAGTCCTATTTTTGCTGCAAGATCTAACACACTACGTGTTTTCAGCATCAGGATTCATTAAAAAGTTTAGCTTATCACTTTGATTTAATATAGAAAGGAAACAGTTGTCTGCTGCCATATCTCAACCGATAGCAGCATCTCAGCATTCTTGAGCCAGAAAATTGTGTTTAATGTAGGCGAGCCAAATAACCCTGATTTCTTCTTTCTGTTCTATTTGGAGAACATAAGGGGGTTAAACTCAACAAGAAACAAATACACTTGAGGTAAGCATGATGGTATAAAAGGATCAATACAATTAGGATTGATGAATTAATTGCCACTTCTATTGAGATTATTTTATTAGATATTATTATACTGTTTAGCATTCGGAACTAGTTTTCTAATAAAATAATCTCAATAGAAGTGGTAATTATTAGATATTTATTATGCTGTTTAGCATTCGAAACTAGTTTTCTAATCAAATAATCTCAATAGAAGTGGCAATTATTTCATCAATCCTAAGAAACAAATATCTTCAGTTCAAATTTTTGTTTTACAATTTTTTCTCTGGATGTACTGAAAAGAACAAAAAGTGAAAAGGACAAACATTTTCTTCAATGCTTAGGAGAAAACAAACAACATTAAGTTTATACATTTATTTTCATAAATATAATACAAATGTTGGTGTAACAATAAAAATTAAATATGAAATTACATTTACAAGTTCGTCGATTACAAAAGGAGTATTCAGCTTTAAAGTCAGGATGTATTATTATTACTGAAATTGGAATGGATCATAATAAAAAATATATTAACTACACAAAAGTGATTGTGGTTCGTGCTTGATTAACTTGCCAGACATTAAGCTGTTCATATTCATCAAGACAGTCATCAACCTGACCAACTTGAAATCCCTTGGTGGCACAAGCTTCTCTAACTTCTGACAACTTTACAGTCTTATTACCTCCTGCCAATTCACGAATAATATTGAAAATTCTGTCAACAGCTGATTGAGGCCTACGAAATAATAAAAAAAAAAAAAAAAAAAAAAAAAAAAAAAATTAATTAAAATAACTTTAAACCAAAATAAGTAGTCCCTGTCCATTAAGTAATTTTACATACATCTTCTTCATTTAGAATTTAACTAAATCTTTCTATAATATTTGTAAAATAAATAACTAATAAAGAAGTTATTAAGCATTAAAAAATAAAATTAAAAATATTTCTAACCTAGCAGATCTTTCATCTGTAGTAGCAAGTGATGATTTACTCATTTCCAGTAGTCTCATTGCCTCTGAAACATCTTCTGCTTCAACTGTATCAGCTAAACGCAATCTTGCAAGGGCTGTGCAAAGCCTCAGAATTGCTAGAAGATTTCTTGCAGATGTAAAAGTCATATCACGACTATTTCGAGCTTCCTGTTGGCAAAATAAAAACAAAAACTACATTACATTCCTAAACTGAATGAGTAAGTTAATAATTGCACCAGAATAAAAAAAAAAAAAAAAAAAAAAAAAAAAAAAAAAAAAAAAAAAAAAAAAAAAAAAAAAAAAAAAATGGTTTGATATAATTTTACCAAGTTATTATAGAGTATCTAATAATGAGTGTATAATAAACCTTTCTCATGTTGACATATGCTTCAACAATGGTATCTGTTAACGAAACTGGAATAACTGGGTTTTTTCTTTTGCAAAGGTCAATGTATCTCCTCATAAGTGACATATCTAGAGGTTGAGTATCAGTAGGTGGCTGACAACTGTGTCTATGTACATAAGTAATATGCTGTGCAAGCCTGTAAAATAAAGGCCAAAATGCTATATAACTTCTAACAAATTAATAATCTATAAATGTTTTAAAGCTCCAATATGAGATTGACTTTGGATAAATGTTGGCATAATATGTAGACAGGCAATGGTGTTTTAATGTAATAGTTCAGGATGATCAACTAAGAATCTATTGATCTTTTAAATCCTTTGCTTCGATAAATATTAAATGGAATTTCAGAGAAAGATGGAGACAAAGTATCTAATGGATACGACTTTAAACGAATATGAGAGAAGAAATAAGCTTGATACTTGCAGTTTTACTAACAAAAGCAATACATAGACTGTATAATAATAATTTTCAAGAATTAAAGACGATTTTTAATTTGATTATTTCCACTCTTAAAATTCTACATATCTCATTTTGTAGTATGAAACAAGAAAAACAGAGCTTCCTAAGAAAATCATGCAATTCACAAATCACTTTAAATCAATATAAAACCTGAAATCATCAAGACAATTAAAAAAAATAAAAAAATAAATAATTACCTGAGATCATTGTCTCTGTCAGCTTTATCTTGAATAAGCCACAAAAGATCGAAACGAGACAATAGGGCAGCAGGTAACTGAATATTTTGTTCCACTGATCTTTTAGCATCATATCTGCCATAGGCAGGATTGGCAGCAGCTAAGATGCTAACTCTAGCATTTAATCTGGTCATAATACCAGCCTAAAAGAAAGCAAGGTATTACATTATAACCTATAAGGATTTCAAATATTGCCTACAATTTTAAATGATAAAAGTTTCAAAATAGGTATTTATATTATTAGTTGTGGCTCCATCAATTTGTCTCTGGTCACTTTTGCTATACGAGGTCGAGCGTTGTCTTGAAGCAGCAGTGGCTCTTTCCTGTTCACCAGTCCGAGATCTAAAGTTTTAAGTTTAGCATGACAGCGATCCAATATTTCACAGTACATATTATCAGTTATGGTTTGTCCTTGATTCAAGAGCTCATAGTGAACTAACCCCTTTCCAGTCCAAAAAACCACCAACAGGATTTTTTGGATGGAGGTCTGGTTTTGGAAATGTTTTTGGTTTCTCATCTGCACTCAGCCATTGATATGATCATCTCATATTGTTGTACAAACCCCACTTTTCTTCACAAGTAATAATTCGATCGAAAAATGGATCATTTTTAATCGAGACAATAAAGAAGAAGTCGTTACCCGAACCAGTTTATTGGCATCCGATAGTAGGTGAGGTACTCATTTATCCAACTTTTTTACTTTTCCTATTTCTTTTAGGTAGTTCCAAGCTGTAGATTTGGAAATGTTGAGCTGTTCAGCAATTTCTGAACATGTTTCGCGTGGATCTGCTGCGATTATATCCCGCACTTGTGCTTGTTCAACCACTTTTGGTCTTCCAGACTGGTATCCGTCTTCAAACGATTCATCGCCCTCCTGAAATTTTGAAAACCAAAATTGTGCCTTCCGCTTACTAAGACTATCTTTGCCAAAGGCATGACAAATATTATGTGCGGCCTCTGTCGCTTTTGACCTGGGTTTGAATTCATACAGCAAAGCAGATCTAATTTTAATTTCAGTGCTCACCATTTTGATCGCACTTTTTAAAATACACAGACTGAATTAAAGGTTGCCACTGTTATTGTGAAGAGTAAACATTATTGTTGCATAAGAACAAATGGGATTAGGCAGAAAGGAATTTACATGGCGTTAAAAAAAAACATAAAGTATTGTACTAAAAAACGACAGGACTATTTGGAGGACCTGGTAAATTAATATATAATTTAGGAAGATTGATAATTGAGGAGGTAGATGAATAAATTATGTTTAAAGGAAGTGAGAGAAGGAGCATTGTGGATCAAAATGGGTATGGAATTACAAAATAAATCTGCACGATTAATAAAGGATCTTTCAAAGGAAGCAGTGTGGTGAGAAGGAATAAACAAATCTATAGGCTGAGATCTGGTGTTCAAAAGATGAATGGAAGAACGAAGAAGCAAGATGTCGTAAATGTACAAAGGTTTTTTGGACTTTAAGGATTGGAATAGAAAGGAACCAAGGAAGTATTGTCGCCGAAAACTTGGATAAAGCCACCTTAACACAGAATACCAGCAAGTGATATGAGAACCCCAGGGAATCCCAAAAATGAATCTTATAAAGGAGTTCATTAATCTTTTCAGCTTCATTTCAAGCTCGCCAGACAGTCCTCCGTATACTAAGCATCCATAATCGAGGTGGGGAAGGATAGGACTAACAATTGACGGGTATTGCGAGGGAAGGATTCACAGAATCTTAGGAGCTATTTGAGGATGGAGATGGTTTTTCGGGTAATGTGGGGAATATGGTTATTCCAATACATATGTTGATTGAGTACTACTCCAAGGTTTTTGACATAGTTTGTGAACTGAATAGGAACGTTATTGAGATAAAGAAGTGAATAACAGGAAAGGGAATTAAGGGAGGGTTTCGATCCAATTAGCATTGCCTTAGTTTTTTCTGGGTTTAGTTGTAACTTATTCTCCACTGCCTATTAGTTAATGCTATAAATGTCATCTTAAACTTATGAGTTGCCTTAAAAATCTCAGAAGGATGAAATGATAAGTAAATTTGAAGGTCATCAGCATATAAATGATATTGGGAATTATGAATAGCGCCTGTCAAATCATTAATATAAACTGAAAAGAGAGTTGGTGAAAGAAAGATCTCTGAGGAACACCTCGCGTTAAAGGTACAGATTTTGAAGGAGTTTGGTTAGGAACAATAACTGATTGGGAATGGGGAGATAAGAAGGACTAAGACCAGCCAAGAGCACTATTGGAAAGGGAGAGTTTTTGTAATTTAGTGAGAAGAATTTTATGATCCACGGAATCAAACACCTTGGAGAAATCAAAGAGGATAAGGATCATAATTTTCTGTAGGTCAATTGATGAATAAATGTCTTAAGCAATTTTTGAAAGAGTGGATTGGGTAGAATAACCTGAACGGAAGCCTGATTGAAGAGGAGTTAGGAGATCTATATTTTCAAGGAATGTAGCAAGTTGAGAATGGACTATTCTTTCTAGTGGCTTAGATAGGTTTGATAGGATGGAAATAGGCCTAAAATGGGATGCTGTGGTAGGTGAAGGAACTTTATTCAATGGACAAACTAGGACCTTTTTCCATGCTGAGGGAAAGAAAGAGGCTTATAAGGAGAAGTTATAAATTTGTAGGAGAGCAGGAAGAGTGAGTTTGATAATTTTTACTGGGATTTGATCAGCAAATCATCTGTTCAGGATTTAAAAACAGAAGCTATTATATCATCAGGAGGAATATAAAGAAAGTAAAAGTAATCTGGATTAAATGGAAATTGAGGAATGGAATAGGATAAAGTATTGATTGGAGGCTCATTGGGAGAGGAATCTACAAAAAAGTTATTAAGTTCATCAGGAGTCACAGGATACTATGCACTGGATTTGTGACTAGTAACCGAAAACTTCCTTAGAATTCTCCACTTAGATTGTGAATCTGGAGCTTTGGATAGGATGTTACAAAAATACTGTGCCTTGGCACGTCGCATGGTAGACTGGGTAAGAGAGACATTTTTCTATACACATTTAACTAAAAAAAATTAGTGGTTAAACACTATAACATAAGAGAGGAATACTGCTATTCATAAGAGAAAAAAAAAATACAATAACATAATCTATATTGGTGTCTGAGGCAAGAAATAAGGAACTTTAATATTCTTATTACCTAAATTTTCTTTTCCAGGTACATGAAGTTCTAAAGTGTATAAGTTTTATACCTTTGCGATTGAGATGGTCTGCTGTTCCATTACTTCATGGATTGCAGTACGGTCATGATCAGCCATTTTGTCAAATTCATCGATACAACAAATTCCTAAATCTGCTAATACAAGAGCCCCACCTTCAAGCACCATCTCTCCGGTCAAAGGATCTTTCATTACAGCAGCAGTGAGACCAACACCGGAAGAACCACGACCAGTGGTATATTGTGCACGTCTAGCCAAACGTTCAATAAATGATAACATTTGAGATTTTGCAACTCCAGGATCACCCATTAAACAAAGATTAATGTTTCCTGAAACATTTATAAAATAGAGAAAGTTAATAAATACATAAAACTTTGCAACATGGCTTTTGGTGTTTTTTTTGAGCAGGATAATAAAAAACAAATATGAACAGTTGAGAATAGGTTAATACTATAATTCAATTTAGTTTCATTTCAACTGACAAATAAAATTAATTAAATAATTCATGCCTTTTTAATTTAAATAGTAGTAGTTGAATTTGTGACGGCCAGAATGAAAGTGATGCCAAAAAATTTCAAAATTGGGATTATTCATTATTATTGCTCCTTTACCACTGCTATATTAATTGACAATGCCAATTATGTTGAGAGAGTTAATTAATTAATTTATCAAGTAACCCCCCTTTAATTTTTGAAGTACATTTAAATTTTTTAAACTTAGCCCAAGTTCACGCAATAGTAATAAACATTCTTTTACATATAAGAATAAACACTAAATTTTGTGAAGAATCGATACCTCACTTAAGTTATAATGTGGCATCTACCGTGCGCAATAGATGTGCAAAGTGCATTTTAAAAAATCTCTCAAACACAACATAAGACACATGATTTTTATATATTTTTGCATGCTAGATGTAGGTGGGATTAGCTTATCTATAATCTCTGTTGCAAAATAATGAATATTTAAATAGGAATAAGTTATATATATGTGTGTGTGTGTGTGTGTGTTTTCTATTTTATGCAATTATTAATTTTTTCATACAATTAAATGTAAATATAAAGCTAATTAAATTTGCTGGCATTAAGACAAAAGTTAAATAAATTAATTTCATTTAATGTAAAAAAAGTATGCGTAAACTAAGTACTCGTAATATACATAAAGCTCCTAATATAAGTATAGCTCCTATTTTGATGTTTTTAATCTCAACTCAGGACTTCTATTTTATTTCGTCTGGGACTCCTGGACCACGACCATCGTCAAGCAGATCGTATGTGGCTGGCGAAGATGAAAAGATCAAATTTAGTAATCAACAGAACCAAAAGGATGACATTTTTTCACAGGGTATTAATAAGTCAATTGTGCAAGGAAAATTTATATTTTTTTTAAATTATTTTTTTGTGAAGATAAATATTAGTTTAAATATGTATATATTAGCAGTTGATTTTTTTTTGTTTGAATTTTATTTTTTGTTAAATCAGAGCTCTGTTTGTTTTATTGGTTTTCTTTCTTGAACATTACTACAGATATATATATATATATATATATATATATATATATATATATATATATATATATATATATATATATATATTTTTTTTTTTTTTTTTTTTTTGAAGAGAAAAGATTTGACCAAGACACAAGTAGTCAGTGAAATTGGATTAATTTTATTACAAATGTCTATTAATAAATAAGTGTTCAAGTCATTCAATATTCATTAAATTGACTAATTATCAGTCAAGTTAACCTTTAACTTTAAAAAGCAGCGTTCCAGAGTTGGTACGCAAGGGAAAAAAAGCTGTTCAAGGGTGCAATTTCTGTTACCCTTACGGTGCCCTAACAACAACTTTTGCGAAGAATTTAAAGTTAGATAAAACAGTTAAAATATTCTACCTAAAACTAAGTCAAAGTCAAATCATGTAATGTATCTTGGGTTTGAAGCATTAGGATTTACAAGAGGTTTGCACGTATCTTGTTTCTAAACCAAAGATGGTTAAAACAATTTTTATTATTGGTGACTCCTAATCTTTCTTCGATTATTATGAGAATGGTGTTAAGTGTTACTGCATTTGCTACTTTGAAAATAGTTACTAAAAACTTAACTTTGAATTGTGTTGGACAATCTTCCCGACTTGAAAAAAATAAATAACATAGAATAAAAAAAAAGTAAGCTTAACACTCCAAGCACGTCTGTGATTTTTTTCTTTAATTTACGTAATTATTAGGTATAATAAAAGAACATGCACAAAACATTGATTTTTTCTCTAACTAAAGGAAATTTTACTTACACCGCTATCACTTTCAATAGATTTTTGTTAAATTTAAAAATAAAAATGGTGTAATGGGTTTTAGCCCTTCAAAACCAATTAATAAATTATCATTAAAACCTGCACCACCCATTTTTTTAAACTTTAAAGGACTGTTGTCTAAAATTGAAATACAGACCATACTATCTTGCTTAAGTAATTTTTAATAAGAATGTTTGCAAAACCCTCATTTTCTAGAAATGAAGGAAACGACACACCACTTTCATTCTCACCGGCTCATATAAGCTATGCAGTTATAAATTTATCAAAAAGTGTTATAAATTATTACATAAATATCACTTTAAGTGAATAGAACAATACAGAAAATTAAAATAACATTGTAGTGAATATCAACTATATAAGTAAAACTATGAACCTCGGATTTTCATTCCATCAGGACTTTTGTCAACTCCACCAACCAAAAGTAATAGCAAAGCCTTTTTCACATCCTCATGTCCATAAATTTCTGGAGCTATACTGGTGGATAATTTTTGATAAAAGTCATCTCCAGCAAGTTCTTTAACTTCTCTCTCAGTTAATTCGCCTTCTCCCATAGTATCTTCCACACTGTTTAAGCTTACAACTTTCTTGAAACAAAAACAATATGCAGGTTTTAGTAAATAAAATCAATTACAAAGGAAATTGAGAATGGAAGAATTAAAATTATATTATTTTAAATGTGTTTCCTTTCAACAGATAGCAAATATTTAAATAGAGAAATTACATTTTAATGGTGCTTGTTAAAGTAGTATATAAATACTTAAATAGGCAAAATCATAATGGAATATAGAATACAGAATGGTTTTATTATGAAGTAAAAATTATTAAAACTTAACATTACTGAATCATATAAGGAAGTTGTTAGAAGAAAAAAAATTTGAGAAAGAAAATAAATATTTGAAACTAACTTACATGTGCTTCTAAAAATGTTTCTGATATAAGACCTTGATAAATTTGTCTCCAGCCAGACCTCAAAAGAGGAAGAAATATTCCTGTAACTTCAACATGGTCCCCAGGAACACACTTTCTAGTGGTTTCTCCACGACAAAATACTGTAATAGACCTAGGCACATTACCAACTGGTACCTGATCACTCTGTGTAAAACAAAATTAACAAATAAGCAAATAAAAATAATATAATTCGTAATATTTAATAGACAAACATCGAGACCAGAGAAACTTTGAACTATATATGTAATAATTTGATTACAAAATATATTTTTACCCAATTTGTGATTATCCTCTAGCAAGTAATGGCCTCATCCAACAACAAATTTTATTTACATGTTAAGAAGATATTTAAGTATATTACAATAATGAAAAGTATCAGATTAAACATAAAAAATTCCAATTAAAACGTAATATCATTTTAGAAATAGCTGAAATAAAAATAGGGAAGTGGTACTTATTTTCATTACAGGACATGGAGGATATAAGAGTGCTACAAGTGACTGGATGGAGAGAGAAGACAAGGAATAGAGAGGTGTGGAGTAGGATAGTCAGGGAAGCCAAGGTCAAACCCGGGCTGTAACTAATTACTTATTCTTATTAAAATAAAACAAAAGAATATGTAACTAATTAGTACTCACTAATCTTGAAAAAGGGAAGTAAATAGTAGAATATCACAATACATACTCTTAAACCAATACACACCAACTCTTCTGAAGAGAGGCAACAAAGAAATTGAACAGCTACAAAGTCACTGCCACTGGTGAGAGAAGGAGAGGGAGAAGAGAGAGCAAAAATAATAGTATCCTATTAATAGGCTATTTATCTTATGCATTACTGGTAACGATTGCTGATATAATTTGTAGCTTTTCTTGAATATATCATAATTTGAAAACAAGTAAGAGAATTACAAGGTTGTTTATAGTTGCTGTTTAACAATCTATAGAAAAATAGCACATTTGTAAACATATTAAATAAAACTACTAATTTAAATATACAAAATCTTCATAACCAAAATCAGTGATATCCACATCTCTGCTAAAATATAATTACTATTATTTATAAATACCACGAGGTATGCAGGAATGAGCTAGAATTCTTCAATATATTTTTTTTTTTTTTTTTAAACAATTTTTAGAGATCATATTTAAACTTCAATCAAGAGTTGGGAAGCCATTGTCTTGCCTACCTAACTTCCCAACTCTTATAAAAGCAAAACAATATTTAAGATCTTACATGCTCTTGAATACGCAGTTCTTGGAACTTCATAAACTTGGAACCCCTTGTCTGAAGATAAAGTCGGCCACCAGATTTATTTAATCTACAAATGTCACTGGGACATAGAACTACAGGCATAAAATTCATAGAGTTGACCTAAAAAAATGTACTATTAAGGCATAATTATACAACTATATACATTATCAAGTAAAAATCATAATGTATTTACTTGCTGGTATGATTCAGCACCACAGTGATCACATGTATAAGTAGCAACTGAAATTAAAGGCTTCACTTCAGTGGAACGTGTAACTATTCCTTGGATTGTAACCAATTTACCTATATAATTTGCCTTCACTTCTCTAATCGGAATAGGTTTTGCAGTGGATAGATTCTTAAAGTAGACTTCACTACAATACAGAATAAGATAACTAATCTTATAATTTACACTTAAAGCTAATTTATATTTAAAGTAATTTACAATCTGCGCATAAGCTCAGGAGGATGGGTATTGTTTGCTTCTCTGACTTCCCCTGATTGTCTATTCCTACTGTCAACCAAAATTCTATGCTCTATATAAACATCAAGTGTATCTTTCACAACGATCTAAATATAAAATGTTATATTAGCATCAATGAAGTTTGAAATGTAAGTTTTAGAGAAGTAATAAACTTATTCATACATTATGCTGTTTGTAATTCGGAAGAAGTTCATAAACAAGATCAGAGAGAATGTTGTTATACCTTCGAGTATTTTGAAGAATTGGTTCAATAAGTCCATTATCAAACTCAAAGATATCATCTAACTCTATATACAGTGCTACCTAAAAATAAATGTAAAAATAATAATTGAGGATTAATAAACTATTATGCAACAAGTTATAAAATGTTACTTGTTCTCTGTGAGCTATTTTAGTTAATTGATCGGCATATTTGAATATAGTGTGACCTTCCTCATTGGTTGATGTAAAAGTAATTAGAAATTCTTTAAATTTTTCTAAAACAAAAATAATAAATGAGTTTCAATAATAATATCAAAAGTAAAACAATAATCATAAAAATGAATGAAATAATAATACCTTTCATCTCAGCATATCCTACATCCTTTTTCTTTGACATTTTGATAAGCGATGTGGTTACAAATAAACCTTAGATCAGGAATAGGAATAAAAACTTCTGAACTAAGAGAATAATAAAACAGGAATGATTAGCGCGCTTCGTCAACTTCTACATTTTTAGCGGGAAAGCTTACCTACCAATGGTGTCAGTATGAAAATAAATGCTATGTTTAAAAATAGATCTGAAATTTTGATCGAATATTTGAAATTATAGTTGCAGTAAAATATATTTAAATTAATCTATATTCACTTTGGTCTGATTAAAAAATAAAAATAAAATGAGTATTAATTTGTAATTCGTGTAGGTTTTACCATTGTTACACATCATTTAGACATAACGCAATTTGAAATTGATCAAAGAAAACAGTTAACATGGTAAGAAAGGTAGATCATTTAGCATGTATTGAATATTGTACTTCATTGATTGTATATTAAATTTTATTTTACATATTTTACTTGCAGACATCTACAGTAATTCTTGCTGGTCTTGGATTGGCTGCTATGGGATTTGTTGGTAAATATGTTGTTCGTGCTGCCCCAACTTTATCCCATAAAGTTTCTGAAGCAATGAAAACAATGCCGAGATTAGATGCTGAAGTATGTTTGAATGATTTATCTACTTATTCTTTTTAAGTCTGTTAGTTTCATATAACATACATGCACTGTAGGTATTGTTGGATTTATTTACATACTGTTTAAGTCTTATTCACTAGTGATAAAACAATTGAGTGCCTTGAAGACCTACTGATATTGTGTCAGCTCATTAATAGTGCTTAAACCCTTTACCTGTGCGCATCGCATTATATATGATTGTTCAGGGTACGATTTGCTATTCATATTTTTCCAGAAATCAGTTATACCTTTCGCCTCTTTTACTAATGGACTTGCTGGGTATGCCCCATTTCTCCTGAAAAAGATCCTTGGGTTTTTTATTATTCTCTTGAGTGAAAATATTTGAGTGTTGTGATATGCCTAAAGTAGTAATTAGTTTATAGCATATATTACATCAAGAATGAAATTTGAGCTAAATGTGAGTAACAGTTCTATATCTTGGAAAACAAAGTCATTGAGGCCTCCTTTTTATTACCTAAAATTCTAATCTGTTCTGTTAATTTTAATGTAGTTGGACTAACGAACTCTTCCTGCGCTATGGTCCACGAAGGACTTGGCCCCCTCAGCAATCTTTGTTCACTGAGACTGACTGTCTGCAGCTTTCCTCTATGTGGGCACTCAAAGGAATCGGAGATTAACCTCCACATCGTTCAGCTATTGCATTCTGAACTTGTCCCTTTATCTTTCTCTGTCTGGATACTATAATAAACTTATAAACTCATAGGGTTGCATATGGCTGCTTCATCATGTACCAGGTTATTTTGTGTACTAATCGCTGTGTTTTTTTGCTCATTAATCTTAAGGCCTAGCTTCTCTACTGCTTGTGACATGCTTAAGTCTCAATAATGGATTCAGATAAATTTTTATATTGAGAAGTCCCTTCTCATACATTGGTCCAAGTATACTCAAGTATTTGGTCCTTTATGTAGTTTGGTTCCTATCTGTCATTAACATATTTCAATTTTGTTGTTATACATGTTACATCTTTAGAAAGGAAATGTTTTTTTAGCTCTATTCCTCACTAAAGTTATGTAATTTAGGTGAAGACTTGTGTTGTTTAATACATGCTATTGCTTCTTGTAATTTTATTGTTGCTATTAACCACCCCTTCCAATTTTTACTGTTATTAAGAGGATAATATTAATTTATTTTATAACTCCTTATCGCTTTTTATATCACTCTTTAACTAAAAATAAGCAATAAACCTTCATCCCGATATTTATTATACTCATGTCTATTTATACCATCCCCATTTTTAACGATTTCATGGTCTTTTTAACATAACTAATTTCTTATGCATAATCACTTGATTGTTTCAAAACTTTATTTTAATAGACAATAAGATTTGTTTTTTTCCATAAGTTTAAGGATTTTTGAGCTTAGGGCAATTTTATTCCTAGGAAATGACAAGCTATCGTATGATCATTACAATGGATGACGAATCCCTTCTTACAAGTTATTCAATCCCATCGTGTTTTATTAGAAGACTATACCCATTATAATAATTATTTTATTTAGATAAAATTTTTCTGATTAGTCCTCTTTATTTTTAACTATGCTTGGAGCACACCATGTGAATACAATATTAGAATTGGTTAATTGTTATCATTTGTTATCTATACCTGATGGTATAGAAGGATCAATACAATTAGGATTGATGAATTAATTGCCTCTTCTATTGGAATTATTTCATTTGAATACTAGTTTAGAATGTTAAACATTCATCGTCAGTTCTGAAACACAAAATTTTCAAAACATCAGGAGTATGTTACATAGATTACATATACTAAAGTTTTCAAAAATGTAAGGCAAGAAGTTAAATATATTGTTACTCCCCTGAGGAGATCAAACAGATTTCTGAAATTATTACAATTTAGGTTAAAGGAAGGTTATACCTTCTCCCTTCAACTCTTGATATATTTCAGAAATCTGTTTGATCTCCTCATGTGAGTATCAATATTAAATTATTATATCAAATATTATATTTGATTTCTTGTCTTACATTTTTGAAAACTTTTAACTATTATATAATCCATGTAACAAAGTGCCGATGCTTTAAAAATTATGTATGTTTTAGAACTGATGAATGTCTAACATTTAAAACTAGTATTCAAATAAAATAATTCCAATAAAAGTGGCCATTAATTCAATCCTAATTAAATTAGTAGTAGATTCTAAGATGTTTTTTATGAGATGTAATCTGAAATAGACATTATAATAATTAGTATAGCAAGCATTACTTTAATTTTAATTTTTATTTATTTTTTATTTTTTATTTCTTATTTCTACTTTTTCTCCTAATTTAGTTATACTACTGATGTGCTGATTTAACTAATCTCAGCCAGACAATTGTACCTTTTATTGTGCACTTTAGTTGTTCTTAGGGGACGGTCTGTCCCAGAATAAAGTTTATTTTTCATTTCATTTCATTTCATTTCATTATCTCAGGCCTTTTCCTAGTACATTGATTCATTAACTTCATTTATTTTGCTATTAATGTTAAAAATGAAAAATATGAGATGAATTTGTGCCAAGCATTATTAACTATGAAGTAATAGCAGTGGATTGAATAAAATTCTTAATACCAGGACTAATTCCTGTGGAATTGGTAAGGTTGTGTAAGGAATACATTGAAATATCTTGAAGCAGAATCTGAAAGCCGCTTTGACTGTAAATATTTTTTGTGGTCTGTCTCATCATGATGTAATTAATTACAATAATGATGTAATAAACAGCAAGAATGCTTAAAATTGTAATTTTATCTTAATTTTGCAATAATTAGTTGATGCTGCCAACTTCTACACCTTCAAGAGATTTGTGTGAAGAATACTAATGTCATAATATTTTTGAGTAAAATATGATGTTTAATTTTTACAATATTTAACTTGACATTAAATACTGTATTAATGCACAGTGACTTCTGTACAATAATTAGTATTAATGATGATAAAACAATATTGATGTTATAAACCTTGATAATAAGACTATTTCCTAAGTCCTTTTGATAGTTTAGATCAGAGTTCCCCAAACTTTTTTGTGTTGTAGACCCCTTGCCATGTTTTTCCGTGTTGGATAGACCCCCTACTTACCTGATATTGATTTCCTGTAAATTTCTAACTGTAGTGAAGTTTAGTGTTAAAAACTTAAAGTAAAAACACATGTTAATTTATACATTTATTAATTGAATTTAAATTAAAACTACTCAAAATAAAATTTCGTATCTGTTATGTAAAATATACGTAACAATAAATAAACATAAAATAAACTATAAATAAAATAACATAAGAAATAAGTCAATATTTTTAGTGAGAAGGATGAACCTGATGCTTTAATAATAAATTATCAACATTTGGCGTCAATTTTGTAAGGGTTAATCTTAAATCTCTTCGGCTAATGATGTCCAGTCTGTTTCTTTTTTTCGTTAGGAGATTGGTAACAGCGCTGAACCCCCTTTCCACTAGGTATGACGATGGAAAGGAAATTAAAAATTTCCTCGCTATATTCTATAATACGGGATAAGTAACGGGTATGTTGTTTTGCAGCCAGAATTGCTGATATCCGTTTTTAAACTGAACCTTAAGTTCTTCGTTTGTACTTAGTTCAGTCAGTTCCTCTTGTATTATGACATTCGTTTCTTCTATGTCACCATATGGATTAATTATCCACGGCGGTATTACCATAGTCAAAATATCCTCAAACCTAGATTCATAATCTGAATAGAGGGCATTTAAATGTTGAACGTAAGTTGAAACGTCGTCTTCCTGGCAGCTTGTCTGTGACAAATTGGGGAACTGAGAAAATTCGCCCCGTCCAATATTTTGCTTCATTAGTTTAACTCTGGCAAGAAACGCTGATAAGATGGACTTTGTTTTAATCAAATTTAAACTGTCACCTTGTAATTGCAAATTAACCATATTATATTTTGTAAACAAATCTGTTAAATAGGCGATGTCTGTTTTCCTCTTCATTAAATTTTCTTTCAAAATTTTATCTTTAGTATCCAGAAATTCTAAAATGGTCTCAAAAAGTGCAAAAAATCTTGTCAAACAGAAGCCTTTCGACAGCCAGCGTACTTCAGTGTGAAGGAGTAATTGATGAAAGTGTTCGTCATTTTCTTCACACAACTGCGCAAATAACCGCGTATTCAACTCGTTGCTTCGGATTCGATTTACTGCATTAATGACTAAATGAAGTGATTCATGCAATCTAACACTCAAATTTTTAGCAACTAAATGTTGTCGATGGATGACGCAATGTATTGCTAACACCCCTGACACATTTTGTTTTAAATAGCTTATAAATCCACGATAACGTCCAACCATGGCAGGTGCTCCATCTGTAGCTACTGATATTATATTTGATAAAGGAATTGCTTTTTCAATGAAGTAATCCTTCAAAACATGAAATATTGATTCACCTTTAGTGTCGGTTATCAAAGTTCTTGCTAAGAGCAGTTCTTCGTAGATTTCTTGATTCATAATAAAACGAACATATGCCAATAATAATGCTGCATTATCAGGTAAAGTTGACTCGTCCAGTTGTATAGAGAAATGGGTCGTTTGCAAATAATTACATAAGAAGCTTTCAATATCAGAACTCATTTCATCAATACGTCTTTCAACAGTATTGTTGCTTAAGGGAATTCTTTTAATGATATCAGATGCAGGTTTGTGTAAAACAGTTTTTAAAACCTCTTCAAGGGCTGGCAAAATTAACTTCTCTCCGATAGTATGCAGTTTTCCGGATTTTGCTATAAGTAACGAGATATTGTAAGACGCCCGCAAACCATCATCATTTCTTTGTGACGTCGAAGCGAACATTCTGTCCAGTGTAGGTCTCTTCTGAAGTTCATCTTTGAGTGTTTGAAAGTATTTCAAATCTTTCTCTGCTTTATCAGGGTGGCATCTTCTCAGATGATCTTGCAGTTTAGATGGTTTCATAGCTTCATTGCCCAAAACTTTGTTGCATAAAAGGCACATAGGCAATTTTTTGTCCGGCAATGATGGAATGAAGCCAAATTTCAAATAATCAACACTGTACTGTCTACATTTCTTTTTAGATTCGAACATGGCATCAGTCATCTATGGGCAAAATTAAATTATTTAAATAAGACAGAAAATCCAGCAGCTGTATATTAAAAATATTTTTTGATTTTTCCAAAAACATTCCATAATTCGAACATCTTCATGCAACAATTAGCTCGAATTACGGAGATTGCATTGTAATTATAATACCGATTGCTAAAACTTTTAAAAAGAAACTATTGAGGAGTACTCGTGTAATTTTGCATAATTGAGTATTAAACTACTAATAACTAAAGTCATGATTGGCGTAATTTATTTATCTTTGCTAACTATGAGTACAAAACTAAAATTTAATAAAAAAAAAAAAAAAAAAAAATAATAATGTACTTACTTTTCTCCAGCACTCTCAAACAAAATAACACTGACTCACTATAATTTGTGTGATATACTATCTGTTTATATTTTTTAAAATATTTCCTTAGCACTTTCCTTTTCAAGATTCAGGAAACGAATAAACGTATTTGTCCCACATTCGTATTTATAGAGTGACGAATTGAACAAGTCAGTGCAAGGTAGCGAAGCTCTGAGACTGGGACTCTCAGGTTTTCACAAGTTCAAAATGTATTGCGACCACAAAGCGAATACCAACATCCTACAACTTACACAATTTTATAAACATATATAATAAATTTTTTACTTCATAGGTACTTTTATAAATAATGTATATGTTTTGACATTATAAGATAGTATGATGTAAGTAAATATGTACTATCAGTGTATGTGTTGAGATCCACTGTCGTGGACCCCCATTTTCATTTCATGGACCCCCAAATTTTTTTTCGCAGACGTAGACCCCTTGCAGGTTGTCATAGACCCCCAGGGGTCGATATAGACCACTTTGGGAATCACTGGTTTAGATTATCTAGCAATCAAGGATTTACTGTACTTTTATTAATGTATTTTAAATATTTAATTAAATTGTAATAATTTTTTTTTGTAGATTTTAATGTTTTTAAATCATAAATTATTTTTTCTTTTAGGCTTTCGCAAATAGTAAATATTATAAAGGAGGGTTTGATCCAAAAATGAGTAAAAGGGAAGCGAGCCTGATTCTGGGGGTTTCTCCATCTGCCAACAAAACAAAAATCAAAGTATGTGAAGTTTTCCTATTTATTGTTAATGAAGTGCTTGTGGAGTCTATATTTTAATATGAATTACCAGATCTTGGTAAATATTTTTATAAATAAAATATTTGTTGTTTATTTTTAGGAAGCACATAAAAGAATCATAACTTTAAATCATCCAGACAGAGGTGGATCTCCATACCTAGCAGCAAAAATTAATGAGGCCAAAGATCTCTTAGAAACTGGGAAATGAATTTTAAATTAATATTGAAAAAAGAAAACAAATGATGATATAGATCGTGATTATTAATTTATTAATATTTTATATATAGTTTGTATAGTGTATATAATTATTGGAAGTTATAGTTTTCTATGAGGCTATTTTTATTTAGTTGGTGAATATAGCAGTTTATTAAATGCTCAACTAAATTTACCTTATCCCTTAGTGTATATAAATATGAATTCAACTCTGTGAAATGAATGAATTAAATAAAAATGTTTTATCTAAATATCAATTATTGGCATCGCATTAGTGGATTCTCTTCCTATCAATCAACTCATTATTTAGTTATGTTTGAGCTCATGTTTTTGAAAGTAGCACAAGTCCACAAATTGAAAAAAAAATAAGTTAATAGTAATGTTATTTACACGTACCGAATATATTTCTATATTTGTAATCGTAGTTTTAACAGAGTACAATATATTGATATAGCTATAAAAAATGTTCTTGCCATTCTTCTTAATTTGATTGGATACTAATAAATAGACCTATACCACTTAAAAGTAATGGCTCTTATAACTAGCATGCACATTAATTATCTGCCTGTGTGATACTGTTTGAAAAAAATATTTTTCTCTTGTTGACATATTATGTCGTTATGACCCTAATAAAGATATAAGTTCTCATCATTACTTAGTTGTTTTTTTTTTACATGCTCTTTTGCTTGTGAGATTGATGGATTGTCCCCTATTACGAGGGTGAATCAAATATAAACGGTAATTTTGCTGTTGACTGTACCAAACACGTTCAGACGTGATGCGGCTGTGGGCGATTGGAGTGTTGCTTAATAGGAGTGGGGGGAACTGCTTGCCTCACACTAGCGTTGTGTTCTGCCTTCAGTACAGCCATGACCGAGCGAGAGGTACATCCATCTGTTGCGCAACGCATCGTCATAAAATTTTTAACAAATGAAGGTGTTAAGCCTTCGGAAATTTTTACTCGTTGGCAGGCACAGTTTGGGGACACTACTCTGTCTCAAAATCGAGTATATACGTGGGCCAGAGAATTAAGGGATGGCCGAGAACGTGTTGAAAACGAAAGTCACGGTCGACGCCCAAGGTCAAGTCTTACAGATGACAACATTAGTGCGGTTCGACAGCTTATTGAAGGTGATCAGCTATGGGAGTGTTCAGTCTGCAATCACAGACCACCTTGGCTTCAGAAAAATTAGTGCTCGCTGGGTTCCGAGGTTGTTGACCGGAAATCAAAAACAGGTCAGGTCGGAGATTGATGGGAGACTTCTGCAACGATTTCAAGAAGAAGGTGAAGATTTTTTGAGACGCATCGTCACATGTGATGAGACGTGGGTCCACCATTACACCCCCGAATCGAAAATGGCAAGTAAGGAGTGGCGAAGGAAGGATGAAGGCTGCCCAGTGAAAGCCAAAACTCGTCTCTCAGCCGGAAAAGTTCTTGCAACAATTTTATTTGACTCAAGGGGAGTTCTACTCATTGATTTTCTTCACGATCAACGAACAGTGAATGCGGCTTACTACTGTCAGGTGCTACAGTCAGCAAAAACCAGTTACCGGAACAAAAGACGAGGTGTGCCCATTAGAGATGTCATCCTTCTCCATGACAACGCAAGGCCTCACACCGCATTGTTGAAAAGGGATAAATTGGAAGAAATGGGCTGGGAAACTCTCGAACACCCTCCTTACAGTCCAGACCTGTCCCCTTGTGACTATTTTTTGTTTGCGCCCCTGAAAGAATCACTTGGAGGAAAACGATTTGAAAACAATGAAGACGTCAAAAAGCACGTGCGGGAATGGTTAAAAACTCGCCCTCAGTCTTTTTATGAACAGGGAATATTCAAGCTTCCAAATCGGTGGCAGAAGTGTGTAGATAATGCAGGAGACTACATTGAAAAATGTTGAAGGTATAGTTTCTGTATAATATTATTCAATAAATATAATTTTGAAAATTACCGTTTATATTTGATTAACCCTCGTAAAACAGGCACTTCATCAAACAAAATGGTTTATGAATGTCTTGATCATATCAAGTTATTTCATCAATTCAATTAGTGATATTTGTATAAAAAAATTTCTTTTAATGTTATTTCAATATAAATCAGATCAGGAATATAATGTAGTTTCTATTTATTTACATACATTAGAACCTCTCTTAACCAGATTCGGATCAACCAGCCTACTTTGTGAATCCAAATTCAACTTTTATATGTTTATATAAAACAGATAAAATCAAATAAGATGGAACAAGGCTGTGTTGTTAGGTGTGCTATGTGTTGTGGCGAGAGGAATAGTTATAGGGGATTTGTTTTGTTGCTCTCATCCTTCTGTACTGCCACATTGTTCCATGAATCAATCTGTTATGAAGCTTTTTTGTTTGACTTTATAAAAAAATAAAGACATTTAAATACAGTTTTATTAAAATATAAGTATATTTCTATATATTATATCAATATTGTATATTCTATGATTTAATTTTATTTAGATAATTTATCTTTCATGTTCCAATTGAGCTTCATAAAGACATCATACCAAAATATACATAATTTATAACTGGGATAATTATAAACATTTTGAACACTATATTTAAATGAATATATTTTAAACAAATATATTGTAATAACTTATTTAATTAGTTTTTATCATAGAAAATAATAATTAATGTCATTGGAGGCACAATTCCATCTTGATTTATACTGAAAAAAAAAAAAAAATTATAAACATGTATTAAATTATTCAATATTTGATTAAATACTTGACATTTAAAACATTAACTTTTAAAAATTATTTGACCTGTATTTGCTGACTTTCTAGATTATATATAATTATTTAAAATAATAAATTTTTATTGAATAATCACTAATTAGTGAAAAAACACATTCCTGATTTAACTATCTTGTGAAATGACCAATGAAGAACTTAGGTTTAATGTTATGTTGAATTCATTGGCTGCAGTGAGTCAAAATGTTATATTTTTGGGCGTGAAAAAAAACATTACCCGTTTGAGTGTGAAAAAAATGTTGATTTTGACATGCTCTTGGTGTTGCTCAAATTGAATATTTGAAGACAATTTTAATTTAATTTAATGGATGATAGTTTTTTTATATAATATTTGTCACTAGGACCTACCCTTGAGGAGCTATATTGTTTTGAATGAAAAAAGTTATGTTTTAAACCAGTATTTTCTCTCAACTTTGTTTATTTTGAATAATTATTGATTTTGTAATTTAATTATTGATTTAAGTAATTTGATCCTTTTAATTCTAAAATGTAAATTGGGAAAAGCATTAAAATATGGATTATGATAGACCATGATCTATTGTTTTTCCGTGTCATGGAGAAATTGAGTTTTTCCATTCAAAGCAATAAACTCCTTAACGGTAGGTATTAGCGACAAATGTTATTTAACAAAGAAATTTTTTATAAGGGAACTGTCATTGAATTTCCGATCTGAGCAACACCAACAGAACTAGAGCGTGTCATAAAAGCGCCAAAACTTAAAAAATGTAGGAAAACGTGATTTTTTCATTCAAACTAATATAGCCACACCAACAGAGCTGAATCAGAATGAATGTGAAAAAAACATTACACTAAAAAAGCATAGACCCCCAGTCAAAAGATATAGCCATGTCAAATAACTGCTCTTGGTCTTTGGTAAAAATAGAGTCATCTTGATGGTGGGGATCATGATGGCAGAGCATGTTGAGGTGAGGGTCCCAGATTTGTTAATATTTATTCCCAGGGTTGGTTAATACGAGGGTCAATCAAATATAAACGGTAATTTTCAAAATTATATTTATTGAATAATATTATACAGAAACTATACCTTCAACATTTTTCAATGTAGTCTCCTGCATTATCTACACACTTCTGCCACCGATTTGGAAGCTTGAATATTCCCTGTTCATAAAAAGACTGAGGGCGAGTTTTTAACCATTCGCACGTGCTTTTCGACGTCTTCATTGTTTTCAAATCGTTTTCCTCCAAGTGATTCTTCACATGTGATGAGACGTGGGTCCACTATTACACCCCCGAATCGAAAATGGCAAGTAAGGAGTGGCGAAGGAAGGATGAAGGCTGCCCAGTGAAAGCCAAAACTCATCTCTCAGCCGGAAAAGTTCTTGCAACAATTTTATTTGACTCAAGGGGAGTTCTACTCATTGATTTTCTTCACGATCAACGAACAGTCAATGCGGCTTACTACTGCCAGGTGCTACAGTCAGCAAAAACCAGTTACCGGAACAAAAGACGAGGTGTGCCCATTAGATATGTCATCCTTCTCCATGACAACGCAAGGCCTCACACCGCATTGTTGACAAGGGATAAATTGGAAGAAATGGGAAACTCTCGAACACCCTCCTTACAGTCCAGACCTGTCCCCTTGTGACTATTTTTTGTTTGCGTCCCTGAAAGAATCACTTGGAGGAAAACGATTTGAAAACAATGAAGACGTCGAAAAGCACGTGCGCGAATGGTTAAAAACTCGCCCTCAGTCTTTTTATGAACAGGGAATAATCAAGCTTCCAAATCGGTGGCAGAAGTGTGTAGATAATGCAGGAGACTACATTGAAAAATTTTGAAGGTTTAGTTTCCGTATAATATTATTCAATAAATATAATTTTGAAAATTACCGTTTATATTTGATTCACCCTCGTATTATGTTGCATAGGTCCTGCAAAATGATTAATCTTAAACTATGACCTCTTGGTAACTGTCAGGGGTTGATCTTGATTATGATTTAAATTTATTCTTAAGGATAGATATACTTCTGTTTGCTGCATATAACTTCAACTGGAATCTGATAAGCCACAACACATAAAACCACTTTATCTCCCAAAGGAACAGTATTTTAAAATAAAATTTAGGTGTAAATACTTTAACATTAAACTCTTACTCATATGTTCATTCAGACACCAAACAATTTACCCTTTTTATGAAATATTCATGAGAATTCATGTAAGTCTAGTTTCAACTGCTATAATCCATTAAACAAAGCTAACATAGAGGCTGATGTTCTTTTCACTTGGAGGAGATTACTTCCATCATCTCAACTTTAAGTCCTATTATTTCTGTAAGAGTTAGGGAGAAATAATAAATTCTTAAAAGTTATCATTAAGAGTATGGTGGTGTATAGTTAATACTACATAAACTTTCATTTTAATTGCATAGTTTTTTTTTAGCTTCCATTCTCATGCTCTGAGATCCTTTTGGTTTTTTATTCATTAAGATGTAGGTGAATGATTCAGATGAACAATCCATTCAAGGAACTTTTTAGTTTTAGTGAAAATATCAAGATGGACACTTTAGTCTCATTAGACTCTTTTTTTCCATAGTATCTGTTCCATATTCAGGTTGATGAATGTTAGCATAGTATGTACTATCATTCTTTAACAAGGTTTATTATTTTCCATTTGCTTTGCCGCAGGCCAAAGTTTGTAGTTGTTCAATGTTGGTCTTTTCTATTCAAAATAGACATAAAAGTAGAGTATATCTGCCTACAATACACACAATCTTCTAAAAAAAAAAAACTTTTCTAGGAATTTAATTTTTCCATATTCTACATCTTAAACTGAACTTAGTAGACATTTTTAAATTAAATGAGAACAATTGGTAGTTTTTCTTTACAGTGTGTAATCAGTTCTGTCTTTTATTTTCATGCTTCTTCCTGCTCTGTTGCATTATTTGATTTGGGCAGTGTGATACTTTGCAGGTATATACACTATTTGCTTGCCTTTATTGCCTCAGATGAAAAATATGATATTTAAATTTTAATATTTCATAACGATCAAACCTCCCAATTCATTACAAAAGACTTATTTAGATGACTGTTATTAGACCTATTTGGACGTACGGAGTTGAGCTTTGGGGCTCTACTAAACCATCCAATTCATCTCGTATCCAATCCTTACAATCCAAAATCCTTCGAAAAATCCTAAATGCCCCTTACTTTGTCACCAATAAGCTTATCCATTAAGATCTTAATGTTCCATATGTTGCTGATTTAGCCCATACCGGATACCTATCCTTCCATAGTAAGCTCCATAACCACTCCAATCCACTAGTCTCCGAACTTGCTTCCTCCTCCATCCCTGATAAGAAGATGGCCTAGAGACCTTTTAGTGTAGATTTTATTGAAGTGCTACTAGTGAGTATTCTGAATTAATTTAATATCTTCCTATGCCTTTCTTCCATATGCTTCCTTACCCTGTTTTATTTTATAATGAGTTTTTGATGATGACTAATAAGAATTTTGCATTTATAGTTGACAAAATTTTAAATATCTGAATTCAGTTAATGAATTTATTGTGACAGTATAGAAGATAGCGAATTCTTATCACCAGCATCTCATACATGATTTAGGAAGTAGCTGAAGGTCAATTGGAGAAAGCAAAATACAAAGAAAAAAAAAAATCATGATATTTTAAGCTATCTAACAGAAACAACCCTGTTTTAAATATATGAGTTGGCGAGAGTATTATTTTTCATATAAAGTTAAATGGTTTTAGTGTAAATGTTTTTGTTGACTATTAATGGATAAACTTACCTTATGCACATTTGTATTTGATTTGGAGATATTTATGTGTTCCATGACAGGGATCTCCAAACAATTTGTTACTTGACTGCAATTCACACTCAGCTTTATGATTGCACCTGGAAAAACAAAACAATAATTATATTCATGTTTTGTTATTAGGTTTTAATATTACAATTAACTTCTAATTATCTGTGAAATTGTGTGCTGCAGCAACTGTGGGTAAAAATATTCCAGTGATAATTCGCATATGGTAGGAAAAGAATAATTTTTTGAAAATATTTATTTACACTAAACTTTCTAAAAATAAAATTATGAGTTCGTAAATATTGTATGTTTGGTATTGTTTCTGGCATTTTTTTCCATTGAAGTCAATATATTTATCTTAAATTTCATCCTCCCTTTGGGGACTTATTCAGAGACTTAAACTTTGTATGTGCATGCTTGTTTTCATTTCATGCATTGCATGTTTTGGCTGTAATGTTAAATTATAGACCTAATTGAAGTGTTGAGGAAAGAAATAATTATTTTTGCCATCCTGATATTGCAGTGCAAACTGAGAACTTTTAACAAAAAATATAGACATTGCAATATGACAAGAAAGAGAATAGTTCTGAAGTTATTAAGAGGTATATACAAAGATTATCAGCTGAGGATGATCACAGACTGAGTGCCTTATCTAAAATTCTGAATTTTACGAATGCTGTATTTTTGGTCATTCTCTCCCAACTCTTTAATCGTTAAATTTATTCAACTTTTGGAAATAACACATAAGAAAATTGAATTAAACATTGGAAAACAAATTCTTTCTCCAGGAATACCTCAGATAACTCACAACACCCTCGAAGAATTAGGAGTTGACTGAACTTTGTATTGAATTGAAACCTATTCACTATTCTGTAAATATATTATTTTTGGTATGTGACATGATTACACTTATATATATTTATATAATATAAACCTCTTTATTTTAGTACCTTTCGCTCACAATTTGGTATGCATTTTCTGCTTTACATTCAGTATCTTCATTTTTATCATGAGGACATGTATGTTTATCTGTTCTTCCATAAAAAGCATCTTCTATAATTAGGCTGCTACCTCTTGGGCACTTTATCTTTTTAGATTTAGATTCACAAATAGTTGATGTTTTTAAGTTGCTTGAGCCTGCATTTAAAAAGAAATGTAATAATTAATTATACTAATATTATAAATGAATAAAATTAGAAAATCAATTCTTTAAAGTAATCAAAAGTTATTTAGGTATTTATTTATTGATGATATATAAATGACGGATGTCCAACAATACATAAAAATTGTGTATTTAGTCAATAATCAAATTCTCTCCAATTCTTTAAAGCTACTATCATAAATGATAGATATATGTGTTTATTTTTTTACACTTATGTATTTTTTGATTTAGTTAAACTTATTTTAACTTCTTTCAGACGTTACCTCCTACACATTGGTAGTCTACCGATAGGTATTTGTGAGTTCCTGGACAAGGGTCTTTAAACCAATTGTTACTAGCCTCTAAATGACATTCCTTCTTATCTTCACACCTAAAATGAAATATTTAGATTAGTTTTGTGAATGTCACATTTACCTCTTGCTTATACCACTTTCTTTTGGATAGGCTTGTACAGTATTCATTGGATGGAAGTGTCTTTTTTAAAACTATCTTACAAAAATGCAGTGAATGTGCACACTGATTGTAATTATGTAATTTGATCTCTTATTACTATTGTCAAATGTTAACTTTTGGACTAAAGATGCTTTATTTGATAAAATACAAGGAAAAGCTAATCATTGAATGTGTATTTAAATAATGTTGATGAAACAAATCATTACCATTTTAGAGTTATGTACTGATATTCATGGGATGGTTTGATAGAATTTATAATTATTAATATTGCTTATTTATATCATCTTCTTCTTGGCACGCTTGGAATAAAGTATCATCTATTTATGGAAGCTGAAATTTATAATTTCTGATGACGCTACGATCGGAGTGAGCCTCAATATAAGACCTGCCATGGAAATAATAGAAGAAAATCACCTGAGGTGGTATGGAAACATTTCTTGAATGACAGAAAATTACTTAGCAAAGTTTACCTATGAAGCTGTCACAGAAGAAAAGAGACCTAAAGAAAGATATAGGAGGACTTGGGAGGAAGGATTGAGAGGTGAGGAGAAGTAACCAGATGGGTCAGGATTGGGAACTTTGGAACAGGCTCAATTAGAAGGGACCTCACACTGCAGAGCCATAGAAGCGGAAACAATAAGAAGAATTTTATTCCATTTTTAAATTTAATCTCAATAGGAGTTATCATTACTCTGTATACCTGATCAGCCCATGTTAAACAGGAGGTATCATTTTGTTACTTAAGAAAATATTAATCCATAGATCAACATTATGGCACCTTTTAACTCGTGATAATTTAAGATTTATTTAAATATTTAATATTTAAATCACCCAGTGCTTCTTTGATATTTGAGTAAGCTAATAGAATTAGGTTATTTATTTAATGCCTATCAATTATAATTTTATAGGTACTTCTTTAAATAAAATTTTAGTTAAATGATTTTTAATTAATCTTAAAACATTCATCTAAACTACATCTAAAAATAGTAAAAATTACAGGAAATAATGTCATACATTTTTCATAAAAATCAATAATCAACTCTATTCAAGGCATGGTGATAGGTGGCTTAAGACATTTGACACAGAAATAAAAAATACATAAAAATAGAGAATACAATTGAAAAATATTACTAAAATTTTAAAAATGCAAGGACCCTGAAAATTCGATTATGATGAAATATATAAATGGGTTGCTTTAAAAAAAAAATAGATATAGTTGTTTTTTTCAGATTCCATATTTGCCTTGATAGATGGGCCCAAGTTTTTAGTTTCTAGTATAAAATATTGTGTAATAAATTTCTTTAGAAATAATTTTTGTTATGCTGTTTAAATGTTGCATAATGACTAAAAATTCTGGGGCTCTCAGAGCTAATTTAATAGCGATAAAATTCTTTCATGTGTGAGTATTTTCATTAGTAAAATTAAATAGTAACTTAAAATATTTTCAGGTAGTTCCATAAATTAATTACTTTACCTTTCTTTGACAGCATATAAACTGTTTTCTGCTCTGCAATTGGTGTCTTTAACGTTTTGATTGGGACATACATATTTATCTTTCCTGCCATAAGAGGCATCCTTAACTTTTATTTTCATTCCTTCTGGACAGCTAATTTTCTTTGTTTTAGATTCACAGACAATTTCTGATTTACTGGCGTACAGAGCTAAAATGAAGTTACAAAATTAAAATTACAAAAAAATATTTTAATTTGTATTACTAAGCTCAATCAGTATTTTTATGCCGTTATATTAAAAAAAAAAAAATTGTGATCAAGTATAACGTATTTTATGGACCACCTCGTTTTTAGCAATCTATTTTTACATTAAATAATTCATTCCCCATTTTTCCACTCAATAATATATTGTTTTTTTAATAATTATTTTGAATCTTGCTATTAATTCTTAAAATTTATAAATTTCTTTATATCAACTTATGACTTAATAAAAATAGTAATCAGAATCATTTATTCAAATTCTATTATACCTTTGGTGCATTCGTAGTCAACTTGGAGATATTTATAAGTGTTTGGACATGGATCGCCAAACCAGTTGTTAGTAGCTTCCAGATGGCATTGGGTTTTATTTTCACATCTAAAATGTTTTATAATTATATTTAATTAAAATAAAAAATAAATCAATTTAAATTCAACATATTCTATAGTAAAAGTATTATGGTACATTAAATTATCTGTATGTTTTTACTCGTGTAAGTATCAAGAAGTTGAATTGTATCTAACTACCGCCAAGCCTTGTTTGCTCATCATGCTCTCGCGAGTTGTCAAGTTTTAAGTGTTTAAAAGTGTTATAGGTAGTCTTCAAGTTTAGTTTGGTCCTCTTGGAAGATACTGAAAGGTAACTTATGTATTATTTAATAAAAACTTGATTTATATAATGTTTTGACATTATTTCTTGTGAGCAGCTATTGTATCAATTCCTACTTCTGAATATTTGAAAAAAAAACTAAAATCCTATTAATTCTAAATGCCAAAGGGCCAGTGAATTTTTTGTTTACGAATTATAGAGAATTTTGACGGAACTATTGAGAGTTAAAAAAAGAAAATAAATCAAATTGATGGGACTATCAGTGTTCAATAAATTACAATTTTCTATATATTTAATATAATCACGTTTAATAAAGAAGAAAAACACCATTAACTATAATGTGTGTATAATTTTTCTTTGATAAACATCCTAAGCTCAGTGAAAATTAAGGCCGTTTTCTCTCATCAGTCCCCCCCCCCCATTCGTAAATTAAATTGTCGACCCTGTAAGAATCATATGACAAGGAATCATAGTTTAAGGAAGTCGCCATTTTTTTGCCGTTTTATTTTATTGTTTGAAGGTATTACAGCGCTAATCTAATAAATTGATGTATATATGGAGGGATATTAAAACGTTAAGCCATATAAATTTAAATTTTGCTATCTACAACTGCTTCTATGATTTTTTTCTAATCATATAATATTAATGAAAATAAATAAAAACGAATCTAGTTTAGACCGAAAATATTGATTCAGAGAATTGAAGATTAGGAATGTGAAACTTTATTCGGGGTAACAGGATTTGCAACTAAACGATCTTTATTTGACTTCGGCTATAAAATCGTTACGAATTGATGAAATTGTTTTTCTCGAGGGACCAACAGTTCATTTATAGTTAGCGGGGTTTACGGATTATCAAGGTTGTACTGTGGCTAAGGATAATTTAGAATGATTTGACGAGAGATTATATCAATTATACATTAGTGCTTTTAGGAATGAATGAATAATGAATTACTCCAGAGATTGATAGGACAGATTGACTAGATGTTTTTACAATTATGACAGATTAAAAAGAATTGTCTGGTATACATATATATGTCCTCTTTGGCCCATTTCATAAGAAGTTTTTTAATTTTATTTGGAAGAAGATATAAATTTAATTAGCTTTGATAAATATCTATTATTTTTTTTTTTTTTACTTGGAAACGATTATAATAAAAAAACAAAACAATGCAGTGGCCTTCCTTAGTATATTATATTAGCATAAAACTGCTCTGCGTTCTATTGCGAAAAATCCCCTTCTTTTTACAGGGTTTTTTTTATTGAAAAACTATATATACAAACGGCTCTATCACTTCCTTTCAAAGGTAATAAAAAAAAAAAAAAATCAAAGATGATTACCGGTAGTAGTTTAAATTAGTTTACAATTTTCTTTACGACACGAATCGATCTTATTCAAATACTTGATTTAAAAATGTGTTCTCTTGAACATAATTTGTGTCCTAGCTACTGTGATTTAAGTGAAAGAAAGAGTTTTGAATTTATATATTTTATTTATTTATTTTTTAATATCACGTAAATTATCAACTTCAGTAAAATGCTCTTTTATGCATTCTTTAAAAACGGTCTTATTTTTTTTTTTTCTAGTCAGCAGTTTGGGGAATATTGGATAAGATTGCTACTTTGAGTTTTAGTCCAGTCAATAGGGAATCACTCCCATGTTAAATTTACTAAAAATAAGGGCTGGTAGCAACCCGCACAGAGTTGTTGAGGGCGATTAAAGAAGTATTTCTGTCAAAAGTGCCCCAAAGATTTGGTGAGTTTTTTTAGAGTTAGGGGCACGAGAACATGGCCAAAAGCAGTTTTTTTTCAATTTATAAGCAAATATAACGCGGCTTTTCATATTAATGTCTTTAATAGAAAAACTTGTAACCTTTTCAGATAAATACAGTAGTTTAAAAAACAGGCTCTGCTTGTTATTGTATTACATGCAATTCTGGTTTTCATCACAATCACTTTTCTATGGTCTTTGTTAAACTCACCGCTTATTTTATCACAATTTCTTTCTTATGTAGTATGGGCTACCTTGGTTAGACATTTGACCGGAGAATGACATGGGGTCCACGTGCCAAGAAACAAAGGAAATCCCTTAACCTAAGGCTGGCTTCTATACATAGTTATCTCCAAGCATTCTACTCTAATACTAAAAATGAACACTTACACTTGCTTACGGAAATCTATTTTGACATACTAGTCCAGTCAATAGGGAATCACTCCCATGTTAAATTTACTAATAATAAGGGCTGGTAGCAACCCGCACAGAGTTGTTGAGGGCGATTAAAGAAGTATTTCTGTCAAAAGTGCCCCGAAGATTTGGTAAGTTTTTTAGAGTTAGGGGCACGAGAACATTGCCAAAAGCAGTTTTTTCAATTTAAAAGCAAATATAACGCGGCTTTTCATAAAATGTTGTATATAAAAGTTGTAGATAATAAAAATATCTACAATTTAAGCCATTGATCGTTCGATTCTGATGATTGGTTGTCGTAAAAAGTGCAAAAAACCCTCTAAAATGTCCCTTTTTTGCATAAGAATTATTATAAACAAAAAGGGCCTTTTCAATACTTTTTATTGATGAAAAAGGAAGCTCTTTAAACCCAAAGAAAAATAGGATTCACCCCGTCCTCCTATCTTTATTATTTACTGAGATATACCTTTTGTTTATCTCGATATCGATATTTTCATTGCAACGTGATTCACATTTTGAACTTCGGATGACCGGGATATTATTCTTAAGGGCTTATATTTTCATTATTAATTGCTAAAAAATAGATTTCTTTAAAAAAACATGCAATAAAATCGACTTGAAAAAGCGCCCGTTTTACAGCTATAAACAATTGAAGCTAGAGCGTCCGGTATTGAACCGATTTTGTTATAAATATAATAAATTAAAAGCTTACCTCTCAACGATTGATTTGAGCTATTCAAAGTGTAGCTACCATAAATAACAGCCGAGTTACGATTTTTAAAAAAAAAAAATCACTACGTCATTTCTTTTTGCAATCTCCAGATCTCTCCGCGTGATAGAAATTTAAGACAATGAAAATGCAATGTAGATACTGGAGAAACAACTGAGCAGTAGGTCCATTCGATTTGAATGTTGTAAACTGACTTTGAAATTTAGAAGAAATTTGTAAGAAATTAACATCGTTACTGATATCTTCTTCATTGAATTCATCGGAGTTCATCAAATTATCCAGATAACTTTGTTCATCGTCGGTAAAAGAACATTTTTCTAATATTCGTTTGCATATAGCAACAAAATTTAAAATATGTCCTCGAATTGCACGTGAAAATGCATGGCCAGAAAGAATTTTTTCGACAGAGTTTGCTGCAAATATAGTTGTGAAAGCTTCTGTTAAGCCACTGCCATCCATCAAATATGAAATACTAGAAAGAAATGACATCAAAGTGTGAAATCCTCCTAACCGTACAATTACAGATTGAAGCCCGTGTGGATCATTCATTGGATCAATCGACGCTATCAATTCACGTGCTTTCCAGTAAAGAGGCTGATCAAAGGTCACGAAAGCAGTAGATTGTTTAAGAGCTCGGGCTCGTGCTGACGCTTCAATCAACACTGTGAAAATTGTATCGTACTGGCTAGGAGGATTATTCGCAAATTTTAAAGGAATAATTTTGGACACATGATACTGAAAACTTGTCGAGTAAGTTTCCCGAAAGCCCATCCACCCTTTTGTACTATTTGGAGATTGATTTTTTTTAATTAGCCATAACAATGACGTAGTGATTTTTTTTTTTTAAAAATCGTAACTCGGCTATTATTTATGGTAGCTACACTTTGAATAGCTCAAATCAATCGTTGACAGATAAGCTTTTAATTTATTATATAACAAAATCGGTTCAATACCGGACGCTCTAGCTTCAATTGTTTATAGCTGTAAAACGGGCGCTTTTTCAAGTCGATTTTATTGCATGTTTTTTCAAAGAAATCGATTTTTTAGCAATTAATAATGAAAATATAAGCCCTTAAGAATAATATCCCGGTCATCCGAAGTTCAAAACGTGAATCACGTTGCAATGAAAATATCGATATCGAGATAAACAAAAGGTATATCTCAGTAAATGATAAAGATAGGAGGACGGGGTGAATCCTATTTTTCTTTGGGTTTAAAGAGCTTCCTTTTTCATCAATAAAAAGTATTGAAAAGGCCCTTTTTGTTTATAATAATTCTTATGCAAAAAAGGGACATTTTAGAGGGTTTTTTGCACTTTTTACGACAACCAATCATCAGAATCGAACGATCAATGGCTTAAATTGTAGATATTTTTATTATCTACAACTTTTATATACAACATTTTATGAAAAGCCGCGTTATATTTGCTTTTAAATTGAAAAAAAACTGCTTTTGGCCATGTTCTCGTGCCCCTAACTCTAAAAAAACTCACCAAATCTTCGGGGCACTTTTGACAGAAATACTTCTTTAATCGCCCTCAACAACTCTGTGCGGGCTGCTACCAGCCCTTATTATTAGTAAATTTAACATGGGAGTGATTCCCTATTGACTGGACTAGTATGTCAAAATAGATTTCCGTAAGCAAGTGTAAGTGTTCATTTTCAGTATTAGAGTAGAATACTTGGAGATAACTATGTATAGAAGCCAGCCTTAGGTTAAGGGATTTCCTTTGTTTCTTGGCACGTGGACCCCATGTCATTCTCCGGTCAAATGTCTAACCAAGGTAGCCCATACTACATAAGAAAGAAATTGTGATAAAATAAGCGGTGAGTTTAACAAAGACCATAGAAAAGTGATTGTGATGAAAACCAGAATTGCATGTAATACAATAGCAAGCAGAGCCTGTTTTTTAAACTACTGTATTTATCTGAAAAGGTTACAAGTTTTTCTATTAAAGACATTAATATGAAAAGCCGCGTTATATTTGCTTATAAATTGAAAAAACTGCTTTTGGCCATGTTCTCGTGCCCCTAACTCTAAAAAACTCACCAAATCTTTGGGGCACTTTTGACAGAAATACTTCTTTCATCGCCCTCAACAACTCTGTGCGGGTTGCTACCAGCCCTTATTTTTAGGAGAGAATTTTCCCTATTGACTGGACTAAAAGTAAGTTTTGCTAATGTTGTTTGTACCCGAGAGATTTGGGAAAAATCGTAAAATGTCTCTCCACTCTCCTACTCTCACCCTAGATCAAGGACTCCAATAAGTGTTTTGTACCAAACACAACAATGGTTAACATGGATGAAGTCCAGAGTTTTTTTCTAATCGTCAATTTTCTGTCTTCATTGTCTGGATTAAATGCGCAAACATTCTAAAATACCGTTACTAAAGGAAAGGACGTCGAATAGGATCAGTATAAACTTTGATATTACGTTAGACTATAGTATTGTGCAATGGTATCTGATATGGCTGTAAAGAAAATATTATTAATATTTTTTATGATGATATATATTCATTGGCTATGTATTGTGGAAACTATTAATGTATTGTTATAAATTAATTTACTTTTGCCTGACGAGATGCGCGGCTTCCTTTGACTTGCAGTTCATATCCTTAGCACCATCGTATGGACAGGCACGTTTGTTTGTTCTTCCATAGACAGCATCGTAGACTACTATGGTTGTTCCTTCTGGGCACTGAATGTCTTCATGCTTGTCTTCACAGACCACCAACTGTCCACTACCCTTTGCCGGTAGTGAGTGAACTGAAAAAGTATTCTATTAGTTGTCAATTTTATATTGTAATAGAAAAAAAAAGATTGCTGCTTTTTCAAACGTCTTTGGTTGTTTGAAACCATTTTCGTGTTTCTATATTAGGCGATTATACAAACATGAGGAGGGATACAGCTGATGGGTCACGGTATATTAAATATATGAGTGAGGGTTTAAATATACAGTTAACCTTGTTGGTTGGTGGCTTTAAAAAATAATTGTATTATGTTGGTGAACAAAATAAGAATTCATTAATAGAAAAAAATTAGATAAAGCTCTTTAATATTTAAAAAATTCACTTGTTTTTAGAATGAGTATGGCATAAAGATTTTTTTTAAACTTAAAATAAATGTCAAAAAGTAGAAAAAAAACATAACAGTTCTACACAAGTCTTGTTTGATTTTAACAAGTGCTTATTCTCCAACCCTTTGTTTGGCAAGAATAGATCCACTGTGATTTTTGTTAATATTCAATGTTTTTCAGTTAGTTGGATGCTAAAATAATTAGAATCTGAAGAAAAAGTTTTTTTTCTAGATACTATAATACAATTTTTTGCTCGGCTAAATCAGCTGCTTTTGTAAATCAATGTTACTAACTCATTTTTCACAAAGTGTGAAAAATTAAAGAAACGCAAATATTCATCCTAGAACGGAGGAAATTCACTCTTGGTCTCATATATGGTACCGTGCCAAACTAAAGGATAATCGAATATTTGCTTAGGCCTATTCGTCAGATTTTTTTATTTTGTAAAACATTCAATTTAATTTTCTTGGTAACTAGTCGAGAGATAGAATTTTGCGAATATGAAGATATTATATAAAGGGGGTGGTCCTATGTAAAAATTTCGAGGATGGAAGTTTCAGAACACAATAAGGCAAAGTGGCTTTGTTAAAAAGTTTAACCGTATGGAAAAAAAAACATTTTTTTTAAACATCCTACAAACCATGACATGTAAGAAGTTTTATGTAGAATTTACGTTTGCTTGGAAATAACTGAAAAATTAGCATTTTCCCCAATTTTGTTTTTCTTCGAAAATCTCCTGTTTTTGAAAATTTAATGTTGAAAATTTAATCTAGCACTCTTAAAAACATAAAAACCAATTTAGGACAAAGTTGCTTACTTGTCTAAATGTAAAAACATTCTGTTTGAGAATTTATTATATATTATCCCATATATATTCATGTATTAATGCATACTTTATAGGCACTTAAAGATTTGTTAGATGTCCATTCTCACAATTAGTACCTGATTTAGAACTAACAAGAGTGTGGCATTGCATCATTTGTCTTGTAAGTTCATGGTTTGGGAGTTGACAGTGGAACGACTCGTGTTCAGTTCCTAGTTTTGTTTTATCTACTTTTTTTAACAGAATTGATTTATAGATATCTGATATGATTATTTCATGACTAAATAGTAAAAAATTCTAGTATAGTAGTTATTTTAAATTATGCATTTTTAGTTAAATGTCTAATTAAATGATCATTGAACATTTTTGTGGTAATACAAAGGTAAATGAAATATTACTTACCCGCCTGGAAGGCCAGAATCACTACCCAAAATAACTTTGGAACTACGTTGTCTTGTACAGCCATATCAACTGTGGACGCTTCTTGCCCGGCAACTCTTTAAACAGTCCGCAACCCCCTCCTCCTTGCCACACCGCTTCGCAGTTTCCTTAACAGTAAATTATTAAAAAGAAGAAACTTTATTTTTGCTGTGTGAAACCCATAGTGTGGTTGATCACCAATCATTGTTAGGCAGTTTTAAAACTCCTACTATTAAGTAAGATTGCCTCCTATTTTACTTATAAGTTAGGTTTTATTAAATTTTTTAACCAACCCGGTCATTAATTGTGAGGTAGACTTTAGTATGTAAAATAATATAAAATCCTGTCCTTTTACGACTCAACAGAAAAAGGGATTTAGTAGTTTTTGAAACTGCCTTTAACACATTGTAACCAAATGGATCTACTCTCTTCTTTTCGCCTTACGAATTCGACATTTCTCTGTCAGTTGAAGATAACTTAATAAATTAACTAGAGATGTATGGTATACCGGTACCGGTACCGGTACCAAAAAATCTATTCTCGAAACCGATAAAATGAATTGCTATTACAACATTACATTTAAACTATTCAAGAAATAAATAAGTAAACAGGAAGTAGTTTATTATCTACAATTTATAATTTATCAATCAAAATTCAGTCAAGAAAAAAAAAGAAGGGATAATTCATTTTAAAAATTATTAATAAAGGAGGTAAAAATTTTAAAGGTTTGGGGTTTCATTTATTACTTGTTACTTGCAAATGTTACTTAAATCTCTAAATCGATATTAGTAGATGGTAGGATGCACTGATATTTCTCTGGATTTCATTACTGATTTGTTGAGTGAGAGAAGAGCTCCGAGGTCTCCTGACATCCTACTTACATATAGTATTATTGTATTGTAATTTATAAAAAAAAAAGTTTTTCCCCTTATCTGGAGTTTTCTATGCTTTAAAAATTCTTTCAATATTCGCTGCCATACTTCCTTTGATCTTGTCTTCTCGTAGGCCTTTCACGTACCCCCTCCCCCCCAAAAAGGAACATATACTAGGCCTCCTCGTGGCTCAATAATTAGTAGCACTAAAATATAAAGTAGGCACATAGGCAGTTCCGCGAGGTGGTGAAGAAGAATAGGGAGGTGGTTTTTAGTGAGTAAGAATCTTACTGTTGTGGACTTCGGTTCACTTCGTCTTATAGAAGAAAAAAAAAAAAAAAAAAAAAAAAAAAAAAAAAAAAAAAAAAAAAAAAAAAAAAAAAAAAAAAAAAAAAAAAAAAAAAAAAAAAAAAAAAAAAAAAAAAAAACCGACATATTTTTTTACTTTTATCGAAATCTCATAAAAGTTCCGTTTATTTCGGAAGTAATACATGTTACATGTCCTTCTAGGCATCCTATTTGTATAATATTCGTTTCACAATCTTATACATGAATTATAATGTAGTACATATAATACAATACATATAGCGAAAGATACATATCTATATTTGTGTATTTTCTTTTTCACACTAAAATATTTATTTACTTTTGTTGTATAGATATGAATGTACTGATTGACATCTCTATTACTTATTTTCAATGAATGAGGTAGATGGTAATATTTCGTCGATAAGGAATTAAAAATAATTTTAAGGCACTGATTTCATAGTAAAAAAAGAAAACAATAAAAAAAAACATTTGTAATATACATTAATGAATGAATTAATTATACACATTAGTCTAATATTTTTGACATTTTCTCTTTCAACATATTTATATCATGGAATAACCAAATATAGCAATTGAATAATTAAGTGAGTTGTTAATCCTTAATTACTAAATAACAATTTTAATAGCATAATGAAAATTAAACATTTTTAGGTCCAAAAAAAAAAAATTAAAAAAAAAAAAAAATGAGTCAGTGCGAATTCAAATAAGTTCGTTGCCTCTACTTAATGGAAGGGAAACTGGTTTTGTTGAACAGGTTTAATAATAAAATTGCTCAGAAAATCTTACTAAAACAGAATATCTGAATAAATTAATGTATAAATATATAATATATATAATATATATATATATATATATATATATATATATATATATATATATATATATATATATATATATATATATATAGGTATTCCCGGAAATTGATGATTATGAATTCAATACTCTTTGTTATTTAGGGTTTAATTATGTATGGTCGGAAAAGATGTGTTGCTATGATAATGTTTATCAACAGTTTATTTTTTTCACATTTCTTTAAGTTCTTTAAGTTCTTTTATTAATCTTAAATTGGCTAAATGGTTTCCGCATTTATTTCTTTTCTAACCTTTATAGAACATTTATAAAATATAAAGCGCGCGTAATATGAATTATGGATGACACCAGTGGAGATCCGTAGGAGAAATAAATAACTCTCATCCGTAAACATAGTGAAACTATCTTAGAGTACTAGGTGCCAATAAGAAAAATGGTTTATTGATTTTTAATTTTTTTTCATATAAAGGTTGACTAATAAAAAATAATATTTTCACCACAAGGTATAGTGTTTTTTCGCCATCAGAGTAAACTGTATTATTTCGATATACTCCCTCCAAAACGCGAACCAAACTTAAAATGAACATACTATAGTAGGGTCTCGATAGTTCGAGGTCAACGGGATCATGACTACGTCAAGCTATCCAAAACTCGAACTATCAGAATGTACCTGGAAATGTGGAATAAAGGGATGATAAAAAAGTATCAAAATATAATATAACTATCTATAACTATATTACAACGAATTGTTTACAGAGTGTATTTAAAAATATCCTACTTGAAATAAAGTCAAGAGTGGGAACTAGGTCTTCATCATGCCTCACATATTTTTTTTTTGAAAGGTTTGATACAGCAAGTAACTCTTTTTGAACATGGAGCATCAACCCCACCTTAGCTATTGGCCAATTGGACGGCATTTAGCAGAACCAATCCGCAAAATATGCAAAAATGAGTTAGAGGTGGTTTTGGATGGGACTAGTGCTTCCTATTTTCAACAGAAAAGAACTATCTCTTGGGTCAGGTATTGTAATGGAAAAATCAAAGTCGGAAAAACTATTTAAAATAGAATAAGACATTTTATTTCAAGAAAAAGGACCAATCTATTTAAGATTTTCAACGAGGATTGGTTCCCTTTTGTTAAATGCAGTCCAATTTGTGTAGGAGTGAGGAGAATCTCTAGAGAACGGTCGAAGTCACGCATAATTTCTGAGATGGTTACTTTAAAGAAAAGAATGAAGCTCAACAAAAACTAATGCTAATGAAAAAAAAAATATGGAAATGAACGTTTCATGAGAACCATTTTTTGTGTGGATTTTTTTTTAATGGTACGATGTATGAATCAAAATTACTGTTAAAGAAGGTAGTAAAGTTCTCTTGTTTTATTCTCTCTAGATGTTCTGATAGTCCTCTTTTCTTTGCTTGTGATTAAATTCATTGTAAAACTTGTAAACGGTATAGTTGGGACCAGACTATTACGTCCGGATTACCTGTTGTTCTGACAATCAGGATCCTGATTAACGGGACTATTCTGTATATTGAAAACATAATTTTGTATGTTACTTCTTTGTATCAGAAGTGGTTTATAAGCGATGATATTTGACTATTGATTGATTTTGAAGGAATCAATTTAGAAATAAATTTGTATGCAAAATAGACTTAATTAGTTGGTCTTCTTTGAGATTTTACATCTTTATGTCCTCCTTGGACAACAATAGAAGCAGGAAGAAGTGGTTGTCCTATAGGTTATTAACCTTTTCTAACAATAATGAGGGGTTTTATATTCGTTGTTTGGATCCTCCAACACGAAATTTAAGACGACCAGCCCTGCCCGGATATGAACCGGCGCCACTTTTGCCTGGATAAACCTATATTACTGCCTCAAAACTCTAGGTCACAACGCTTTTAAAAGTAACTAGTACTAGGATAAGATCAATTGAGGTTATAGGATCAATTAAAAAATTTGTAATCGGAATGGTATTGAAGAACGAACGAGTCACCAAACCAAGTATGTTTCGACCTTCCTAGCTTAAACTGGCTCTACTAATTTGATGGAACTGGTTTCAGAACAACTTGAGCAGACCAGATTTTTTTTTTAGAATGAAAAAGATCATTAATGCTCAGCTTTGCATGCTAATCTTACGTTAGCGATTTCTTCCTGTGTTATCATCCACCTTATTCATTTCAAAATTGACGTCAATTATTCTCAAGATTTTTATTTCCCAGCCTGCAAATTTCTCAACATAAAGTAAGAACACTTCCAGTTTTTAAACTCATGGTTTACGTGGAAACCTCTATTTATTCTTAAAGACGGTGAGCTATTTTTATTATGACATGGGGAAGATAGTAGGTGGTACGACAATAAAAACATATACTCACACAATGTTTATAATAGGCTATATGTTTAGGGTTTCTTTAAAAAAGCATGTCGAATATGAAGAGAAGAAGCACTGCAGAGAATGGAGGGGTCGTGTGCCTTAATAGAAACTTAAAAAGGTGCAGTTATGTAGGTGGGAAGATAAAGGTAGGAAAGAGAGGTTCTTCTGTGTTTTGTACGAATTAAAGATTTGGACCGAAGGAGATTGTAGTGTAGTATGGTGCCGACAGTTTCTTTTTCATTCTTTCGAGTACCATCGAGAATTCGCAAAATACCCTTGCATTAATGTACTCATTGGGAGGATAGAAAGGAGTTAATGAGAAATTTACGTGGAAACTTGATAAATAGATCGAAGTAGCGGTGGAATAACTTGGGTATCAATTGATTTAAAAAAATAGAATAAAAATAAAATAACCTGTTTCAATGTAATAAGGTTTAGTTCAGATGACTCATTATTTCTGTACCATTTGAGAAAAACTAGATAAGTTGTAAGTCAATGGCATTAAAGGATGCTATTGCTATTACAACTTGCCTAATTATAGATGATGAGTAGGACTTCAATATGAGTTGCTCAAAATATTTTTCTTACTGTGGACAAAAATGCACTTATCTAGTTTTTCCCAAATGGTACAGGTTTAGTGCATCATTTATGGTTTATTATTTTATACAGTAAATGCTTAGTTTATAATGGAAATGTTGAGGAAGTTTTATAGGATCAAATAGCTTAAATTAAATTGTAAAAAATATGTTTTAATATATTCTTATCCTATCTCCATTTTTTTATATTTTTATTATTTTGACGATTCATTAATTCTTTACTAAGCTTCTTGATTACCATTGATGTTTACCATTTATCGGTTGTATTGTATGACTACGTATGCTGTGCAGTGATAATTTAAATTGGATTTTTTAATAATCTATGTTATTATTATAATATTTATTTTATTTTTAAAATCTTAAAACAAAACTAGACATATTCATGAGAAAAAAAAATCACTGGCTTTAATCAGACGTAAAACGTCTTCCCAAAATTAAATTAATCATAAATAATAAAATTCATTCATATTTCTTGAACTGCTAATCTTATTATAGCCGCATTTTAATCAACACATTTTATACTATAGCAATAATATGCATCACATTTAGTTTAGCTGAATTTGCTAAAATAGAACTTTTTTTTCTTCCTGGTGTGTTGTCTAAGGTTTCCGAAGCTACTGAAAACATTTAAGGAACAAACTATTTTATTAAATTCTTCTGGAGCAGGTTATTCATATAACTGAGTTACTTTTGTAAAGTTTTGTAGGCTGAAGTTTTAGAATAAAGATAAATATATGGTATTTTACTATGTACTATATAATTACAACTAAAAGTTTTTGATACTTTTCACAACCTTTCCAAGTATTTAAATACAATCCTTGTCCCCTGAACGGATTCTTAAAACCCTTCTTGTGAAGTTCTGGCTATGACCAGTCTTCTTGGCTGGTGTTTAGTGTTCTTGTGACAGTGCTCTCAGTCAGCATCTACAGACTTTTTTTTTTTTTATCTAGTGATTCAGAGAAAGAGAAGTGTTGGGATCTTCTTGAGTTCTGTTTGCCCTCCACATGTGAAAGAATAAGTTCGTTCTATTACTAGTTTTTCAGAATAATATCCAAGATGTAATATAGGTGATATTTAAAAATATATATAAAATAAAAAGACTAATTAAATAAATTAATATTGATGTATATATTTTATTTTGTGTTACTTTTTTTGTTTTAAAGACTTTTACATGTTATTTCAACCTATTATTTTAAATAGATTAAATGATTTAATATATATCGTTGAACGTATTAAGAATGAAGAAATAAAATTTTTATTCTTAAGTAAATAATTTTTTAGGATCACATGACAGTTGTCTTTTTATTTAGTCCATGAATATGTAATTTATTTCGTTTAGGAAAATAATAAACCAATAGGAACTACCATTAGCAATATTTATTGGCACGCTAACCCGCCATTTTTACGTCAAGTGTAACAATATTCAAGATTTTGTTTTAAATCTTGTGAAAGGGATGCATGATGACAGTTCATCCTTCTTCATGACCACCCTCAGGTCTAGTTCGTCATCCGGTTCCAAACCACCTACTGAGTGCTCTACGCCGAAGTCGAAATCTTTGCCGTCCATAACATCGGACCATTCATTCTCGTCAGCACCCTGTGAGGTAGAAAGCATAATGTGTATTATTATGTTCATATTATGTATATCAAATTTTATAGTATCTATATTATTTTGTAAATTATAAGATATTTAATTTCAATATTTATCAACTTTCGTCATAACAGTACATATCTTCTTCCCATGGCGCTACAGACCGATGTGGTCCCTGGCCTCCTCAATGAGCCTTCGCCAGGTGGCTCGATCTTTTGCGACTGCTTTCCAATTCCGTGTATTTAGCAGGGTCAGTGCATCCTTTGCAACAGCATCTTCCCACCTAAGTCTCGGTCTGCCTCTGCCCCTAGAACGCTCCAGTCTCCCCTCCAGCAGCTTCCTCGGAACCTGGTCATCCATCATTCTGGCGACATGTCCAGCCCATCTCAGTCGTGCCAACTTAATAGTTCGCAGCACATTCGCTTCCCCGAAGAGTTCATAGACCTCATTGTTATGTCGTCTTCTCCATTGGTCTCCTTGCTTAATGGGCCCGAAAATCCTTCTCAATACCTTCCTCTCGAAAATGAGGATTTCTTTTTCTTCCTTGGTTGTCAAGGTCCATGTCTCGCATCCATAGGTAAGAACCGGCCTAATTAGGGTTTTATATATTGTACTCTTCGTCTTTCGGGAGATCAAGGGCTTTTTTAGATGTTTCTTTAAGCCAAAGTAGCATTTATTGGCCAACATCAGTCTATGGCTTGTTTCTGCTGATATCTTATTTGTGGCGCAGACGATTGACACAAGGTACTTGAACTGGTCCACACTTTGGAATCTAAACGGTCCCATTTGCAGGTGCTCTCCTACTGTGTTACCATCACTCATGCCAGTTCTCATGTACTTTGTTTTTTCTTCATTAATTGTTAGACCCATGTCTGCAGCGGCTTCCATGAGTTTCTGGAATGCGCTCTTAAGGGTATCGAGCGAGCGGGCAATTATGTCTATATCGTCTGCGAAAGCCAGTAACTGGACGAGTTTGTTATAGATAGTCCCAGTCACCTGGATGTCAGAGCTTCTCACTACTTTCTCTAAGGCAAGATTAAACAACATACACGCCAGGGCATCACCCTGTCTCAGTCCTCTTTTCGTTTCAAATTCTGTTGACAGAGTTGACTGTATCTTGACCTTGCACGTAACATCCTTCATCGTCATCTCTATGAGACGTACCAGTTTTGGTGGTATCCCGAACTCTCGCAGGGCTTGGTAGAGTTTGGGCCTCTTGATGTTATACCAAATAACAGTACATATATAGATTATTAAAAAATAAATTTATTATATAATGTAATTTTACCTTCATTTGTGCTTTGTACTTTATTGATGTGGTTTTATTGAGTTTTTCTGTTGTAAAACTAACGGTGCTCTTGGTTACATCTTTTATGGTCGGTGCCCCTATAAAAGATGGACTATTATTTTGAATTGAAATTTTATAATTCTTCAGTAGTTAAAATCAAAATTACTCCCTTAAGTGGATATATTTAATCTATGTATTACCCGGTGAGTCTTCTGGGTCCCATATTTCTATAACAAAAAGAGAAAAATCATTTAATAGAAATAGTGTTGTGAAAAATGAAAGTTGTACCTTTAAATTGTAGAATTTTGTCGGTTAACAACAGTGTCTCTTAACTAGTGGTCAGAATAGCCTTTACCTAAAAATAAGCACTTGAATACTTATAAATATTTTTTTGATAATAAATAAGTAAAAGGCTTAGCGAACCCGAAGGTTCGAGAATTATTGGGTATAGATTGGGGTTTGAGTGATTATGGAATTTATCATGAAAGGATAGCAAATTAGGATCTTTATGGATAAGTTTATTTCTGACAAATTAAGGAGCATTGAGGATTTTTAAGGGGTTTACATTGTAAAGATGGAATAGAAGATGGTCTCTCATTATATTTTATGATTTGTGAGCATTTGTTTAGTAAATGTAGTAATTTCTTGTCGTTTGAGTCTTTTATGCGGATACCCTTAAACGTAAAACTTAGTTTTCACACCTTCTGGAAAATATATTTATATTTATTTGTTCAGGAATTTAAAAAAAACAAAAAAACATTTTACTTATAAAATGTAAAATTTCAATAATTAGATATTAAATGAAATTGTTTTTTAAATATCAGTTTGTCAATGTTTCAGTTCAACTACAAATTTCGGTGCAAATCATATTTATTGTACTAGTTTTTGCTTTAATTTATCTGAAGTCAATTTGTATGGTTCCATGAGCTAAGAACTGATTTATTAGTTTCTAAGATCTGATCGAAATTTTCTTTATTACATTTTTCCAAACTTTATCCTATTAAGTACCTACCTTAAGCTATAATGCCTCATATATTGATTCAAATAAAAATTCTTGTTGATGTAAAACAAATTAAAAGTGTTTTTCGATTTCTAACGTCACAGTACTTTTAATTAAAGAATTATAAATATTTACAAACTATATATTTATTGATATATACTACTGTATTAATTATAGTTAATTAATAGTTACTGTAATAAGAAATGTGCGGAAAAATGGTTACAATGATATCTCAATAACTTGTGAAGAACTACCCATTAGTAGCGCTTCAAGAAACGTTCTACATTAGAAGGAACCTAGACCGTCTTCTTTTCAGACATCTCGCAGATTGTCGGGGATAGGGTTGGAAGCAAGTTGGGAGACTAATGGATTCGAGTTGGTATGGAGCTTGTTTGAGCCAAATCTGCAACATATGGGACATTTAGATCGTTATGGATAAGTTTATTTTTGATATAATATAACATATGGAGCATTCAAGATTTTAGATTGTAAGGATTGGATTCGAGGATTGGAATGTTTATCGGAGTCACAAAGCCCAACTCCGTTTGTCCAAATAGGTCTTGTCATGAAAATATTTTTTTATTAATTAATTGGAAGCTTTGAATGCTTTTCTAGTAAATGTTAGAGTAGTCGAAAATCGGTTTCTTATCGGTTAAGTCTCGTATTATAAATATTAAAATCTTATTTAAATGGTTTAGTATGTTAACAGAAAATACTATTCACAAATCGAATATTTTAATATTTTAAATATTATTTGTTTGTACGCACCTCCACAGAAATAATCTAACTCCAGATATTTTGGTGTGCCTCTACAAGGATCGCCAAAAACTTCACTGGTTGCTGGAATGATACAACGTTGTTTCCCTTGACATCTGTTAACATCAATCATTAAATAAGTTATTTGAAAAGAAATCATGATATTTTCACGTCTACAACAATTTTTAGTGAACATAGTTATAATTGTGGAGGTGAGATACAAAACTCGTTCGTTCCATTTTTTTGAAAAGTTGGATATTAATTATCTTTTAGAAAGATAACATACATAAAGATGTTTATAGATAAAGATATAAAGATATATTTATTATTAGATTAGAAAGATGATATATATAAAGATATTTATTGATAAATATATAAAGATAGTTAATATCTTTAAGAACCCTCTGACAACTCAATTTAAAAAAAAAAAAAAGAACGAACGAGTTTTGCATCTCACCTCCTCAATTATATAATAATTTAAATTATTGAGTCTAACCTTCTTCTTTTGTAAAGGTTTTGTATTGAAAAATTGATATCTGATGAACTACTTCGTTCGACAGCTCTATTGTTTTATTTCTACCTTTATTATCTACAATTGTTGCATTGAAGGGGATAAAATATGGTATTGTTATATATTTATGTCATTAATATCTATTGTTGAAAAAATAAAATTTGATAGATATATTAAACCTAGGAAGTTGGCTTGAACGTCCACTAGCTTCAAAAGCAGCTGAGTCCTCCTCTGGCCTCAAATAAAATATAGTACCTACTTGTGTGAATGCAATTATTTTATTAATTTTTCCTTTTCTAATTTATGAATCAGTATACAGTACAATCTCGACAATACAACTTATATGGGAACACAAAGAAAAAACCCACAGAAAATGACAAATGCATTGCATTTTGATTATTTTATAACGCAATAAACTGTTATAAAAATAGAAAATATTTAAAAATTATTCTGGAGAGGAAATCTATTTATGCAAATCCAATTTATGGCATTGGCACATGGTATGAAGTCTGAAGATCTATCGATAAACCGGGAGCCGAATCTTCATTCCTATGAAACAAAATTTTATTTGACAGCAGTCTCCAAAAAGGTCTGCTTTGAAGAATTATTCTGGAGTTAGGCACAACTCTTAAATTATAGACCAAATTTGTATTGGAAAGGTTTGACACTAGTGCTATAGCAAGAATCCTTATTCCAAACCGACTTTCCTCCATCCATGGCTAGCCTTAAAATCGTATTTCCTTTGATTTTATATAGATCACTTTTCATAAATAATTTCTCCAGAAATTTGTGTTCTTAAAAGAACCGTTCAAATAAGAACTCGTGCTTAGTGGTGGGTCAAGGGGAGTTCACGCGAGAGAGCTGGATTTAGGGGGTGTCGGACTGTTGGAAGGCAGGATTTCAGAGATTTTAATAGATTATAATTTTTTTAATTTTATCTATTCATTATTATTTTTTTTATATTGATGGGGTGTTTGATGACTAAGAAATTATTAAAGATATAGCTTGTTGGGGTATGCAGTCATAGATACACAGCAATTAAAACATTTAAATTAAAATTTATTTTTAATTGTTGTGTATCTACGACTGAATATCCCAACAGGCTACATCTTTTAAATTTATCTGTTTGATCTCGTGCTGTCATAATGAAACCCAGGCAGCTCTATTACATACCGTAAAAAAAAACTAATCTAATTACTGATTTTTTTGTGTTCCCTTACTGAAAAATGGAACGGAATTTAAAATTCTTTTTGAAATTTATATATGAATTTAAATTTGGGTATTTCATTCATTAATCTATTTCTTTGAATCAACGACTTTTAGTTAATGGCTCAAACGATAACGGTAAGGGATATAGTCCGTACGCTACTTACAGTCACTGAGTTCAACGGTCACTGTTTATGGCAATGAATTAGATTTAGCTCCGAAATATTTTCTTCATTGTATACAATGCGACGACAATACGAGTTATATAATAAATAAAAATAAACCTAATCTTAAAACTGCAAATAATATAATTGATGACACGGACAGGTTACCTTCCATAAACAATAGCAATTTCATTCGGACTGGAACAACCTTTGGGCTTTATCGGTGTTGGACTTTTGTTACAGATGAACGGATGCTCCCTTCCATACTCCGCTCTTACAACACGGATCACTGAGCTGTTTTTACACACTATTTCCATGTTGCCATTTTCACAAGCTGTTGCGTAACCTAAATCGTCTGGAAAAATTGGGAAATTATTATAATTCTAGGCAATGGCCCTAGTTGAGTTTAGCCATTTTAAATTTTATCTTTTAAATCATATCTGTTGTACATTGATTAAATTTATTTATTTTCTTTGTGAATTATTCCATTATCAGAATTGATTTTCAGGAAGCAAATACTATAGCTGTTGTTTTCCATTACAAAGGATGATAAACTCCTCCTCAACGGTCTTAGAGATCCAACCAAAATATTAGACTTCATACGAAGCACTTAGATTCGCTATGGTAATATATTCTTGTAATAGCTGGTAATAATTCAAAAATGGCTATGAAACTTCCAGAAAATCATTCTGCTAATAAAAATTACAGAGTGAATTTAGTTTTCTTGTAAAGTTCCAATGAGTATTGTAAATTTACTAATATCGATAAATTTAAAACTGACAATAAGACAACAGTTTTTTAAAATCTAAAAATAGATTACAAGGTTCACAAATATTTGCAAGGTTAATCGGCTGCGATACTGAAAACTTTAACTTATATGCTTGTCCCAGGAATCCTTTTTAGATAACTTGGAAAAACAAGATAAATATTTTCTGCGTATTTTCAGCAATACAAAGTTTACCAAAGGCCAAATTACTTATATCTAAGTAACTATTTGAGTTCAAAGTCATAACCTTTAACTGATTTAATCCTAACTGAGTATGAAATTGTATTAACCTACATGTGTAGTTCCTATATAATTTTTGGAATGCTGAATCCGTATTTCGAGTATGCTGCCGTTAAGGAGGTCGCCTTCACAACGAACAATGTAATGGAATAATTATACGTTATTCGATATGGCGGGCTAAGACAGATTAATTAAGTCAAAAGTTCAAACAATTCACCAGACAATTTTGATTTTCTATCGAGCAGACTTGGCTCTGGAGAAATGCAAAGATAGGTATAGGCTGAAGAATGTATTAATTCGTAATTTTTCCTTCGTTATTTTCTATCTTAAGAAAACATTTCATATTAAATACCTTTCATCTAGGCATTAAATTACCTACTTTCATATTTGTAAAGGTTTTTTTTTATATAATATTTCTCAAATGGTAGGTATAAGAAGTGATCATGCTTCTGATGGCCAAAACTCTGCTTGTACAAGGCAGCAAACTGAAAATTCAGATCCATATTTGAGTATTCTATTGTTAAAAACAAATTCATATGGATTGAATCCTTAACTAGGATTTTTAGTAACTTTTTGATTCTGTTAAAAAAGTTTCAAGGAATATATTAATACGTATATAAACAAAATAATTCATGAGTCATATTCCTCTTGCACTTAATCTGATCATCAGATGCTTGTTTAATTATTTTTTTTTCATGTTGTACTTTTATTTTTGATATAAATGATGCATTATCTTAGAGTTTAATCCATAGCTTTATATGTCTCGTTAACACTAAACCTATTTAGTTTATACCTATAACTATAAACCTACAATAATAAGAGAGGAGTGGATATTGAAAAACAATTTTGATATATTTTTTAATGATAGTAGTCAAAAAGCAAATAATGAATGTTGTTTCCAAGAAATTCTGCCAAAAAGTCCAGAAAAGGTCATTTTACCCGTTATAGTAGGTTTAGTGTTAAAATACCTATTTCTCAGTAACATCTTGAAACAGTACATGTTAAATAATAAGTTATTTTTATTATTAATAATGATAATTGCATAAAATAATATTTAGAAATTAATATGACACATTTATTTTACCTACAATACATTGATATTCAAGGGTGAGGTATTTGTGAGTCCCTTTGCATGGATCAGTGAACCATCTGTTGGAAGAGAACAACTCACACCGCTCCCTCTGATCGCACCTAGAAACGATATTACAGTTAAAGAATCGTGTAAAACTAATAATATCGCATACAATTTTCGCCTATTTACACATGTAATAATTTATTTTTTGTCATAATAATAAAATAAACTGGAATTTAAGTACAAAACTACGTCACTTGTTCATAAACAGTCTCATAATATGGAAGTACTTAAGTAATACGCACTACTGGCCTTTGGGTTGACTTTAAAATTGCATTAATTTTTTCACAAAGTTATTAAACTTCTAAATTTAATGATTTCCCCCGAGAATGGGCAATACCTCTTGTCTGGTAATGTAAACATATTTACATATCTGTCATTTGTAATTATTAAGAATAGATGAGTACATTGTTTTGCCAGTTATACTATTTAAAAAAATACTTATTTGTTTACGAATCAAATCTTTCGCTGGTAGTAAAAGTTTTCCCCTTTACATTTCCCATCAATTGTTTAACAAACGGTGCTGAATTTGAAAATTATACTTTTTTTGTGGCACTACAACTCATGAAGAGTCATGGTCCGTCAGTCATCTCATTTCACTGCTGATGTTCTCTAGTTATAATTACTCAGGATCATAATTCAGAATATTAATTTTCTTCTTATTAATGTATGAACGCATGGTTTCATATAGTTTTCTGATACTGAATCTAGTTTCCTGGCATATAGGACGACTTCACAACGAATAACGGAAAACATCTTCAAATTTTACCACTTTTTGCAGTTTTTCGCTTATATGTAAAAGACTTCTTTTAAATGACTATTTATTATAATTAGCAAATATTTAGCACCCCAAATACATCAAATATCATTGAAAAAAAAAAAAAAAAAAAAAAAAACTTCCGCTTTTCCGAAAAACTACTATTTGATCAATTCATAGTTTATTGGTGTTCAATTTGGTGATTTCAATCGTCAGTTATCTACTGTAATATTTTTTTTAATGAGATTGGGAAAACATGAGCACCTGGTAATGACTTTTTGTATTCAGTTAGAGCTCTTTAAAAAAAAAAAAAAACTATTTGAATGAATTTTCTGATCTATACTTTCTATCGTCACTGTTGAAAACCGTAGTTAAGTTAGTTACCTACCTCATATATTAGATCTTACTGAACGACCATTGAAATTACACATCATTGAATAATTTACTATCGACGTAGAATTAATTTTGAACATTCCTAATATAGGCTTACTATTTGTAAGAAGTAATACTCATAAATATTTTACTTGGCGCCAACGATGTCCATAACGTTGGGTGCGGAGCAGTTGGTGTTTTTAATGTTAGCATGCGGACAAGTAGTTTTATCTGTTCTTCCGTAAGACGCACTAGATATCATAAGATACATGCCTTTTGGACATGACAAGGTCTTCCGATCGTTCTCGCAAATCACAGCCTTCATAATGGTGTTAGGCACAACTATAACAAATGGAAACTGTATTAATTTTAAATGGATAAGTTTTACAAGTTTTAATGTTGTGATAAATGGATAAGATAATGATATTAACTAACTATAATTGAGGAGTTGGTATGGGAAAGAATGTATCGCAAAAGTATGCGCAAGCATATCTTATTATTTCCAATCCAATTTATCAATTTGATCCCAATAACTGCAATTATCATTATCAACAAATCATGCAGACCATTTAAATCCATGTAAAACACATAAGTTTCTTCCCGTTAAAATGGGATTCATTATGACGTACAAAGCAATTTGTTTGTCTGGGACAGCCATATAATTTGTTTGTTTTTTAAAATAAAGACTGACGCTAATGTTGCCTACGATTAATGAACTTTTGAAATCGGTAAAACATTTTTTAAGTTTTTACTATTGGCACAATTAGTATCTTTGGAGTTATACTTCGAATAACGAATTCATCTTGTTCCTTCGACTTACTTTCCTAGATCTTAATCATCAGTAGTCCTGGCCTTCTCTTATAGCTTCGGAAATTTTTCTCCGCCCTGTCCGGATCCTTTCCTGTTCCTTATTCCAATTGAAGACCTGCTCACTTTCTTTATTCGGGGTTTCCTCTTCCCTCATCCTTGATATGTTTCTTCTGAAATTTCCACTTTAGCTGATGTTTAATTCAGGGACTAAGGAGTATAAATTCTGGTTGTAGCGTTTCCGTCTTTGGTCAGCAGATAAGACTTTCCTTTTGAATCAGAAGATCAAGTCCCTTATTCTGAGCGAGTGTTCATGTCTCAAAACCATAGAGGACTTGCCGAATTAAGGTTTAGTAGAGCTGAAATATTGTTTTGTATAGATAAGAGGCATTTATAAAACTGGGGCATCTACATAAGCTGAAACAGCAACGGCTGGCTGTCTAAATTTTCTTTTTTATTTCAGTCAGTACATTATTATACTTTGTTACTTATCATTTCATAAACTCGCTCATTTTCTTATAATTATACGGATCTATGGTCACTTCACTTCGATGAATCTAAGGCCGACTCTGCTGGTGCAGTCAACGCCACCTAACAATGCTTCTATGGCGTACCTCGATGAATTTCTGACGATATCTTGTCCTACAGTACCCTAATTATATTCCACTTATTTATATTTGGACTAACTAAGTTAGGATTGTCACACTACGCTGGAACGACAAGAATCCGCAAACTTCTAATCAATCATTAAACATAATTAGACTTACTTTTTCTTATGGAGTCGAGCCTTAGGCTTCACTAAATTATACCATTCCAATAGTTTCCAATCTTTACACGCTCCTATTTCATGTTATTAATGATCTTATCCCTAATTACCGTTTGGATAATTTGTCAGAAACAAAGTTTTACCCTTTCATAATAAACACCGTACCTTTCCGTTTGAACAATCATCGGAGTGATGTATGGATGAAGTGATATATAGCAATGAGTTGCTATATATTAAGGTTGGAGCCAAATATCAAATAATATTAATAATTGGTATATTGCAAAAGCCTAAAGGTTGGTAGCCCCTGAGCTTTGGGGGCAACCAACTAAGGCAGGTTCCTAATAGCCTACCTGTGACCTCTTGAAATAAACTTAAAATTCAATTACATTAAAGTATATAAAGGATGATTTCCTCTTAGTGTGGGGAAAAAAAAAATTATATTTACTATTAATTTATTATTAAAACTCGACCAAAAATGAAGAAAAATGCCTCAGACCGCAACTTCCTATTACAATCCGCTGCAGATGTATGATATCCATTTTTTTTTTTTTTTTTTTTTTTTGAGAAAACCATGTTTGTTAGCATGCTAGTTGTAATATCTCCAAAAATATTTTTCAAACTTTGACCACATTTTAGGATTTAACATTCAATTTCCTATAAGACCAAAGTACACGTAACCTTGAATTTTACAAATTTGGGACCTCAAGAACAGCTTGATCTTCACCTTATTTACATATCTACACCTTATAGTTACAATTTCTTATAATATTTCAACGCTTACCGTATTTCGAAAAACCAAACCACAAAACTGCTAATCTCACAAAAACTTGACACAAAATATTTGACCAGCTTTCAAATGGTATAATAAAATTAATTAATCTGTGCCGATTTCATGGAGGAATTCTCTTTTAAAACCTGAAAAACATGGTGTTATTTTTTTGGCATAAAAATCAGGCACTTGGGTAAATAAGACATTATCATAATCGCTTGAAAATGTGGTTTCTATCTGTCATTGTCTCCACACAAACTTTTTTAATATACCTTATTTACTTATTTAATTACCACAGTAATAATTAACCTGTTTCAGGACTGTGTTGAATATTTCGAGAACTAAAACATAAAGAGGTAAGTACTCAATAAATAACTCATTCAAACAATGTTTCAAACCGTTTACCGATAACTTATAGCTGTCATATTTGTTCTATTATTTTAGAAATTGATGCCTTAAAATATAGACAATCTAATGTATGAATAAGAAGAGTTTTAAAAATTAAATATTTGTCTGATATCCATTAAAATGTAGATTACGTACGATTTGTTATGAATATTAAAAAACAGGTTTGACTACTAGTCGTGCTGTAAAATTCCTCTTCAACGTTATACTATTATACCACCGTTTAAAAGGAATACAGCAAGGTCTATTATATATATCTGTTTTTATTTCTATGCTATTAATAGTGAATTAGTGATTTCATTACTTGTTTTTCACATTTTCCTTTGTAAAAAATATTCTACACTTATAGGTAGAAATAATCGATACGAAACAATAATAATCGGTACGGGTACTTATTAGAAATAATCGATTCAACGTAACCAATCCCCTGTAGTATTTATATTCAGAAATTTGTTTAGAAAATAAATATTTGACTATGATGCTGAGTGCTCACCTGCTTCGCAGCTGTGTTTAACCTTTAAATATTTAATGATGCCTGGGCATGGATCACCGAATTCATCTGTGTTAGCTACGATCGTACACTTTTCTTTATTATCACACCTAAAATAAAATAAAAAATAAATTGGATAATCCTTATGTCATCTATTATAAAATAAATAAGGAAATACTATTTAAGAATGTACCTATAATATTAGGTACTACTCATGTTATATATCAAAAAAAAAAAAAAAAAAAAAAAAAAATGAAAAACTACTCGAGATTTGAGAGAGAAAAATATTTTGAAAAATAAATGATTTTGCCCGAAATAGTTAAATGGCACTGGAAGTTAAGAAAAAAAAAACAAGATTTTCTGACATTGTTTGGATTCTTAAGACAGCTGGGACACGTGGAGAGGATTATCTCAAAAATTATTGAATGAAAATCAGAAGGATTCAGAAATGAGGGCAATCACGATTGAGATAACTAGATGACGTGGAGCAAGATTTCCGTCAGGCAGGAGTGAGAGGATGGTGCTGCAAGGCCGAGGACCGCGATGGATGGAGTGGACGTATTGTGCAAATCCAGGTTCTGCTTTAAGGACTGTCGCACCTCATAATGAAAAATGTACTGTTATTATACTCAAACGTCGAAAAGTTTCAACAATATCTTTAAAGGGAAATGAAAAAAACAAACATTACGTTGATTCCTTATTGTGGAAAATAACTGTCTGTCTTTTGGAATTCCCGTAACAGATTATCCTAATAATTTATTGATTTTCGCTGTTATTGGACGATTCAATCTGAAAACCTTCATTTTTCTAGATACCAGAATATAATAAACTATTCGACGTTTCCAAATTGTGGAATCATCACGACTGAAGGGTACCCAATTACATTGATAAAAATTGAAGTAAGTACATCATAGCCACAAATATATACACTGAATAAATTGAAACAGTTCATCATTATCAAATATATGAACAACATACGTTCGTTGTAGAAGTCCTATTTTGTTTTTAGTTTTGTTACAATCTTCACGTGTCCTGTTCTATTGTCATCCAGTTCTTTGTTCTTGAGACACCAAATCCGAAGTTTGTTCAGGTTAGTCTAGGCTCTTAATTCATTTTCTATTAAATTATTGGTTCAGTTGATATCTTTATTGAATTTCATTTTAGAGACATGGGAACGTCATTTTCGCATCCGACCATGTCTGCTTATCTGTTCTTTATTTAGATTATATATTGCTCCATAGAACTGACAAAGGACTTTCTTTTCCCAATTAAGTAGTTGATGAACTTGATAGTTGTCTAAGTTTCAGATCAATCTAATATCTGTACAGTTCAACATCCTGTAAATATTGGTCTTGGATCACAAGAATATCAGGCAACTACCCTCGTGGATTTAATTGACAAATAGTGTCTATTTAAATATAAATATATGCCTCCAGCAATATTGATCAAGGCTAAGATTCATAAGTTTATTAATTTTTTTTTTTTTATAAGCGTTCATACAAAAGTGTAAAATAAAAAAATATATATATTAGATCTAAAAGTAAATTAAACCAGTTTTAAGTTCGGATTGGACAAATAGTTTCGGAGTTACTGTGAAAAATATGTCATAAAAACTTTTTGTTAAAGATTTCACAACAGTACGCAGTTTTTAGCGAGCTAGTAATTACAGGGACTTAATCAAAATTCCATATTTGAGATCTCATAGTAAACTTAACCAGCTTTCAGATGAAAAGAAAGAATTTTTTTTTGAAAAAGATCGGACTAATTGTTTTGGAGTTATACCAAAAGAGTACCAACAAAAATGGTTTCCTGGAGACCGACTTGCGACTTGCGACTTACCGCAAGTCTAGGCATTTTCGTAGGAAAGTTTTGATTTTTTTACCCGCTATGTTTTTAGAGTCTGATCGCTGAACACGAATCTGAAGTTTGCCCAGAACCTGTTTTTTTTTTTTTTTTTTGCAGTTGTCGCATTTTATGTTGTTTTGTTTTTTTACGATATCTCGAAACTAAGCGTTTTTTTTGCAAATTTACTATATATACAATGAAAGTAGATAAAATTTCCTACATTTTTGAGTTGTAACGTTTTTATGTTGAACCAACCGTTTTGCCGCTAGAGCGCGTAAAAGTATGAGCAAAGTAGCCGGACATTGGAAATTTCACGGTTTTCTACACTGTTGGCCGCCAATGATATTTAATTCATTTAAATAAATTCAGGAATTCAAGAAATACAAAATTAGCTTTGTATATATACCTCATATGTATGTACAGTTCATGTATATGTAGCTCATGTATACTTAGTCCGGCAATTTTCCCCATATTTTGACGTAATGTATACAATTTTTGCTACTTTAATTATGTTAAAAGTAACTTTTGCAAAAAAAAAACGCTTACTTTTCGAGGTATAGAGGTGCCAAGATTTGGTCAAAAAAGTCCCGGGAAAAATGTTTTTTAGGCTAAGCATAAAAATGAGAAAATCAAAACTATAGAAAAACGTTCTTCTAAGCACCAGTTTTTTAGCTGATATGCGTATATGTCTGTAGAGGTCAGGATGTGAGCTAGGACTTTGGATGTGTACAAGTCTGGGTATAATGTTTTATTATTGACGTACCAGGCTGATCGTGTAGTGATACTTAATATCTTTGACAGGAAAGTATTTTTTACATATGTCTTTTAAGCATTCCTAAAATATGCGAGGAGTCGGTCCAAAGTGGTTTTAGTAAGTACCGGTATGTACTTAGTCTTAGTCTAATTTTCAATGGTTTACATCTAATGTAGAAGTTGACATAAAATTCTGAGTTTTTTGTTGGGTCTCAAGCGTTTTATTTTCACATATGGGCCCCAGGTCTTCCCTTTTCCAGTGATTAGTTTTAAGTATTGAACAGTGTTACTCTGTTTATTGTTGTTGCATTTAATAACAAATTAAATGACAGGTTTTTTTTACTCTTTTGGTTACATTTTTCTCTTATGTTTTACAATATTTACCGGAGGTCATTTAAAGAAATTTTATTCAGATTTGTTCGTTAAGGTTTTGAACTTTCAAAATCTTATTACTACACATAAATCCCGAATTAATGTTAATGAGAAAATATACATTACTAAGATTAAATTTAAATAATAAATAAAAATATACCTTTGATGGACTTTATGATACGCCTCACTGGAGGAACATGACATGAAAAAGTGTGGATAACGATGGCAGGTCGAGCCATCGCTTCTTCCATACTCCACGTCAATGATTCTCACTGTTTTACCTTTGCCACAGTCCAGCTGAAGTTTCTCATTTTCACATGCTGTTAACCATTCGCCTGAAAATTATTATTTTTTTATTTTTTGAAGCTTGCAATCGAATAACAATTACAAAATTAAGTATAAAGAAATAATATTTAACGTACTGTGAATAAATAAATGCCATAAATGACTTCAGACGGTTAAATTGGTGTTGATTATTTTTTTTTATTAATGATTGAGAAATATGATTGGGAGTATTAAATTTGTATTTACAGAAATTTAGTTAAGAGTAATATATTCTATTAAATATCGTGATGAAGAGTTGAGATTTAATTTTTAAATAGAAGCTCACAAGTTGGAATGATGTTCAAGTGAACACTTTCCTGTACCTTGAAAAATATTCGTTCCATTGACTGAACGCGATCTGTTAAGAATATGTTATGAAGCTGTAATTTATATCTAATAGATGCAATCGATAACTTTTTTTTCTCAGTTTAATTTAAAATTACTTACAGACTCGGCATCTGTAAATGGTTGATTTAATTGGGTAACTAATTGCACTTTTAACATGTTCCTTCTTAGAAAACAATTATTTTAAATGAAGGATGAAAAATGCCGGTTATTATTTTATAAAATATTTATAAATAAACATAGCATCATAAGCTGGAAAGAACATAAATAAAACTTATTTTCTTCAGCATATAATAATGGTTAATTATGTAATGTTTAAAACATAAATGAAAGGTCTCAGTTGTTTTTTTTGTTGTTTTTTTATGACGGCCAATGTCCGACCAAGTATGAATCTTTCAGAATTCATTTTTGGTATTACCCACTGCCAACACTACCACCAGACTTAAGCCCTACACTGTGTAATGAGCATTTATTATTTTAGACAATTGAGGAGTAGGATTCCAAAACAACAAGTCCAATTTTTTTTAGTTTTTGTAGATTATCTTCAGGTTTTCTCCCAAAAGTAGTTTAATAGTCCATCCTTTACCTTTACTTTTATCGATCAGTTGTGAATTTGAAAAAAAAATGGACGTGTCTGGTTTTAGAATTCTACGCCTCAATTCTCACAGTTGTTTAAATAAATGGAATCATTTATTTGGTTGCACAACCTGGTAGCAATAATACAAGTAAGAGACACATTCTGTAGTGTCTGTACAACTGATATGCGCAACAGTTGATACAACTTGACGGAGAAATTCCTCTCAGATTGAATAATTACACTAACACCATAAGATAATAAATATAAACTGTCGACTTCCCATAATATAATTTTATAAAATAATCGTACATTGGTAGATCCTATATAGTAATAAAATATAAAATGTTACCTTGTACATAATAAAATAAAATTAAACCTTTTTATTTAGCATTATATGCATTTATTGTAAACAAAAATGTAAATTGATGTTTACATAATCATCACTCGAAACCCAAGAACAATGTAACGCTATATAAAGCTTCAAGATTAACTAGAAAATTTAAATCTGAAAGTTTATAAAATTTATTTTAGAAGCCTTACTTGAGAAAAAATAAAAAATAATATTTTATTTAAAAATGTTTTAAATGAGATTCATAAAAAAAATTCAGAGTAATGCATACACAGAATTTATGTACATCATATCACTGCGAATGAATATACTTTCATTTATTTTTTAATTTTTATTTTTTAATAGAAGTACTAACAAAGTCGTATTTATTTTAAAATTCAATGCCAATTTTATTTATTTACTTATTTATTTTTTTATAGCTGATGTACACTATTTCCTTTACCATAAACGTGACCCCAACATTCTCAAATGATGTCATCAGTTTATCACAGACGAGTTATGTGGAAGGTCAGCTGAGTTCGAGTAATTTGACCTTAAGATTTTAGAAAAAAATAAAAAAAAATAGCGATAGCCTACACTTAACACTGTAAACCTTTTTTGATGAATCATAACCTAAATTTATTGGTAATATTTGTGATAAAATTAATGATGGTACATTACATTACCTGGCCTAGCTTTATTGGCTTCCGAATGATTCCTTCTGGTTTTAATTATGAATTCACCTTCATGGCAGAGAAATGAGACAGGATCTTTGGTTTCTAATAATAATAAATAATTAGTTATTTGAATATGGATTAATTTGAATATAGTTTGAATAATGTATAATAATTTGAATTAATGGATATGGATTGATTTAAGTGCTCCAATATGGGCGTAAAAAAAAAATTGTTATTTTCTACAGCACTTTTAAAAAAATTATAAAAAGTATTAAACTTATATTTTTGTCAATTTTAATAATTTTTACAATTTAGTTTATTCTTTTATGCTTATGACATATTTTATACTGAAAATGGTATAATCTTTCCATGTATTAGTTATTAATTATATCGTATCGCGTACATTATATATTATATCGCGTACATAATCAATAGGAATGATTTTGGAAAAGCAGTTGAGCAGACATCTACTGTAGAGCTATTCTTAGCAAGAGTTCATCTTCAAAGCCTATCTATATATCTCAAATTGGTGGAGTATGCTGGAGATAACTAACTGATTACTGATTTTATATAATGGTATCAGTACTATTAATTCATCTCATAGAATAGAAATGATATTTGGATACAAACGTACATTATGTATTTTCACAGCAAGTAAAAAATAGGTGTTTTAAGATGAATAAAACTAAAATAGTTGACCAATTTTTTATTTTAATTTTTTAATTTTAAGCATTTGACCGATTTATTCCATGTCAAATATTGAAAACGATTCTCCACTTCTTCGAGAACATTTCAACGAATCATTCTGCTCCTTCAATGTTAAAAATTCGATTTCCTACAGATTCGGCTTTAAGAGTTTTGTTAAACAGCGTTTCACTAAAACTATAACATTCTATTAAACTTACAATAGTTACTTTGTTTGGATATTTATTTTATATGTATATTAAATATAAACAAAGTTGTAGTTTTTGATATAAAACTAATTTTAGTCTACCTACTTGGTTGAACTGCGACTTCAGTCGAAGAGGTAGACAGAAATGTTAGTGCCCATGTACAGAAGCCCAGAAGAAACAACATTATTCTGCCCTGCATTTAAAACAGAATTGAAAGGGAATCGTTTCTTGTTATTTATCTTTATACATTTACATTCCACGACAGATGTGAAGAGCCCACATTCAATATTTATTTAATTGTGTTGTGTATACAAGTGTTAAAACCAACTACTTCTTCTTACAGTAGGCATCAGTTAATATATCACTCATGAAAATTTGTAGATTTAGGGGGAACCAATTAAAGGGATGGAAAAGTGGTCAGATTATATAGCTTTGCGTTATTTTAATACTTCTAAAAAAAACTGTTCTTGATTTTCTTCAAAACATATATTCAAATAGATTTTTGTCTAAAACTAGAATTATGGAATCAGCTGATATTTACATTGCATTTTAAGGAAATAAAAATGTATGCGACGATACTTCAAAGCAGCCTTCTGTGAAGAATAAGACAAAATGGCGCCAGTAAGTGTTAAATGTATAGATTATACTGAAAACATTTATGATCCTTTTGTACAAAATAAATAAAAAAATAGTCGATCACAAACGGTGTAGCTGACAGTAGTAATACATTTCAATGTAATGGCCAAAATTTATTTCTCTAATCTACGAAATAAATATATTAAATACCTATTTCCATTCAAAGTAAAACTCCGTTTAAGAACTTTCGATAATGTTTGCAATGTTCTTCGTTAAAAAAAAAAAAAAAAAAAAAAAAAAATGTAAAATCTTTATATTCTGATCGTTCAGATCTCATTCAAAGATTAAAGAATGCTTTCTGCATATCTGCATACTCGGATGTTTGGACTTACGTTAATATATTTTCTTCTAATGAAAAATAAATAGTCTTTACATATAAGAAAATCTGTATTTGCAAAAAAAAAATAAATAAATAAAAATAATAAATTAAGATAAAACGGAATTCAGAGTATGAGCACCATTTTTTATTCATGGGTATAAATTTTTTTTAATATTCCAAATCTTCTTTTTTAGTTTTCTACTTTGAGTTTATCTGTTTCCGTAATCACCATCAGTAACAGTTCACTACCAACTACTGCTGTAGGCAAAGGTATGGACCCCCACGGCACCGACCGTATCGATCTCTCCAATTGGTTATCACATTAAGGGCCGAATTCATAGACTGCACTCAAGTGAAATTTTTCACTCTACTCAAATATGATTCTACTTAACCATTCCAGAAACAAAACTCAACTCAACTTTTAAGTTTCACTCAAGAATTTCCACTTGAGTGTTTTTTTTATCATTGAAAAAAAACTTCAAAGTTGAGTTGAGTTTTGTTTCTGGAATGGTTAAGTAGAATCATATTTGAGTAGAGTGAAAAATTTCACTTGAGTGAAAAATTTCACTTGAGTGAAGTCTATGAATTCGGCCCTAAGTGTCCCATAAGTAACCTTACCAAATATATTCAAATTATTCCAAGGAATCAGAATTTTTGGTAACAGCTGAGGAGGCCTCACTAACCTCGTTTTAGATGTTATACAACTGCCACTCGTGTTTGGTTTTCAAATCATAGTCCAGTAAAATAAGGGTTTGCCGAAGAAAAAACTGCGGAACTTTTATTCTCAACGGATCTTTATGTTTTTTGGGATGCTGAATCCGAATCTGAAGTTTGCTACCACAGCAACCATCGGCTTCGTATTCAAAATTGCAAAAAAAAAAAAAACGCCAAAAAAACCCGTTATTTTTGTTTTTTTAATCTATAACACGATAACGAAACTTTTTTCGAAGAAAGTTTTCCAATATTAATTGTAGCTGGAACTAGTATCTACATAATGAAAAAAAGAAATCCGAAATCGGACCATTTTCGCGATGTTACATTATTGGAAAAAAATGGAGAAATTGGCCAACTTGCCGTCATTCCCAATGCTCTGCGAAAACACGTTTGTCGTACTCTTTTGGCTATAACTCTGAAACTATTTGTCCGATACAACATTATTTTTTTTCATCTTTCATTATTAAATTTACTATAAGAATCTATAAATGAAGTTTTAATCAAACCCCGTAAAATGTACATACCAGCCCGTTAGTAAAAATGTACTGTTGTAAAATCCAAGTGTTTTTTTGGCACATTTGTCGCTCTAACTCCTCAAATATTTGTTCGATCCCAAATTTCTCTTTTCTATCTCAAAGCTGATTAAATTTTCTATCAGATGCTATATAAGTAAATTATATTAAATCCTGTAAATCACCCAAGCTAGCACGCTACATGTGTATGTTTTGGCAAAATATGTAAATTATGACATGTTCATTAGACTGGTGTGAGTATTTCACGGTGTTAATTATAAGTTACATATATAGAATCTAATAGTAAATTTAACCAGCTTTTAGATAAAAATATTAAATTTTGGATCGGACAAATGGTTTTGGAGTTATAGCGAATAATGTGCCAAAAAAAAAAAACATGTAATTTACAAAAGTAAGTGATTTTCAGCGTGATAGCTTGTGTATTTCAAGAATTTTGATAAAAATTTCATATATAGGACCTAATTGTAAATTTAACCACCTTTCAGATTGAAAAAAAAAAAAAAAAAACCATTTTGAATCGGACAAATACTTTCGGAGTTATAATGATAAATGTGCCGAAAACCATGGATTTAACAACAGTACGGGTTTTTAGGCGTCTGGGATATAATATTATAACTTTGAAAGTAGTTGTATTTGAAAAGCTTCGTTATCGTGTTATAGATAAAAAAACAAAAATAACGGGTTCTTTTTTTGGCGTTTTTTTGCGATTTTGAATATGAAGCTGATGGTTGCCGTGGTAGCAAACTTCAGATTCGGATTCAGCATCCCAAAAAACATAAAGATCCGTTGAGAATATAAGTTCCGCAGTTTTTTCTTGAAAACGGCCTTTTGGAGCCTTATTTTACTGGACTGTCAGTTAAGTTCATAACTTAAGGAGGCGAAAAGTATTTTATGATGATGAACGAACATAGATGGCAGGTCGAAATCCGATACAACGCAAGATATGGTATTTTGCAAGGAAGGTGTGGTTGGAGCAGTGGTAGTGGACTACTAAACTATCTTCAGTAATATATGTTATTAAAGACATTTCTTTATTTTGATTTCACATAGGTATAGTTCATATTCACAATAGATATTTCTCACGACCCTTAACAGGACTTGAAAAAAAAAAACTATATTTTAATTATTTCAATGACATTACATTTCCTGAATAATGAAAAATATATCGTAATAATTTAACTTAATAATATAACTTAGGAAGATCATAAATGACTTGTATTTGAAATTGAGATGTTAGAACATTTTTTTTTTGTTGTAATCTATCATCCCTGTTTACAAGTATGCATCTAATAACTAATTTAGTAAATGAGCGGATTTGTGAACAAAGTAACATGTCAAAGTTATATTAGACCTCTCTGCTACTGAAGTGAACGAGCCTTCGCTGAACGAACACTGATTGGAGTTAACGTGTTTCAAAGGCTCAAGTCAAAGTGAAATGAAAATTAATGTCACTTACTTCTAAAATTACTTTTACTCTCTGTACCGCTTCTAGTCTTGGCATAATAGGCTATGTGCATTGGAAACAACAATATGATCGAGAAAAAATGAGAGAAGGTGTCATTAGAGATATTGAACAACAACAAATGAAGAAAACCCAAAATTTATATTTTATTGAACAGCAAAAGACTTTATCATCTAAGTACAAAGACACAGTAGGGTATGTTTAAATATGAAATGTTGAAATCATTCAGTGGTTATGTTATTATCAAATTGAGAGCAATTATCAAATTTATTTTTTGAAATATTAAATTATACAGAAAATTATAATATTTATAAATTAAATTTTTGTTTCAGATGAAAAGCGAAATTGCTAATTGTAGTTATATACTGCTAACTGCTGAAGTAACAAAAATTTAAATTTTTATCTTGTATCGTTAGAAGTTATAATAGTTCTTTAGTTTTTTTTTTATTGTTTTAATGACATCTATCATTAATGAAGCATTTTGTATTGGCCACGAAAATTTGAATAGTAAAGGTAATATGGAGATCATTATTTGTCGAATACAGTATATATAGTCTATTTAATTTGTAGCAACACCTTATTCTTGCAATTTTTAAATATTAAAGGGACAGTAATGTTCATATTCTACTATTTTTGTGGTTAAATCATTTAAACCATAATGATTATGACATAATTACTATTCTGCTCCTTTGTATTATAAAATTAAACTGTGTTTAACAGTAATTTTCTTTACTTCCAGCCTACCTAGTTGTAATTATTTTGTCACTATAGAAAGTTTATATGTGATAGTAATATGGTTGTAGTATGTGATATGAGTTCAATTTTATTCAGATTTATATTACATTTTGGTTTTGGTACTCTTTTAAACCTAAGTAACTTTTTTTTTTTTTTTACCGTACAGCCTTTATTCACTGATATCTCGATTTGTGGATTGTTATGACTTTCAAATTTAATTTTTTCAATTGATTTAATTGATTTTTTTCAGGTCTAAAATTCTTGAAAGGAAAGCATTCTAAATTACTATAAAACAAAAAAAAAATCTCTGTTGTTCATCAGTAAATTTGAATGAAGCAAGTTTCTTTCATACCTACCATCTCTTCCATTTAGTGAAAGAAATTCTCTCTTTTTTTTTTTTTTTTTTTTTTTTTGATGAATAGGTATCATCAAATCATGGGCGTTGTTTAACATATTTTCATAAATTTTGTTAAGCATGCAAGTTTCTTGCATTCCTACAACAAAAGTTTCCTACATTTCTAATAAAATAGTATTAAATGAATTTTAGATATTGTTTCACGTTATGGAACTTTATATGTTTGCAAAAAAATTGATTAGGAAATCTTATATAAATTGTGAAGGTTGTTTCTAAGTTGAAATATTAAACTTAAAAAAATATTTAATAAAAATACAAAAATATGAATAATGGTGTAATATTGTTGACTGTAATAATATATTAGGTATAAGATGGTTTGGGTATGTAGTCAATGGCAAGGCTAGAAGAGAACAAATAGGTATGAATTAAAAAGAGATTAAAAACAAAGACAAAAGGTATGAAAATTACAAAATATGTATGAAGTAAAAAATAATATAATAAAAAATTTTGAAATAAAAGATGATTAGTTATAGTTAATAAACAGGAAAATATAACTTATAACTTGTACATAGTAAAATAGAAATAGTTATAATTAAAGCATATATAGTAATTATAACAAAAAAATGTTTAGTTATTAAAATAGCTAGTTTGAGTTTTAAAATATAAAAATAAAAAATAATATAATAATATAAAAATAGCAAAAACAATATAGGGGTATAAATTATATCCTCAAACAACAATTTAGAGTTTACAAACTGTAATTTTAACTATACTCTTCCTAGAAAATATGAATATTTTTTATTATTATTTAAGTGTACAAACACTAAGACACGTTCCAAATTCAGTTTGGGTTATTTAAATAGGATAAATACTCTGAGGATTGATCTGGCATAAAATGGTTGATTCAGGATAAATTGAAAACTAAAATGACTTTTTGTCTTGTGCCTTCTTCACTATATCCTGCTGAAGATTTGGAATGCCAGTTGATATTTTGAAACAATGGTGTATTTTTATTGTTATTTTTAATGATAGCTCAATTCAACTATCTTCTCTATTTAATTATGTCCGTTCAATCTACTTCATTTTGAAAATTATATTCATTCTGACAGTTCTCATAATTCATTTTAATTAGATAAAACATTTGGTAATTACTGTAGTAATAATAAAGCTGAAAAATCTCCTAAATTGAATTTTATTCATTGAAGTATTAATATTTATATGGGGTCACCTGTGGTGTAGTGGTTAGCATAGCAACCTACTAAACCCAAGATCGCGGGTTCGCAGCCCGGCAGATGACCTTAGGATTTTTTAAAGGAAGTAAAAAATCCTTAGCTACGCCGCCCTTCGGAAGGGATGTAAAATGGAGGTCCCGAGCCTGTGCGATGTCAGGTACTCGTTAAAGATCCCTATCCTAATAATACCTAGATAGGCAAAATTTGAAACTCCCACCATAGCATCGTCCGATTAGCCATAGCAGCATAAAGTGACGTTAAAAAAAATAAACAAACAATATTAATATTTATATATCTTAAATGTCTTATCAATCAGTATTCAGACACTCAGAAATGAAAGATAAAGAGGTTAAACATTAAAACTAGCAAAGAAAAAGTAATTGCCATTAACAAATCCATCGTAATTCATTATACTTATATATTTAGATTTTCCATATCTAATGGTCAGGTATCACTGTTGGGGCCGGAAATTTTTTCTATATGAGTTGAATTAAAGCCCTGTACCTTAATAACTTTATCATTTGAGATTATGTTATCTTTTAATGTTTATGTTTCAATGTTCATGTGGATCCTGTTTTGTATCCATTATCTTTCTGCTACAAAAAAAAGGGTGTTCTTTCAAGGATTTGAGTGTGTCACTGCAATTATTGCATCTTTGTAGTGTTTCTCTTTTAACAAGATGCTAATGAGTCAATGGTTTTCCCTATCCAAAGCCTTGTTTAAACATCTGCTTTGAGGTTTCATATACAGTCCTAGGGTTGAGAAAACTAAAGAATATTTGTTCTATCTTTAACACTTCTATGGATAGGGCAGAGCTAAAGAAAATTCAGGAGGGTTGACTATGGAAGCTTTGGTGACCTTACATATCATTTTTAGCATCTTTGATGTAATCATCTGATGTGAGAAAAAAATATATATATATATAAGGAAAATATTGTTATTCAAAATTAATGTTAAAAAAGTTTATATGAAGGACTTTATCTCTTTAGCTGTGGATGAAGTTACTGATGCTAGGTGTTGCTCTCCGGTGATCAGAATTGTAGGACTCTCCGCAGGCAATTTAGTTCAATGTCTTGCTCCAATGTGCCCTGGTCCAACTGAAGGGCTTATTTTCATTTTCCTCGTTTAGCTATATTTCCTCTCTCTCTTTTTTCCTTAAGATGACTGACTTCATCAAAGACCACCCTATTTAACAACATTAAACTTTTTTCATGTACTCAGCCACCCTGGTTGCTTAGCTCTATCCATTAAGTAATGCTGGGCTATTAAAAGTGACAGACTACCATTTGCATATCATGCAGTTCACCCGAGAGTTTTGTTTTATTGTTAACTATTTCTTAACGAGAAGTAAAACATCTGAACTTCAAACCATGAAAGGCTCTTGTTATTAGTACGTTTCAAACAAGTTCCTTTTTTTACTAACAGCTATGCACAAATATAATCTGATCAGGTTCACTCTTAATTGTTAGGTATATCCTTCTTACTAATTACATTCCTAAAAATCAATTAACCATTATTTTTTTTTTGTGACATGCCTACATTTTGTAATTATAGATAAATTTAGGTAATACATTTTATTTTTAATTAAGTAGTTATTATGGTTTCTTTTTATTGATTTTTTGATACTAATTTTTCTTTCTACAGTATTATTAAAATACATGAGCTATTTCATTGATGCCGAGATATATTAACATTACATGGTGTAATTCAAATTTGTTCAAAGCTTCTATTAAGGATTATTTGTTTATTGCCACTTGAAAAATCTAATTATAAGAAATTGCTGTAGACTATATGATAATTAGTCCACTTTGATTTATTATTCTGTCATGCACTACTATTATACCATTTTCAATTTACTTTTTGCTTCATAAATCTAAACAAAATAGAAATTTTATATACAAATTATATTTTTAAACTATTTGTTTTGTCCCAATTAGAAAAGACAGTTTTTACATTTTAGGTAATGTAATTATATTCATAATCGGTATTTTGATTATTTCAGAACTTCAAATTTTATTATTATCGATACTATTATATAAAAGGACAAGCCATTTTTTTGGTTGTGATCACTAACCGTAATAACTACTGCACCAATCTGTACTAAATTTGAAATACATCATCTTCTTAGTTCAAGGAAGGTTTAGAAACAAAAAATTTCCTGTTTTTCGATACATAGTTCGACTTATTTCTAAACCTTCCTTGAAATATGAAGATGATGTAGTACAGATTGGTGCAGCAGTTTTCGTGTTATGTGATCAGAACCGAAAAATGGCTTGTCCTTTTATATAATAGTAACCTCATAATTTGTATATCTTTCTATTTCGTTTAGATTTATTAAGAAAAACATAAATTGAAAATGGTATAATAGTAGTGCATGACAGAATAATAAATCAGAGTGGACTAATTACAATGCAGTCTACAGCAATTTCTTATAATTAGATTTTTCAAGAGACATTAAATAAACAATCCTTAACAGAAGCTCTAAACAAATTTGAATTCCACCATGTAATGTTAATATATCTCTCATGTATTTTCTTAATACTGTAGAAAGAAAAATACAGAACTGCATATGATATGTTGTCACTTTTAATAGTCCAGTGTTACTTAAATAATAACATAATACATTTAAGTATACTTGGTAAATGTAAAAGTGTTCAACAAAAAATATTTTTTAGACCAACCAAATACTTTACCATATGAATAATCTCTCCATAGTGGCATTGGATACATGAATCTTGTGATGATTTAGTAATTGTATGATACAACTAAGAACTGTAATGCATTAGGATACGATATTAAAATAAAAACAATAGTAATTATTACGATTATGATATTGTAATGGTTATGTAAAATATGCTAATAAATGAATAGAGCTAGGTAGCCAGGATGGCTGAGTACCTGAAACAAAGTTTAATGTTGTCAAATAGGGTGGTCATTGGTGATGAAAAGTAATTGCTGATAACAGGGGACATCTGATTCAGAGGTCTGGACATAAAAGGAATATTATATAGGACAGGGGTTTCACACCTACAAAATTTTTTTCATAACTCAATGATTTAACAGAAAGGAAATATAGCTAACCAAGGAAAATTAAAATAATCCCTTCAGTTGGACCAGGGCACATTGGACTTAGTTGGCTACAGGAAAAAGAGCCCTGCAATTCAGATCACCGGAGAGCAACACCTAGCATCAGTTACTTCATCCTCAGCTTAAGACAAAAACTCCTTCATATAAACTTTTTTAACATTAATTCTGAAATAACAATATATTTCTAATAATATATATATATTTTTCTTAATCTCATATCAGATGATTACATCAAGGACACTAAAAATGATATGAAAGGTCACCAAGGCTTTCATAGTCAATCCTTAATTTTCTCTAGCTCTACCCTATCCATAGAAGAGGTAAAAGATAGAACAAGTATTCTTTAGTTTTCTCTACCACTCCGTAAGGTCAATTTGAACTGAGAGGGAGAATAGAGAGCTAATTTTATCTATTATAGATTCATTGTTAAGCTCAAGTAGTTTTAGAAAATTTATACTTCCTAACCGCCTACTAGATCCTTTATTCTTCCAAGTATCAATTTGTTGAGCCTGGTCTCTCTAGGACTGTATATGAAACCTCAGAGCAGATGTTTAAAAAAGGTTTCGGATAGGGAAAACCATGACTCATCAGCATCTTGTTAAAAGAGAAACACAACAAAGATGCAATAATTGCAGTGATACACTCAAATCCTTAAAAAAATCCTTTTTAGCTGAAAGATATTGGATACAAGACAGATTCCACAAAAACACTGAAACATAAACATTAAAAGATAATATTACCTCAAATGATAAAGTGATTAAGTAAAGGGCCTTAATTCAGCTTATTTAGAGAAGAATTCCTGGCCCCAACAGTCATACCTGACTATTAGATGTTGAAGATCTAAAGATATGACAGAAAAAGCAATTAATAATCATCCAAGAATATTTTCAAAGGATTTACAAAATCTTCTAATAACTGCTGGAGAAGTTTACAGACAATCTCACATTTTATTTTAGTATACTGTATTTATTTTATGTATACAAATAGATACAATACAAATACATACTAAAAGAGATAATGCATTCCATCTTTTTTTAAATTTTAAATTTCTTAAAACAAGGATAATTGAAGGATATAGTGAATTATGAAAAAAAGGGAAGGTAGTAATATGAAATCTGAGAAAATGTCCAGATTTAGGCACTTAAGAAGAAAATAAAGGGGAAAAAAATCAGACAGTATTTTGTGATCTTTATGATTACGAGGAAAAAATGTTAATGTAGAGGTATCTACAGTTAATAGAACATTATAAGTAACTTATGATAGTGAATCATTGACAATGAAATTTTAATAGTGATTTGTGAAGTATAACTTTTGTTATAAGGACATATATTGTGTTAAGGTTCTACACTCAGGACAGAAGACAGGATTTCTATTATGCTAACGAAGGTTTGTGCTAGATAGAGGTTATCATGTAGCGAGAATATGAATTTTGATTGAAGAGCTTGGTTTCAAGATATGAAAAATGGTTGTGGGAAGGTTGCTATAGGATTGTTGAGAAAGTCAAAACCCTTTGTGGACTGTATTACTTAAGAAGGAAGAATGAAAAAACTATATGTTCATTTATTTTTTTATTCAAATACTTACAACATTAGATTATAATTGCTTTAATGCATACTATGAACATTTACTTGTGCTTATATTGTCTTAGAGGGTTCAAATAGTGTGGGCATGCTTTGAAATAATTAATGAGTTAAATTGAAGATGTTGCATGCATGTCATTTATACTTCATTGTGCATCATAGACATTTTTGTATAGTATGGATTATTGTTTACTATACTAAGTATTTTTTCTTCAACCTTCAGATAGAACAAGCATTTATAAATCTTTGTCTTAAAACTTATTTTTTGAAATATTGATTTTGTTAGGGCAAATCATTCGGATTTGTTATTACCGTTTGGAAAGATTTTTTTCAATGCCTTCTGCATGCTTTCTAATTTGTTTTGTTTTTTTGTCTATTTGTGTATGTTGTAAAGTGTTACTCCTAAGTATTTCATGGATTGTGCTTATGGAATTGTCAGTTTTTAAATTATTTTTTGGAGAAGTATTCTACTTTTGATGAAATCTTTGTGTCCCAGAGTAAATATTATTTTCCATTCCAATTCACGCCATATTTATTTTCTAATCAGAATCCATTTTTATTCTTCTTTTTCTTGGTGCTCTGGTCCATTGATGGAGAACTTTGGCCTCCTCCATAATTATCCTTAACCTCACTTGTTCTTCAGCAGCTCTTTGAGGTTTTTCATACCCAGTGCTGTGAACTCTGCCTCCTTCGTAGCCTTGGTCTACCTTTTTATTTTTTTCCCTCTGAGGGCCTATAAATTATCACTTTGGGCATTTTAGTCCCACTCTTCCTGTAAACTTATTTATATGTGTTATCTAATTGGAATCCCTACTGTAATCTATTAAAAAAAACAAAAAAAAAAACCAATCCATGTAGTATCTGAATACATCGTTTCTAGAGCAATGGTCAAGAAATAAGATGATTTAGTAAGATCACGCTCAGCCGCCTGATTTTCACCCAATTAAGGGTACCCTCCTTATAGAGTCTGGGTGTTCCCCAGGAGAGTCTCATGATCTCTATCTAAATCTAAATCTCGGTTAAAATAATCTTCTGACCCTGTGGTACTCGAATCCAATCCGAGTAGTTTCAATATAAGTTTCTTACCCACCGAAATATCCCTCCATCTTAATCTAATCAGTTTTTTGTTTAAACGACTATAGAAATATTCATAAAATGACCCATTTTAAATTTGTAACCAGTAAGTACAGAAAAGCAGTTCAGTCATAGGTAAGGGAAAAATGTAAGGCAATGCCCATTTACCTAATTATTAAATGTAGGGATCAGAACCTGCCTAACTATGTAACCCCCTCATTCATCTCTTTACCCTCAGACTGCTCTAAGGTCCTGATATCTTTTTGAAGCCCTTCCATTTTGTTTAGGTATCAACATGTTTGATTTCTTGTCTTACATTTTTAATATGTAATATATATAATATGTGTTGTAAAGTGCTAGTGTTTTGTATGTTTTTAAAACTGGTGATGAATGTTCAACATTGGAAACCAGTCTTCAAATAAAAAATTCTAATTCAAATTTGCAAATTCAAAGCAAAATTGAAAGTTCAAAGCAAATTATTCATTAATCCTAAGTTATGAAAGTATTTTTTAGCGATATTAATTACGCTAATCTTTCTTGATAAGTGTTACAGTTGTGCTGTTACTTGTTACAATCTGTACGATTGCTCATTTCTAAAGTGAGGTATTGTTTTTTTTTATATTTCCTTATTTATACAGGGTGACAAGATAATAGATGCGGAGCCGGTAGGAGGAGATAGTACAGGCTGATCTTAGTAGATATTGCTATAAGAACTACTTTCCGAAAATTAGCTACTTTCGAGTTATACTTATTCTTAAGATTTTATAAAATTAACGTATTTCATACATTAAACAAGCCATAAAACTTTAAAAACATTTTTTTGTGGGTTCGCATGAAAACTTAAGTATTTGTTCAAAATTCTGTACCCACAATAGAAGAATAAGTAGTAAGATCACATATGTGCATTAGAAATAGAGGGCGCCACATTGAAAATGTATTATTGAATAAAAAAATGTAGTTTCAAACAAATTATCCTATATTAAAGTATGATTTTGTATTTGTAGTATTTTTATTGATTTTTCCTTCCTCCTCTTTAATAGTTATATTTATCCAATTCGTAACCGATTTGTGATTTTTATTTCCCATTTGAAAGGTAATGAAACGTAGATATTTTCTAATTATTTATTACGAAAAATTTGTAGGTGATTTTTTTCTAGTAAATTGAAGTTTTTGAGATGAACGAAGATCTTTTGAAACAAAAATTGAACCATCTTTAAGCTTACTGCATGAGATAACGTCAATAATGTACATTTGAAAACAAATCAGATAAAACACCCAATTTATAAGTTTCATGACTTGTTTAACATATGAAGGACGTTAATTTTATAAATTCTTAAAAATTAGTAGAACTCGAAAACGGCTAATTTTCGGACAGGTAGTTCTTATAGTAAAATCGACTCAGATAAACCTGTTCTATCTATTTTCTAGTCACCCTGTATATTTAAGTGAAATTTTATAATTCACATTAAGAGTTTTAAAAATAAAATATATTAGCGTTAATCTGTCAATATTAATTCAATTAATTCACGTTGTAATTTAGATAGTACAGGATTCTTGAAACATTTTGATTTTTGTGTATGTTGGCATTAAGGGAGGCTTAAGAAAGGAAGGGGGTGGGAGGAAGGAAGGTGATCGCTGAGCAGGCTAGGGTTGATTCCATTAACTGTGTAAACAGAAAGAAACTTTGTAACAAACTCAAACAAAACTGCTGCACGCCCGAGCCTTCACACCGCTCGTGGATCAAAGTCTTTTGGTCCCAGGCCTGTAAAGTCAACTGGCTTTAAGGCTTCTAATAACGAAAGAGGAAGACAAAAACTTGCCTTGAGCCAAGTGTATTCCTGCCTTAATTGTTGTTTCTTTTAGTATATAAATTTAGATTAATTTTTGTTTTACTTTTATTTTTCATTTAAGAAAGTATGCCCAATTTTTTGAACATTATATTTTATTAATTAACTATGTAGATGTGTCCTTAAAAAAAGTACACTGGGGTACTTTACTCCAGCAACAAGGGTAGTTTACTCCAGCAAAAATATTTTTATTTTTATGAAATCTTATTTACCTCTCTTATTTACCCTTCGCCGCAAATCCTGTCCTTCCATCCATTTCAATAATATTCCTATACCTATATCCGACACAGTACGTTACCTTGGCTTTCATCTTGACAAAAGACCGACTTGGAACCCTCACACGGGACTCAAAAGACAAAAACTCAATTGGAGATTCAGCCAACTTTACAGACTACTAGGCAGGAATTCTCATCTTTCAGTTGATAACAAACTCATATACAAAACAATCTTAAAAACTATTTGGACCTACGGGCTTGAATGTCCTCCGAACAATTGTCATTGCACCATATTATGTTACTAATAAAACCCTACTAATGACCTAAAAATATCTTTTGCCCTTGATCTCATTCCTTCAAAGTTCTCGAAATTTCATCAGAATCTATCTAATCATTCCAATCCTCTAGCTCAATCCCTATCCAGTCTTAACCATCCCCATAACCCTCCAAGAAGTTTGAAATGGCAGCGGTACCGAGACCTTTTGTAATATCTTTATTAGATTTTTTTTTGGAGGTGGAGTTCTGGTAAAGACTAGCCTCTTTACTCAGGTCCTGAGCATATGTGGCCGTAGTTCCCACTCAGCCTACACTGGATATTACCAGTAATGCAGCTGAGAGAGCAGCGCTGGGATCTCTTCGGGTCGACCTTGACTCCCAATAAGTGGCGGAATAGGCTCTATTCGGGGTTCCCCAGGCTGAGTGAGTCTTTATTGCATATGTAGTATCTTAATTTTTTTTTTCCTTGTGTTTTAACTTCTGTCACTTAATTTTATTATTTTATTTTATTTGATGATTGTAAGTAATTATTAGTTTCATTTTTATAATGATCATTTGTTTTATTTTTATCTTCTATTATCATTAATTTAGCGTGTATGTATACTTTTATACATTGTATGAATGAATACATCTTTAGCCCTGTTACCTATCGCCCTTCACTGAGGCAGATTGTACATATATTTTAATAAAAGTTTTTAATGATTATAATAAAAAAAAAAATTCAATTGACTTTTCATTTAATTAAATAATTAATTGACTAAAAAACTGTATTGGAAGGTTTGATTATTGAATCCAAATTAGATGATTTGAATTTAAATTTAAATTAGATGATTGATTTCAGGATATTGGTTGTTAAATATTTAATCATGATTAAATTTTGCGCAATTCTGCCTGTGGCCAATAGTCAGGTCGTGGTTAAAGTTTCTGTTCCTGCTATCAGGAGAGGGTATGATAAAGAATTCTTGTTTAGTTTGTAACTATGAAGTTCATTATGTGAGCTTGAACTTTACTATGACAGTTAGACAGAATGCATGCAAAATTATGTAACAGTTGAAAAAATATATGTGGGTTATCGATTTTGTACGTTTTATTACTTACTATCTTACCTTTCAGATAAATGTTTAATACGTCATTATTTACTTGTTTCTTCTTATTAAAGTTGTTCGATTAATTAGGCCCCTAAACAAACATTGATAACAAGCGAGATAAGGAGAAGAAAGTGTAATTAGCGGGCCTGCGATATGAGGGAGGGGTGGTGGAGGGGGGAGCGGCCGGCGGTCTAACGAGCCCTATCTAGCTATTCAATAACGAGCTATCTCCAAGTTCCGGCTTCCTCCGAGGCACCTCCCGATAAACCTTCCTAACAACACGTCCCATCTCAATGGATTGTTTCCATTTGTAGTTTTATCAGGATGTCAGCTCTCTTATTCTGTTATACCTCTTCTTCTGTTTCTGCTTGAATGTATCATGCATGTCATTACAGTTGAAAAGACATGCTAAAGCCAATGATTCATATTATAACAATATAATCCTTCGCAATATATAATGCAAGGAGGATTTGATAATAATATGAAAAATGAAAATAAATAAATTAAGGAAAGGAGATGGGAACGATAGAAGGAAAATCGTTCGTTCTTTTTTTCAGTTTTTGTGAAGACGACAAAGGCGATTTAACAGAGTTTAAAGGTTTGGGAACTTGGATTTATTGAGGGAAAAAGGTAAATTTGTCTCATTAACTAAAGAAAGCTTGTGGGAAGGAGGAGGGAAGGGATTTACAAAAGAAGAAGATGATCGTGCTGGAAGAAGTCTGAGGAGTTACGGAGGTGGATGTAGCTTGCGAAAGAAAGATACTGCAAGATAAAGTTCGTATGTATTTAGTACTGAGCCTTAGTCGTAGAAATATTATAAAAATATAATCCTAAACAATGTAAAATGGAAAGGTTGAGATCTAATAAGGGTATATATCAAGAAATAAAAGATTTGGAAACAGACATAAGAATAAGAAGATTAAGGTTCTATGGGCATATAGTGAGGATGGACCCAAAGAGATTAAATAGAGAAATATTCTATAAAATGAGAGAATACAAGAGTGCTGGGGATTTATCAGACATATGAGGAAGGAACTGAGAGACTGAAAATAACAGACCAAAACTGTTTCGATAGGGATAACTATAGGAAAAGACTAAAAGAAATTAAGGTCCTTGTGGGAGAGAGAGATGCGAGAAAAGGAATCGTATAGATAGAGGAAAGATGGAAAGAGCAATAAGAAAGAATGAGGAAGATGTGGGAAGAGAGGAGGAAGGAGAGAAGGGGTATGAACAGAAGTGAAAATAATGAATAATATTCGCGTGGTCTCTCTATTTTTTTCCGTTCCGTGGAAAAAAAAAATGAAAAGGTGGTTTCGTAATAAAATGGAAAATGAAAATAAATAAAGGAAAGGGAGGATTGGAACGGCAATTTAGAAGGATAATCCTTCGTTCTACATTAGAAGAGCGGGGGGAGGGGGTTACTAAAGGAGAAGAAGATCGGGCTAATAATGTTGTGCTGGAAGAAGTCTGAAGAGATGTGGTGCCGGATGTAGCCTGCAAAAGAAGAGTAGGCAGGCGCTAAGAGATAGAGGTCGTAGTTTTTGTTTAGCTTTACGCCCAGCACACGATATACATTTCTTCGGTTTACCAGTGCCGGCAAGAGGACACACGCCCTACGGTAAACTGGAATATTTTAATATATTTTTTATTTTGAAGAGAAAAGATTTGCCCAGTCGGGATTCGAACCCGAGTCCCCACTTTTCTAGCGTGGTGCCTTATCCACTAGGCCACCGGGCTCGTATCCGAACCAGGGAAATCTTTTCTCTTCACTGATCCATACCCCCGGGCACTCGCAGTTGCGATGTACAAATCGGGGATGAATGTTCATTGAACATTACTGTTAGCTGGATCTTGTTGACATACGTCAAATATTATAATTATGAGATAATTATAATAATTATAATATAATAATATAATAATATAATATAATATAATATAATAATATAATAATTATAATTATCTCATAATTATAATATTTGACGTATGTCAACAAGATCCAGCTAACAGTAATGTTCAATGAACATTCATCCCCGATTTGTACATCGCAACTGCGAGTGCCCGGGGGTATGGATCAGTGAAGAGAAAAGATTTCCCTGGTTCGGATACGAGCCCGGTGGCCTAGTGGATAAGGCACCACGCTAGAAAAGTGGGGACTCGGGTTCGAATCCCGACTGGGCAAATCTTTTCTCTTCAAAATAAAAAATATATTAATATATTTATCAACCAAAAATAATTATCTCATAATTGGAATATTTTAACTTGGTCCAGAGATGGCGGGCAAACAAGAAGACAATACGATCGCTTTAGTCGGTTTATTAGTGGCCATGAAGTGTTAAAAGGAGAGATAACGCAAAGCCTGGTGTAAGGATTGGCTTACAAAGAGAAATGAGTATGCTCATACAAGATTACTAAAAGAGTTAAGTTTAGATTCTCCAGACGGCCATAATTATTTTTCGGGTAAAAGAAGAAGCCAACCAAAAACGTTTGTACACTTTTAATTCTCTGGTAATACTCTAATACAAAGAAACTACAGTTATGAGAACTTCAATTTATCCCTATGAGGTTTTTGAACTTTGAGGTTTCTTGTAACGGGTTGATCGTACGAATGCCTCGTGTAAACTACTGTAATACCAGCTCAATAAACCCAAGTTGAAGTCTCGGATTTCATTGAGCTGTCACTTTGCTTCCTTTATTCTTTACGTACATTGCTACTCAAATTATTTGTCGTTCATTTTTTTAACTACAAATTTAAAATTTTTTTTTTTTTAATGAGAAGTCTTTTATAGGTTGCATCTCTTTCATATCAAGTAGGGGTTTCATATCTGGTTGTGGTTTTTCAGTTGTTTTATTTATATGAATATATATTAATGTAATGTATTAAGTTAACGATGAAACAGATAGATGAGATGCACATTCAAGGAATCAAAACTTTTAAATTTAAATTTTAACTGTTACTGATATTTACAGCTCTATACGTTTTATAAAAATAGTAAATTTTAATGACATGTAAAGAACTATGAGTGGTATGGAGTTAACTCACTTCAATCAATCACGTACATCTTAAAAAACAATCTACTATTGGTATTTAATTGTAAGTCGTATTATGATTACCCAGTTTCGAAAATCTTCCCATTTGCAATAGAATTTAATCAAGAATACAGGCCAACCAGATGGAAGTTAATTTACATATTTCTTAACTCGATGCGTACGCCATCAAACACCAAGCGATTAGCATTCTTCTCGGCTTTGCCTGATTTATAGAATTGGCTTTTTAGAAGACCCAGTCTACGAAGATTCAATTTACATTTAATCTTTTTAATCATACCGACAACACTTGTTCAGGCGACTCTTAACTATTCAATCTTCCCCTCCCTCCACGCCTCTCTCGTTCCCTTCATTCTATTCGTGACCCTAACTGAATTAAATTCTAACAAGTCTGTATTCAAAACAGAAACAAATTTCAGACGACTTATCATGTTAAATAAGCAATATAAGGATGCTGATATTTTAATTATAAATATTGCAAAAATTATTTCAGGTTGGATTTTTTTTCTGATTGTTATGGTCTGAATTCGGATGAGTATACCAGATAATTTCAGTAATCAGATGAAAGTTCTGCTGTACAGAGATGAAGCAGCTTTACAAGGATTATTATATAGGGTATCCAAACAACTATGCGCTCCCCTCCTTAATTCTATTAGTATTAAGAATAAAAAAAGTAATTCAACGGCAGATTTCATGAAGTTTTCCTTTAGTTTATGAAATTATTTTTTTTTTCTGTCTGGTTTTTAGATGTTAATGAAAATCCATTTTATTTGTACATAGCTTTTAATTTTAAATGATCTATGCACCCTTCTGTTCAATAACGTTTTGTCAACGAGATGGGAGATCTAAGATGCTCTACGTAACGTTTTTTGTTTCTTATCAAAAAGACGTTCAAGGTGTTGTTTAATGACATTCTTTCTCTTCTAAAGAATTTTGCAGATCCTGGAAAAGGTGTTTGTCAGATTGTGCAAGGTCAGGACTACAAGAAGGGTGTGGCAAAACATCTCTCGCAAACACCTACAATTTTTCACGAGTGTGTGAAAACTTGTGTGGCTAAGCGTTTCCATAATGGAATTTGGTAGACAGCGTCTCTGTGGTGGGGAAAAACACTTAGATGTGATACAGTGAGAATATACTGAATATCCTGTACCCTCAGATGTGGGTTTGTGTTCATTGAAGCCGTAATTTATACAGTATTTGCGGTTAATAGGTGACCACACGTTTTTGGACCATACGTTCTTTTTTGGCATCGGGTCTATAAATTCAACTATCCCACTCTACGTCTCAACAGCGTTAGTCCCTTCTTGAAATAGGTACATTTGGTATGCTCAGATGTACACTCCATTTTGTATCGCCATACAAACAATAAAAGGTACCTACATGGAATAAAGCTAAAATTTCACTGAAATTGGTGACAATATTAGGTGAACAATTCAGAAAAGAAACCATTGACTGCACGGAGTTTTTAACCGACCTTTCATATCAGAGTAACGTTACATTATTTAGGACTTGTTATTTTCCTTTCTTTTTTTTTCATATGAACTAACATCTAAAACAGCAAACTCGATTGTTAACTTAGCGATATGTCTTTGATTTTTTTTATTGAGCATGAGTAAAATTTATCACTAAGGGTCATTATATTTCTATTTTTTCCCTCACAGTTTTGATGGAAGATTTTTTTTTTTTTTTTTTTTTTTTTTTTTTTTTGTTTTTTTTTTTTTTTTAAACAAAAACCTTCTTAATACTTCTCATTTTCCATAAATATTTTTTTAAGAACCTCAACGTTGTTATTTCATTCAAAAATAACAATTGTTTCAATGTTTGTGGAAATGGCTTTGAGTTTTTAAAAATGACACCTTGTTACACTGAATTTTATTCTCATAAAAAAAAAAAAAAAAAATCCACTTTCAAGAAAAAAAAAATTAGTCAACATACATAGTTCGCAATTGTAATTTCCTCTTTAATATCCAATCTTTTTAAGTGAATGAAAAAATTAATAGAACTAAAAAAAATAAAATATATTATCTGTTTTAATTTTTGTTTATAAAATTAATTTTAAAAAGAGACATTCTAACCGCTCTCCCTTCTTGCTTACTCTCAGTATTGGGGGGCACCTGTATGAATGAACAGTTATAATCAATTCAAAATTAAACGATTTTTAAAAATTTATTTTGCTTTATTTTTTGAACTAAGAACCGATGTATACATTGAATTAAAGTTTTTTTTTTTTTTTTGTATCAAATAAGTTATGTTTTATTAATGATTAGTGATTATGGTTAGTTACAGGTAGGAGAGGTTACTAATTTTGATAACAAGATTTATAATCCTAGATTTAAGAAAACTGCAGAGAAGTAGTTGAAGTTAAATGGGAATTATAGCTAAGAGAGAAAAAGGGAGTTAGGTAGTGATGAGAACTGTAATTAAAAATTATTCTTCTTGAATTGGGGGTTTGCTCAGCTTATTTCTAACGGTTACTTTCTTTTGATTCATTGTTTCGTTGCACTGCTTTAAAACTTTCTCCTTTTCAAGCGAATAGACTTCTACGAAAAGTAATCTCAGACCCCAACTGAACGTTTTGTATTTATACAAAAATGCATTCTACTTTTTTACAATTCCATAAATTTTAACATGGATTATAATTGTTTAAAAAAGTTAGCATAATTCTTAAGAATTATTCAATAGAACGATAGAAATTTATGAAACCTGATGAGTCTGGAGAATAATTGAGAATTTTAATATTTTATCAATAACTAGCATCCCCAGTGGGGGCTTCGCTCGCTCCCATAAGTAAAGAACTTAGATAATTTAAACTAATAATTGAAGTTTTATTTGTTTATCGATAAAAATCTTGTTTGTATTCATGTCTGCAATGGAGATTATTATTTAAATGACGTTTTCACGCATAGCAGTAATTTTTAAACTTATTAAAATTGTACTGATTAGGTGTTGGAAGATTACGTAAAAGCACAATTAGATATCTAATTATTAATTTTTATGAATGAGGTGGTATAGAGAATATTAAGATACTCCTGCGGATAATGGACTATATTATCAGAGCTTACAACTAAAGTCATATGTTTACACACAATAGAAAAAAAAGCAAAGGGTCGACATTTTGATCTGGTAATAATTTGTATTCCACAGAAATAATTTTATTAATTTCAACTGGTTGGATTTTAATTTCTAACCATTAAAGTATATACCACTCAACATTGTACTCTTAAATATTTATTATTGTAATTGTATTATTGTTAAAGAATCCTAGAACTACGAAAATTATGTAGTTATAATTTGGTATAAATGTGTTCAGTAGTTTTACCATTGTGACCTCTCATGTAGAATGGAGTTCGCACCTACCAGTTAATTTTCAAACTTCACTTTCTATCGTTTTTTAAATAAAAAACATATTAAAAATGGGTAGATTTTACTATTGCTAAATTTTCCTGGACCTGTCAAGATGATGTGGTTAATATTTGGTACACATTGGTTCAGTAGTTTTCGTGGTACACAAACGAAAAATGGCTTATCCTTTTACGTAATAGTATAGATATAGATATTTTTTTCACTTGAATAATATAATCACCAGTAGGTATTAAGCAATGTTTATAACGTTTTTAAATGCCAAAAATATTTTTGTACTTCTTATATACAACACTTTGTTCGACTACTGATAGCACTTCGCACCGTTAATATATAATTACCTTTTATTTGAAACTCCAGGACTGTGTTATTTATTTTAAAACTTTAAAATAGTATAAAGATACTATTTATACCTATGTGTATAATAAAACCATCTTGAATGTTCATTTAGAAAAAAATACTGTTATTTTATTTTTAATAAGCGAATTTTATTTAGCACTATCTAGTGAATTTTTATGGCGATAAGAGCTGAGGTAGATTGAGCTCGGTGGAATGCAATTTTTTTCTTTTAGAATTTCAAACCAGTCACTGAAGTGGTGGACTTCAAATTATAAAATGTTCAGTGAAAAATAATGTTCCTACAACTTGAGGTTGGAGAAAGGGCAAAACAAAAGTTACGTAATTTACTTTACCATTTTTTTTTTTTTTAATAACATACGAAATTCTGTAATCATTATATGAAGAAACGCCTGGAAACAACTATCAACTGTTGTTTTCGAGAGACTTGATAAAACTTATTGAGAGATTCAAACCATCGAGTAGACTGTAAATATGTTTATATCGTTGTGATAAAATTTACAAACAATATTCTTCAATAAAATTATAAAAATATTCTGTATCAAACAGATAGTATTCGCTTAGTTAAAATCACTTGGAGTACGTATGATGATATAGAAGGATCAATACAATTAGGATTGATGAATTAAATGCCACTTCTATTGAGATTATTTTATTTGAAAACTAGTTTCGAATGCTAAACATTCATCTTCAGTTCTAAAACATACAATAAAATTTTCAACACATCAGTACTATGTTACATAGATTAAATATACTAAAGTTTTTTAAAAAAGATAAGACAAGAAATCAAGCATAGGCACTCACCTTCGAGGTAACTAAAACACTGAATTTGTGAGAAGTAAAAGGGGGGGCAGGTAGGTTAAGTTTTAGATTTACAACGGGGTTTCCCTTATGACTCATTGGGTTTTTCCGTTCCTATGGGAAACAAATTTAAAATGGGGCTATTGGATATGTTAATCTGATCATTTAAACAAAAATCTGGATCGGTTTTAACGATTTTATTATTTATAGTGATTCAAAAGTATTTAATTTTAGGCTATTTTCTACTTGATGTAATATTTTTACTCCCGAGTCTTTATTAAATTTGTGGTTATTTTCATTTAGATTCACTAATAAGACCCAAAATTCCAATTTCGCTATCCATCTAAATGAAAATAACCACAAATTTAATAAAGACTCGGGAATAAAAATATTACATCAAGTAGAAAATAGCCTAAAATTAAATGCTTTTGAATCACTAGAAATAATAAAATCGTTTAAAACCGATCCAGATTTTTGTTTAAATGATCAGATTAACATATCCAATAGCCCCATTTTAAATTTGTTTCCCATAGGAACGGAAAAACCCAATGAGTCATAAGGGAAACCCCGTTGTAAATCTAAAACTTAACCTACCTGCCCCCCCTTTTACTTCTCACAAATTCAGTGTTTTAGTTACCTCGAAGGTGAGTGCCTATGCTTGATTTCTTGTCTTATCTTTTTTAAAAAACTTTAGTATATTTAAGTGATTATTATTATTTTATTGATAATCTTTTTAATATAATTAATATTTTATTATTATATATATGAAATATATATATATATATATATATATATATATATATATATATATATATATATATATATATATATATATATATATATATATAAGTTAGGTTCCTTCTTAATAAAAAAAAACGACAAAAAAAAAAAAAAAGGAAAATTAGGAACGTAATAATACACACGGTACTGGTAATAGACTGATCTTATTGTCCTGCAATCCTCTTTATATACATTTGGTGGTTGTTTAGGATTAAGTTTAGGGATTAAGCTGTATATTGTTCCCCTATACACCTTAACTCCCCCCCCCCCCCCCACCAGTTTATGAACAATCCTCATAAACTCCTAACAGAGGTTCCCAATTTCACGGATTGCTTTGAAGGGTCCTTCATACCGTACAACTTCTTTATTCCTATTTGACCCCACTCTTCGGTATATTACTGTACCAATCTTGATGTTCTCCATCCCGTCTCGAACCCTGAGATTTTCACGCGCCACCCTTCTGCTTTTCTCCGCCATTATCTTCCGCCGGACCCTTCCCCACCTATCGATAAGAGCCACTTTATTCACCGCTAACCGTTCTGCTAATTCATCATCCACTGCCGTGACCCTACCGTCCCCTCGCCTTTCTCGAAGCCCGAAAATGACTTCAAATGGAGAGAATCCCGTCGTGAATAGAATGGTTATACGCGGATATCGCCTTTGGCATTGCCATTCCCGCATTCACACCCTTATCGATATGATACACTCGGAGATGATCCCCCCGGGTGCTATGTAACCTTTCGATCCCTCCCCGACCTTTCGGATGTCCCGGAGTATTAATATGCCAGGTTACGCCCTCCTCCTGCATCCCCCTCCTTAGACTGGTGTTATCAAACTCCCGCCCACCATCCGACACTGTTCTATCCGGTACCCCATACACTTGGAACCATGCCCTTAATGTTGCGATCACTGCCTCCGCTGACCTTTCCTGCACCGGGTACGCCATCGCCAACTTACTGAAAACGTCTATCACTGTGACCCATTTATAGCCCTTCCAGCTGAAAGTGTCCACTTCCAAATCACTCAACGGCCCGATGGGTGTTACCGTTTCCTCCTGCCTCCCAGTTGGGGGATACCGGTCGTAGTTGGCTGCGTTGCAAATTTCGCACGCCCCAACCACCTCCTTAATCGAATTGCGCATCTTTATCCAAAAATACTTTCGTTTAAGTGCTTGTAATGTTTCTTGCACCCCGCGGTGATTAGTTTTACCCTGATGGTAAGCTATCGTGATTTCCTTTTGCCTATCCGTTTCAGTTACTGTCTCCACCATGAGCTTACACCGGATTAAAGTTCGGTCCAATCCAAGCGCTTTATTTTCTCCCATAGAACCGCATTCCCCACGAATAAGTAAAAGGTTTTCCCTGGTCGTGTCTCCTCCTTCAACACTTTTTCGACCACTTCTTCCCTTATCCCAGGTTGTGACCATATGGTGGTGATGCGATGTCTCCCATATGTCGAGTACTCTACGTTAGTCAGTCCTGTCGTCCTTGTCTTCCAAATGATCTGTCTCCGTTTGTCATTTATAATGTCTTCCCTTTCCTCCATTTCCCCAGCCCGTTCGCCCACTGAACTCTCCTCCCTTGATACATCCAGCCCATCCTCCCTCTCTTCCGATTCTTGTTCTACCTCTTCCGATTCTCGCTCCCCCTATCCTTCCGGTGTCCACTCCCTTAAGAACCTCTGAATCCCTCCCGAGTATTCCCCTTCTTCCCGTTCTATCGCATTTATCTGCAAAGCCCTAGATAGCCAGTCAGCTACGATATTCTCCTTCCCTGGCTTATATATGACTTCCATATTATACTGACTCAATATCTCTTTCCTACGGGTAACCCTCGCCGACGATTCCTTCAACTTCCCTACCCACATCAACGGCCGATGATCCGTTAATACCTCAAAAATCCGCCCAAACACGTACGGTCTAAAGTGTTCGACCGCCCACACTACGCCTAAAAATTCTCGTTCCAACGCGCTGTAACGCGACTCGGTCTCCGTCAGACGTCTACTCGCGTATGCTACGGGTTGCTCTCCTTTTTCCCCCTCTTGGGATAACACGGCCCCCAAAGCATACTCGCTAGCGTCCGTCGTAATTGTGAAGGCTTTGGTGAAGTCAGGAAATGTGAGAACCGGTTCCTCTTGGAGTCTCGCCATGCACTTCCGGATGCTTTCGATTTCAGGGGTAATTACGATTTGTCTCCCTACCTTTTTTACGTCCGGCCGTACTCCCTCCCTTGAAATCGTGTGTCCCAGAAAGTTGATTTGATCCTGCCCCAGGGTCGACTTTTCTTCGGACAATTAATGTTGAATACCTGTCTCAAGTCCTCAATGTGTCTCGTCTCGTCCTTGCTGAATATCAGTAAGTCGTCCATGTAAACTTGGCATGTCCATTCGTCCAGTCCTCTTAAAAACTCGTCCATCAGTCTTTGGAAAGTTATAGGTGCGTTTTTTAAACCAAATGGCATCCTTGTAAACTCGTAGTGGCCTCTTTCAAAAGTAAACGCCGTCTTATGTTGATCTTTGGGGTGCATCTTTATTTGATGGTATCCCGCCTTCAAATCTAAAGTGCTAAACACGGTTGCCCCTCCTAACCTATCTAGTATGTCTTCGAACCGGGGTATTGGGTATTTCTCATCTACCGTGTTCTCGTTTAACTTTCGAAAATCTACGACCACTCGATATTTTTCCCGCGATGTCCCATCCTCACTTTTCTTTTTAACCGCCCACAGAGGACTGTTGTACGGCGATGTACTATTAACAATGATCCCCTGTCTCTTCAGACTGTCAAGTTCCTCCCGTATGAGCTGGCGCAACGCCTGGGGGTACCTCCGTTCCTTCACGTAAATTACGCGCTCTTGCTTCAACGGAATTTCATGCACCGTTTCCTCCGTGACACTCAGCGCCTCCCCTTCCTTGAAGAATACATCCAAGAATTCTGGTTTCAATATCCGACGCCAATCTCCCTTCCGAGTTCTCCCTCCGACCATAGCCAAATTTTCCTTTCTGACTCTTTCGCACTGATATTCTCTCTCTCCTATCCGGATTGACCATCGTTTCCCACTATTCTTTATCTTTGCCCCAACTTTGGCCAACAGATCACACCCTATTATGCCCCCATATTCCCGTGGCATTTTTTCCACGATGTGTACCTTTAACTCACCACCCTCAATCCCCCATTTACTTAATGAGATCTCCGCCTCCCCCTCTACTCCACACGGACCGCTCAGGGTGACTAATTTACATCCACACGATCGTACCCGAGGTATCCTCTCTCCTTTACAACACGCTTTCATTGTATCGCGACACATTATCGTGTTAGAACTGCCTGTGTCCACCAGGCATCGCACCCCACTCCCCACTCTGATTATGGGAAACCTACCACATCCACTCTCAACACTATTCACAACTATGTGGTCGCCCCTCTTCTTCCACACTCCTCATTCCTCGTCCCGCTCTCTCCTTTCCATCCCAACTCGACGTTCTCCGCTCCTCGGACCGCTTCTCTGGTTGCACCTCCCAGCCGCCCGTCCTCCTGCTCCTGGTTCGCCTTCTTCTTCTTCCGTCTCTGAAATATCTGAGAATCTTGTCGATTCCGAAGGTTGCCTACTTCTCTTCCACACTCGCTGGGCGTTCACCTCCATAGGCCCCCATTTGGTTGGCTACTCTGCGCCTGCTCATATACAGGGTGAGTATCTCTTAGCGTAAAAAAAAAAATTGGGTGAAACTAGATCAAAAGTGTAGCCAAATGCCGCAGACCTCACCTTTCTATTCCAATCCGTTGCAGATATATGGTAAATAAACGATTTTTTGGAGGAAAGCATGTTTTTTACGATAAAAGCTGTAATATCTCCATTTTGTTTAAATATTTTTCAAATATTGATCACATTTTCGGATTTAGCAATAAATTTCCTATAAGATCGGAGTAATTTAACCTTGAATTTTACAAACTTGGGACCTAAAAAATATCTTTATCTTCACCTAATTTAGGGAAGTTACAATTTCTTATAATACTTCAGCGCTCACTGCTTTTCATAAAAACAATCCACAAAACTGCAAAGCTCTCAAAAACTTACAAATTTAATAAGCTTTCAAATGATATGTTAAACGTAATGATTTTGTTTTAATTTCATGGAGAAATTTACTTTTGAAACCGAAAAAAACATGGTGTTCTCATTTAGCATACAAATCAGGTACTTTGGTAAATAAGACATTATGATAATCGCTTGATGAAAATCTGTATTTTAAATAAAAGAAACACTTCATTAGAATAAAAAGCAAAGAAAAAATTTGTTAATTTGAAAATAAAAGAATCACTGTCAATAAAGCGCCGCCAGAGTCCGTTATTTTATTAAATTTTCAAAATGTCCTCCATTATTTCGAATGCAGCTTCTTGCTCTCTTTCTCACAGCCCCTACGGTCACTGCTAAAGTCAGACGCTGTTGCAATTTGGCTCCGGCCTCCAGAATTCTCGTCTTTAGGACCTCAATGCTGGTCACTTCTCTGGCATATACCTCGCTTTTTATGTAGCCCCCACACATAAAAGTCCATTGGAGCTAAGTCAGGTGACCTAGCTGGCCAATGTATCACACCATTTCTACCTATCCAGGTCGAATATCGTTGGTTCAGCCATTCCCGTACTGCTGCCGAATGATGTGGAGGAGCACCATCGTGTTGGAATATTATGTTTTGCTGAACATCAAGTGGAATGTCGTGAATAAGTTGTGGTAGAATATTTTGTAAAAAAATCCAAATAACTTTTCTCCATTCAATCTGCTGGGCAAAAAATGTGGCCCAATGAGTCGGTCCCCTATTATCCCAGCCCACACATTCACTGTAAAACGATGCTGGAAAGATGCTTCTTGAACCATATGTGGGTTTTCAGCTGCCCAGTAGTGCCGGTTGTGGACGTTAAAAATTCCTTCCCTTGTAAAAAGAGACTCATCTGTCCATAAAATTTTCCTCAGAAACTGGTGTTCTTGAATGTCTCTATTTAAAAGCCAGCGGCAAAATTGTATTCTATGTACATGATCATTAGGTTCTAGCCCTTGTACTTGTGTGAAATGATATGGGTGAAAATGTTCTCGGTGCAAAATGTTGATAACTGACCTTTGGGAGATACCAATTTCACGGGCCAAGTCTCTTGATGAAACACTGGGATTTTCATTTACTATATCAATAATTTCCTCTTCGAGTTCAACATCATGAGGAACTTGTCCCAATTCTTGACGTAACTTATGAACGGAACCTGTTTCAGATAAACGTTGATGAGTTCGTGAAAACACTATCGTAGAGGGGAGGCGCCTATCTGGAAACCTAAGTTGGTACTCCCGCCGCGCTGCACTCGCGTTTCCATTACAAAAACCATACAAAAAAATGTATGTCAGCGTACTCACCATTTGTGAACGTTGCCATCTTCGCAGGTGTATTGCCAAACAGAAAAAAATAATCCCAATAAATAAAATGGGCCCTCAAGCTAAGGATAAGCAATATTAGCAAGGGTCTTTCTAATGATAGTGACACTTTTATCTCTGTAGCTTCTTAATTTCCAAATCAAACTTTCAATCATTATATCAAAATAAAAATAAAATAATAAACAATAATCCCCTCCCATTTCAAAATAAACAGGAAAATAACTATGAAATAGCGATAATGTGCTTAGTACTGAGAGAGGTCAAAGTCGCTGTTGTTATTATGAATACCTGAACTGGCCTAAAATTTATGTCAATAAATATTATATTTTTTCTTTGCTTTTTATTCTAATGAAGTGTTTCTTTTATTTAAAATACAGATTTTCATCAAGCGATTATCATAATGTCTTATTTACCAAAGTACCTGATTTGTATGCTAAATGAGAACACCATGTTTTTTCGGTTTCAAAAGTAAATTTCTCCATGAAATTAAAACAAAATCATTACGTTTAACATATCATTTGAAAGCTTATTAAATTTGTAAGTTTTTGAGAGCTTTGCAGTTTTGTGGATTGTTTTTATGAAAAGCAGTGAGCGCTGAAGTATTATAAGAAATTGTAACTTCCCTAAATTAGGTGAAGATAAAGATATTTTTTAGGTCCCAAGTTTGTAAAATTCAAGGTTAAATTACTCCGATCTTATAGGAAATTTATTGCTAAATCCGAAAATGTGATCAATATTTGAAAAATATTTAAACAAAATGGAGATATTACAGCTTTTATCGTAAAAAACATGCTTTCCTCCAAAAAATCGTTTATTTACCATATATCTGCAACGGATTGGAATAGAAAGGTGAGGTCTGCGGCATTTGGCTACACTTTTGATCTAGTTTCACCCAATTTTTTTTTTTACGCTAAGAGATACTCACCCTGTATGGGCACTGTCTCGCAATGTGTCCCTCTGAACCACATTCAAAACACCTCGTGCGGGGGCACTGAGCTACCAGATGACCCACCTTCCCGCACCCATGGCATTTTCTATTCTCCTTCTTCCAGCTCCTCTTCTCTGTCCCTGGCCTCCTATCTCGTCCTGATGGCCGTTCTCGGGTTCCAAACTCTGTATCCCGTCTTCTCCACGTATCACCTCGAGGCTGAGCGTGTCTTCCGCCATCCGTGCGTCTATAGGTGACCTAGCTCCATCCATCCTCTTTCCGGACTTCCTCATCCCTAGCGCTCAAGTCCACCATCTCTCTTGCGCACTCCAAAAAGGTTTTCTCTCTCGGGAGCCCATCCTTTTTTCCCCGTCTCCTTTGCCAACTGGACCTTTAGAATAGTTGACAAAAAGGCCATCCGTGCTTCTACTTCCGCTGCTTCTGTTGTCTCCCTCATTTTTTCTGTTATTTTGTTGAAATGGGCCAACAACGATCCTGCGTGTGGTTCGGTGATTCGGTCTTCTCACCTCGCGAAACATGCGGAAGATATCTTCTTCTGGTGTCCTCCGAATGCCTTCTTCAATCGATCTTTCTCTACCACCCAGGGCGTATCTTCGTCCGCCTGAATCACGTTTAATACTCCACGCTTGATACGACATACCAAAGCCGCTCTCAATGCGCAAGCGTCTACTGGGTCCAAAAGACTTTCGGCCGCTTTTGCTTCTGTCCCCTATTTAATAGTGGTTTAATTCCCCTACTTCTCCATCGTATCTTTCTATATCTGCAATCGCCCTCCGCAGATCTTGCGACATTGCTGTCTTAATCTTTAATAATTCCAGCGCGTTTGCCCGCGCCGCTGCCAAATTCGCGTGGGCTGCCGCTAGTGTCTCTGGTGGTAAAGGTTGCATTTCGGGCTGTACTTCAAACGATGGAGGTTTCAAAATGTTATTGCCTTCCATTTTGTATTTTTCAAAATTAAAAAATGAAAATATGAAAAATTCCGGGGGGTTCCAACCAGAACTACGATGAATGAGATGGATGCGAAATGTTCTGACGGGGAGATAAAAAATAAATTGCTTACCCAGAAGTCTGCTTGAACGATCCCGGGTTTCGGCACCAGTTAAGTTCCTTCAAATAAAAACGACAAAAAAAAAAGGAAAATTAGGAACGTAATAACACACACGGTCCTGGTAATAGACTGATTTTATTGTACTGCAATCCTCTTTATATACATTTGGTGGTTGTTTAGGATTAAGTTTAGGGATTAAGCTGTATATTGTTCCCCTATACACCTTAATATATATATATATATATATATATATATATATATATATATATATATATCTATATATATATATATCTATTAATTAGTACAATCTTTATGGCAATTGAGTTAGTTAATATAAATGTCATAAAAAAAAGACACACAAGCAGTTAAAATGAATAAAAAAAAAACTTTTTATTTTTTTTATGGACTGTCGTAATTTAAGATATTATCCAGTGATAAATATTCATTATTATGAATTTTATAACTATTTAAATATATATTTCGTTTTATACTATTCGTTATGTATATTTTACAACTTCTGCACGCTTGGTGGGATGTAATTATTAAACTGCTATTCTTAAACGGATATTCTTATTTGACTAACGGTTCTAAGTTAGGTTACGTTAATATAAATTACTAAAATTAAAAATTTCTGATATAACAGATTATAATTTGAGTTTGGGGAATGGCTAATATCTGTGGAGAATGAATAGTTTGTAGCTTGTTCTATTATGATGCTTTTATTGGATAATAATCTTTGGATTGAATCGAAAAATCGTATTGAATCGATAATTTTGGATTGAAAAAATCGTAAAATTGTTCGTGAATATTACAATGTATAGTTAGTTATTTGTTTAATTTGAGATAGCCAGTTATAGTTAAAGTCAGGTTTATCGGTATGCAAGGCAAACAGTCGCTCTTGGCAGATACAAGGTAAGTTGTTTTCCGGTAGTGCCATAGTTTTGATTGGAAAATTAATTTTTTTTTTAATATTGGAAACAACAAGCGGATTCCGACCTGTAATGTACTGATTTATATTCGTGTTTGTATTTACGACTATTTTTAGAAATGATTAAACAATGGATTTACTTAGAACATAACAACATTGTGTTGTTAGATTTTTTTTCCGGTTGGCGAAAGCCGGATATCTGCCTTTTAATACATTATGTAACCATCGAGCTGTTGAATACAAAGCTGGGGCCAAGGAGCCCCGCCATCTGGAATAAAGTACAAAAGCCCAACATAATTCCACCAAACGGTATTGGGAACATGAAGCGTTTGAAGTGCAGCATTGAAGCGTTTGGACCCAACCGCAGCCGTATCGCGTTGTTAAAACCCATCAGCGTTTCACTACCGACCTTGTAAGAAGTTATTTTTATATAGAATGTCTTAAAATAAATCGAATCACTATTATATCTTTCGACTTACATCTTACAGGAAATGACAGGGCATGAAAAGCGAAGTTCTCTCTGGTATTAAGGTTTGAATGCAAATCGTGCCTTATAGAATAAAAATATATGAAGAATGAGTTCACTTCTGTTTTAAATTATAAAAAGAAAAGTGTAAATATTTTATATATAATTGCCGTAGGCTGCTATCTTTTTAAAATAATTTTGTTATTTATTTGTGAAATAAAGCGAACGAGCAAATGGAACCTTTATTTTATACTAAAAGTTAAATTGATGAGAGTATAGTTGACTGTTAGTTGAGTAGGGAAGTCTGTTTTAGTGCCCACAGCCTCTAACGGTTTTTCCTTAAGTGTCTCTGCTTACTTTCTGGAAGTCAGAACCGGTAGCGTAGAAATAAAAGTATAAATACATTATACAGATAGAATATAGTTACAAAGTTATTTAAGCGTATCAACGGAGGAAGATCACAGACAGAATGCCGTGTTTAAAATTCTGAGATTTTTGTACAAAAAGATTTTGAACGTTCCCTACCACGAAACTTGCTTTATAAATGTCTGTTTGAGAACTATTTCAAAAATATATTTTTTAAAAATTCTTTTATCAAAAGAAATTTACTACAGTATTACAAATACATTTAGTAAATAAGCGGTTGACAATAGTAAATAATGACATGCTGAAAACTTGTAGAGGAACTACCCATTGGTAGTCTTCTATGAAATATTTACAAAAAAAAAAGAAGATCTCGAGGCCATCTTCTTTACAGACGCCACGGAGGATTGCCAGGAATGGAATGGGAAGCAAATCGTGCAACAAGTGGTCGGTGCCAAATCAGCAACACATGAGTATGGGGTATGGGATATTAAGGTCATTGTGGACTAGTTCATTTGTGAAAAGGTTAGGAGCATCAAGGATTTTTTGAAGGATTTTGGATTGGAGTGATTGGATGCGGGAAGAAGTCGATGGTTTGGTGGATCCCCATAACTTTATAAAGTAAGTCCAAATAGGTTTGATAATCGTCATATAGATGAGTTTTTTTGTAGTGAATCGGAAGATTTAAACGTTTGTCAAGTAAGTGTTGTAGCAGTCGAAATCGACGTGTAGCTTCTCGTCTTTTAAATCTTGTATGAGGGTTCCAGGTAAGTCTCTTATCTAGATAAAATCCAAGGTATCGTATTTGTTCCACATTATTGGATGGTACTTCATTAAAGGATATAGGAGGACATGATGAGGTAGGTTTTCGAAGCAGGGTAAAGGTTATTTGCTGGGATTTATCTTAATTCTCCAGTTATGACACCATTCTTCAAGGGAAGTGTTATGTGACTGCAGTGTATGGGATGCAGCAAATGGATCATCATTGACTGATGACAAGCGTGTTATCAACATAGGTTTTGTGGATAGTATTATGATGGGTTGGGATATTAGCTGTATATATGGTATAAAGAGGATACTACATCTAGGAATACCAGTAGTCTGAGGAAAGATGGATGAGTATGTAGAGTTATGTTAATTTTAAGTACTCTATCAGAAAGTTAGAAATGGAGGATGAGGAAATGTGTATAAGACCTTTTTTACCTATTCCTTAATTGGTGAAGTTTATAAAGCGGTCCTGGGTGCCATACTCTGTCAAAAGACTGTTCAACGGCAAGAAATACAACCATTCAGTACATCTGGCATTGTTGGATAGTGGAATAGTAGGACTCTCGACACAAATATAACATGTGATTTGAAACCTATCATACATTAAAATTATAGGAAACATTTCCCTCATACGGTATCTATAAACTTAGCCAAATGCCCCTCGTAATTGAATTTTAAGTATATTCACTATGTTTATAACATATACATGCATCCATTATTTTTAGTATTTTAATAATGTTTTTGAACAATTTTAAAATTAGTTAAATTATTTGAAACACCTTAATAATTATTGAATGAGATTAAATAAGAATGATGCACTGAAGTAATACAAAAATAAATGAATAAAGGAGACAAATATTTAAGTTTTTTGTTTAAAGTTCAACTTAAACAATTTTCAGTGATTCTGCAAGAAGTTTAAGATAAATTCAGTTATTTTTTTCAACTCTTTAGTATTTTTTAAATTTATTTCCTTTAGGAAGATGGCTTTTTTAGTTTTGCCGAATAATATTTTTGATAATTTTTTCATACATACTGTTAAAATGTAGTAAAATGTTTGTGATCTACCACAGCTGTATGAGTTCATGATATGAAATCGTTTCAAATAGAATTTGCTTTGTTTATGTCAAGCTAAGATTTTTGCCCGTTTATTATGCCTACTTTTAATATAATTAGAGTTAGTCTCACTCTCCTCTCCCTACAATATTTGCAAACCGCAATGCTTTGGAATTTGAGATATGAGAATGTTAAACTGCGGAAATTGTGAAGATACATTTTTCGTAATTTAAACTGGAATGTTTTAGATAAATTAGAAAATCCGTTCTAAATTTATTGTTGTAAATGTATAGGTTATTGTATTCCTGATTCTGGATCCTTGCTTAACTTTATTAGCGATGGCTGTTTGTCAGGAAAGTTGATTACTTAATTGATATTTTGACCTTATTGAGCGATACTTATCTATATAGTGATTATAGATTATATAATTAGTAAATAGGAAGCTAACATGACAGGAAGGAGTGGTGTCCTGCCCCAGGCAGCTCTGTTAACGTCAACTGCATCCACAGGAGTGCTCTCTGCCAGCATCTAATCATTCCTCGATAGAATGCCCCCCCCCCCCCCCCTCGTACTTTGGCGCTAAATAATTTATGAATGATTGCCAACAAATAACATATATATAAGAAAACTGTACAACTGCAACTCATGAAGGATCTGGGGTTTAGTACTTAGGTAAGGGTGTACTGTTGTTGGGCTAATTTTTTTGAAAGCTGGTACCAACCTTATACTGGCTAGGTGTGCCTCAGGAAGGTCTCTCAGCCCTCAGATCTAGCCAAGTCTAAAATAACAGAAAATAAAATTCCTGCTTGCACCCGGACTCGAGCCCTATCCCTAGAGTTAGTACCTTACCCACTGTGTATATGTATAAATATATATTATTCTTCAAGTCAGCAGAATGAATCTCGTCCTTACCACTCTGGCTAGAATAGGTTGGAAATCTTTAGGATTATCCATTCTTCCTGCCCTAGCTGAAAAACATAAGGACATTAATGCCCAATAAACAAAATCTTTAGGTATTATAAACATTTATTATTATTTTATTGTTTGGGTGCCAACTAAGAAAAACACTCTATTGTATTTGGTTTCCTATAGATCCTTCCTATAGATGGGTTTCCTATTTTAATGTACTTATATTTTTTAGCTTTCCAGCCAATTTGATTGTATTGTCAATATAATTTTTTCTAAGATAGTTTAATAAATTAAAAACATACAAAGCAGTTTTATTTATTTTAATAGTGAAGCATTTCCGCCATTATAAACCAGCAATCTTCTCTGTAAATTATAATATTGTTACCCACGGTAATTAACAAACTACCTTCATGCCTTTCAGGTTTACTTGGTTTAACGTTAAATCAAATAAATCCCCATGCTGCCACACACGAATGATTCAATTTTTTTTTCAGAAGAAGTGGGAATTCACTTTCAGTTCAGAAATTCCAGACGCCGCAATGTGGTCAGCAGTTTTCGGAACATAGCAGCTACGACATAGGGAATTAATATCCTTCTCGAAATCCTGGAGTTGACACTGAACCTCATGCCTCGTGAGGCATTGTGACATCCAATAATTCAGAAGGACCCAGTTGACAGTCAACCTAGACTGGAAACTAAGGAGGCACTTCCTCCTGGTAGCGTCTTTCGGATGACGATTTCACTTCTTAAAAACAGGGTTTTATAAACTCGAAAAGGTTATATATAATCTCGAATTCTCAACCATGGTTAACGTCTATGTGACACCTCATTAAGAATATCTAGAGAATATTATATCCATATCTGCAGTATTGCTTTGGATCACATCTAGAAGGATTGAAGTTCATTTCGTAGCAAACCCACGAATAGGTTGTTACCAATAGGGTAGCCCGTCCTTCCTTCCCTTGGAGTAAATAACGACGTTTACCGCCACTAATAAAGTAACAAAAATATATTTCCGAGATGATTTAGGAAAAAAAAAATATTTCCCTTTTAAAATTCGAAATATATTCTTCGGTAAATGTTGAAGGATGATTACTGCCGCTGCTAAATTTTAATGATAGTCTGACATAACATAGTTTTGGCAATTTTTAATAGTTATTGTTGAAAAAGAATAAAATGGTATTGGCTTCCACTGTATTACATTAATAGAAAACTAATGCTTAATGTTGGATAGAAACAGAACTATTGATGTTGCAATTGAAGCTTTGTGAATTTAAACAGTTGGTTCGCTTTGTGCATGGAAAATTACCACAAGCAGTTACAATCTAGTTAGGCAATGAGTCGTTTTGTTGAACATTGCTTCATAACCAAATGAGTAAATTTCTTTACCGTCTGCGAAAAACGAAACGAAGATATTTATTTTGAATCAAATGATCCAAACCATTAAGACTAAACCGTATATTGATAAATTAATAAGAAATGAATAAAAGAAAATTAACATTATTGATTGTCTAGCTATGATAATTAGTAATAAATGTTAATAGAACAGAAGAAAATATTGATATTAATAATAACGGTTGTTAGGTGAGATTTTTTATTTATTTTCACCGATATTCCTTTTCTCTTATTTCTTTTTCAGTACAATCGATTGTGCATTTAATAGGCTAAGGAAGAGTTGGGAAATGGTGAAAATGAAATATTTCAGACACGTAATTGGGAGGATGTTCCAGATTTTAAACGCTAGGAATGCATGATGTTTTGAATGTTACAGTACTTGCTTGGTTTGAAATGTGGGCTAAAATTGAATTTAGTTTATTGTGGAGGGACTTAGCCTAATTGTAACACACAGACTAAAATATGTGGTTCCTTAGCAACAGGATAAAAGATTATATTGCCGATATTGTCTTAATCCATAGTTGCAAATTAACGTTCTTTCCCCACTCCTTCAGTAAAATAAGTTGTATAAATAATTTGTTGTACTTGAAATGAAAAATATTTCTCATCATTCTGAACCGTTTTTTTTTTATTAATTGTGTTTTTTTTTTAAATATGAACACATATTTATTTGGATTGAACTATTATTACATCAGAATACCTTCCCATGCTACACAATCGCCGTATAAAAGCGAAGAACCAAGCTTAAACTCTATCGTTGCTTTCTTATCCCTAATAGCACCTTTAACTTAAATGGACTCTCACTCACCACAATTAGGTTGAAGTTACCATTCTGAGTCCGGTAGAATGGAATTTGTTAAATTTTGTTTAAATATTGTAAGATTGCTAAAACAAATAATAAGTCAAGCTTATTCCAATCAGAAATGAGAGATCAATACTTCAAATTATAAAATGTTAGCAAGATGTCATCAGCACAACTTTAAGTTTACAAGAGGCTCCCAATTAATTACAAAAAGCCCATTTACATGACAGTCATTAGATTTATTTGGGCATACGGAGTTGAAGTTTGGGGCTCCACTACAATCCAAAATCCTCAACGATCCTTCTTAAGTCACAAATAAACATATCAAAATTGATCTAAATGTTCAATACACACACACACACACACACACACTATTATATAAAAGGATAAGCCATTTTTCGTTTGTGATCACTAACCATAAACTATCAGTACTAAACCAATCTGTACCAAATTTTAACCAGATCATCTTTACGGTTCCATGAAGCTTTAGCCGTCATAAAATATACCAATTTTTAATTGACTTGTTATTAAATAAAGGATAATATGTGCATATCAATGAAACTTGAAAATGTACCGATAGGTGGCGACCGCCGTTCTTCGTGATAGGTTACTAAAGTCCGGTTTTATACTGTGATCTTGAAATTAATAATACATCATCTTCATAATTCTAGGAAGGTTTAGCAATCATAGAATATCCAAACCAAAAATTTAAATCTACAATGTGGAGTGGCAGAAACGAGGTAAACCACATTGTCATATGCTTTAAGGTCAGAAAATAAATCCAAACAGACCAATGAATCAATAAAAATATTTCTGGCAAATATAAATTATTATTAAATCAAAATGTCGATTCTTTGCTTTTAGATATTGTGTGTAAAAAACACGTTTCATGAGCCTTTAGTCATAAGAACTGATAATGTTGTTTATTATTCGCATGAGTTTCTTAATAGTCTCAGTCCATCTGAATTACCAACTCATACATTAAAGTTAAGAACTGGCTGTCCAATCATGTTTTTAACTAATCTTCAACCACTTAATCAGTGCAAATTCAACCAGTTTAAAAATTACTGCTATGCGTGGAAATATCATTGAAGAAATAATTCTCAATTAAATACTTCACTATCGATAAACAAGTAAACTTCAATGATATAGTTAACAAATTATCTTAGTTCTTCAATTATGAGAGTGGGCTAAGCCGCGACGTGGGATGCTAGTATATACTGTGTATATTTATTATTATTATTATTATTCCTTCCCTTTATTGACCTTTCGGCTACACTGAGTTTCCCGGCTGGGAGTGTGGGGGCGGGGAATTAATTACTTGGAAATATTCCACCCTACACCAGTCAGGTTCGAACCTGGGATCTTTCATTTGTCATGGTTACCAGGGTAACACACTTTTTTTTGCACGTGCGTTACCTCTGACCCAAGGCCCTTCCGAAATGTCCAATATATTGCTGAATTAACCCAAACTAGATATTTATTCATACCTTCAGTATACCTACTCGAATCCACTTGTCTTTTAATTTGCTCCTCTAGATTTCCGATAATTCTTCGAGGTGTCTGAAAATAAAGTGGCCTAGGTTATTTTTAATGAAGTGCTACTAATGAGTGGTTTCTTTACAAGTTATTGGTACGTTATTATATTCATATTATATTCCTATGACTACCTCATATGGACTCCGGGCTCTGTTCTTGCTCTGGACTCTATCGTGTTTGCATCAGGGGGCTGTGAAAATATTTAAATATTTACTTACTTACTTATTTTTATTAACTTAATTTTTTTTCCCAGAATAGTCGAGAGTAGATGACTAAGAGGTTTTACGCTCTAAAACTCGAACAAAGAAACACTCAGAGATTAACGTTGGGAACAAATCACGTTGAATTAGTTGAGTAATTTTCAAGGGACTGAGACAAAAACCAAATGATTGAGAGTAGACTATGCAACCTATAGTTCGGTTTCTTAAATCTGCAGATGAATCATTGCTCATATATTTCAAATATCTTATCTGAAAATAAACGCCTGTATTGTAAGAAAAATTAGAAAATATACTTATAGAATTTCATCCTATTGTTGAAGTGAATTAAAAAAATAATTTTCTTTATTTTGTTTTAAGTAATAGTTGAGGTTAGGACAGTGCTTCGGGGTGATAAGTACTGAGCTATTTTTGGACTGATAGTTTTTTATCCCGGCTAAGTAGAGGTTTTTGTAAAAGATTATCCCCCGACTTGAGGGCAATCTGTTCATGAAGAGGACGGAGGCGATGTGAGGAGGGAACCCATCCATCAGCAGCCATCGCACGCTCCTGTCAACATTTTCAATTAGCAGTCGCTCACGATAGCAGTCGCTGGCTTCCTAACAACTTAGCGCTTATCTACCCTCACGGCAGTCCTGTCATACTCGCTCCTAGGTCGGTTTACTGTTATTATTTTCTAATCTCATTACTACAAAAATAGAACACGATTAGTATGTATTAAATATCTTATTTTTTTGATCGTTGGCAAATATGATTTTAAGGAAATAGATTTCATATCCTTTCTTTTAAATCTATCTGTACTATTATATAAAAGGACAATTCATTTTTCGTTTGTGATCACTGACCTCGAAAACTTCTTTACCAATCTGTACTAAATTTTAACTACATCATTTTCATAGTTCAAGGAAAGCGGTCGGTAACATGTGGATAACAATTAAGATTGAAAATTGACCGATAGGTGGCGAGCGCCATTCATTCTACAGCACCGTTGCAAAGGTACGGTGTTACATAAAACTTGAAATTGATTATACAATTTACTTATATTCAATTAAAATCCGTCACAATAACATGCACAAAAAAATAAAAGGATTTTAGTGGCTAATAGGTGTTTCTTTATGCCGCACAAGTATATGAGAAGTAAATGCTGATGTACGCCTCCGAAAGCTGGACCCTCACAAAGAGCAATGATTCGGAAGAAAAGTTCTGAGAAAGATCTCTAGACCTATTCGTGTTGGTGAAGTCTGGAGACAGCGGACTAATCGGGAAGTAGACCGATGTAGTCTGGCTTATGAAGATAGGCAGACCCAAATGGGCTGATCACGTCGCGAGGATGAACGAAGAGGAGATACCAATGAAGCTGTTGGAGGAGCAGATCCATGCTAAGCGCCGAGTCGGAAGGCCCAGGCGGCTGTGAAAAGACGGTGTATATGACGACGTAACGTTCTACTTGGAGTGAGAGATTGGAGAGCGGCGCACAGTGGTAAAAAGGCCAATCTAGGTGGACATTGCTCATAACTTCTAAAGAAATAGTCGAAATCATTTGAAAAGTTTTGAGTATTTTTTATTTTTGCATAAATACAATAAACTATAATAAAATAGAACAATAATAAGAACTAAAACTTTTTTTTATATATAGAACAGAATGTTGAATATTTTTTTATTATAACTTAAATGTTTCCCTCATCCCTGACATGCCAATTTTACATAATTTCTCATTTCACATCAGCTTATTGTCACGATTTGAGTGAGAGGTGTGGATAAAAGAAATAAAGAGAGAAAAAAAAATAACTTGAATATTAAATTTAACGCAGACCATTTTATATTTCCTATTTTATTACCTAGTTGGCTCAGATAGTAAATTTAATAATTCATCCGGGAAACATTTATCATTAGGATCAGAAGGCAACAAAGCACTGCCTTCATTAATTGACAAAGTTAAAATATATGGGTCAGATGAATAAAGCTGGGTACAAGCTGAGGCGTGCAGCTCCTCATAGGAATAATTGTCCAGCAAATGTTGAATTTGTCACTTTTTTTGTTTTTTCCCTCAGAACTCTAAATGCTTTAGTATTACGAGATTTATTGCTACTTGGGCCAAGGGCAAGTGCCTCGGTATCTATCAAGTTTCCCTTTAGCCAAACGGAATTTTGTTAAAAAAATTTTGACGACTTTGGACCCATCGAGAATGAATTTGAATTAAAAATTAATCCACTATTTTCATAACTAATTCCAGAGTGACCTCAACAGTAATGCCTTTTGACCTCAGACAATTTTTCAGTGTGTCATGGCCACCCACACATCAAATACAGCATCTTTGAGGAGGGGCATTATTCTGAAAAAACAATAAATAGCTTAGCTCTATGGGTCGGGACCGGTCAGATTTCAATTGTTATATATTCCTTAGATGTTATACTTTAAAACCATGCCACCCAGAAGGCGGAGGACTTTGGAGAAAAAAAGTTACATAATTTTAATTACGAAAATCTGTTAACTTGTTAAATATGTTTACTTAACTGAACTAAATACACACATAAGGATAAAATTTAAGATATGTATCAGTCACCATAAAACGTTAATAGATAGACCTTTGATATACCATATACGACGTTATTAAATGTAACACACACTATGAATGGTTAAGCACAATAGAAGTGCCCTGCACTTGATACTGATCTGAGGACAACCTGTTTTTTTTTGGAAAAAATATATGTTTACACTAGTGTTAATCCATCAAATCATATTCTCATTGCTGTTTATACATCGTCAACCATCTCTTGATAACATTACAAAGTCCATTCAATACTCTGTTGACACGAAAATGTTTCTTAATGTCCACCTAGATTGAGCGTTTTTACCACTGTGCGGCGGAAAGAAATATATATGACTGGCATAAAATGTTGGAGGAGGCCAGAACCCACTCAAGGACTATTGAATCACGTAGGTAGGTAGGTATTTATATTCAATTAAATTATTAAAAAATATTTAATTATGTAGTGCGACATGTCGACCCTAGTGAAGTTTGAAAATGGACCGATATGTAAGTAGAGTTTACAATGATAACACTACTGAACCCAAATGTTAACTGCATTATTTAATTATTTGTAGGAACGTTTAGCATTAGTAAAATTTAGAATAATAAATGTACATTGTTTTGAGTGGCAGAAACAGAGGCTTGCCATACTATCGTATACTTTTATGGTTAGAAATTAAAATCCAATCTGATAAAATTATTCTGGCCGAATAAATGTTATTACCAAATCAAAGTCTATTATTGAAGTATGCATTTGAGCATTATTTCTTCAATGACATTTTCACTCATTACAGTCATTTTAAATCAGATTAAAATTGAACAGATTAGGTGGTTGAAGAGTACGTAAAGCATAATTTGACATCCAAATTTTAATTTTGAAGTATGAGCTGGTAATCCAGATGGACATAGACTATTAAGAAGCTCTTGCGGATAATGGACTGCATTATCAGTGCTTACGACTAACGGCCCATGAATCGTTTTTTTACATAAAATATCAAGGAGCAAAGGGTCGACATTTTTATTTGGTAATACTTTTTATTCGGAATAAATTACTTTATTGATTTCATCTGATTGGATTCTAACTGCTAACTCGAGTGGTTTTACAGTGGCTATAGAAAATTCTTTCAATTAACGAAAAGTTAAAGTTGATTTGCAAAGTGCAGAAAGGAGAAAGAAGTTGGGCGTTTGTTGCTAGTGAATTCCGAATTCCGCGTAGTTCTCTTTCAACCGTCCTATAGAATAAAGAAAAGATCGCCACTGTTGGTTGGTGGTAAGTCTACTTTTAGGCACCCTCAGAAAAAACCGCAATTCAATTAAATGTTATATGATAAATTGGTATCAGGTATTTAATTTTCTGTATCAATGATTTTATATGTATGTACAAACAACATACACATATCCATTAATGAAAAATATACGTTATGGTTATGATTTCAACTCCAATTTTGTGTTCAATTTTCCCATTTACATGAAGATAAGTGGAATGATAACCTCGATAAGTCTTTGTTCAGTAAGTCGAACTATTTTTGAGGGCACCTTGAAGATCGAGAATTGACTGTATAAACAAAAATACACTCACCACTAAAAAGTGAAAAATAAAAATAATTTTTAGAAAAAACAAAACAAAACCGACTTCAACATTAAACCTACAAACACAAACTTAACTAAAAAATAAAAAATAATATTTTAATTGCTTCAAAACAAAAACCATTAAATGAAAATCAATGGAATTATCGATACTTATATACCTATTAACAATTTATGATCAGTTATTTTTGGAGTCGGTGCCAACCAAAACAAACAGAATTTGAAAAGAAATTGTAATCGTAAAGATCCTCCCACTGCTTCATCACCGCCACACCGCTGTCTCCGGCCATTCGAAAGGTTATTGTAAATGCAGGATTAAACTGCCCTTCTTGACTGGCACCGACTCCAAAGATAACTGATCATATATTGTGAATAGGTATATAAGTATCGATAATTTCATTGATTTTCATTTAATGGTTTTTGTTTTGAAGCAATTAAAATATTATTTTTTAGTTAAGTTTGTGTTTGTAGCTTTAATCTTGAAGTCGGTTTTGTTTTTTTTTTCCTAAAAATTAGTTTTTATATAATTGTATCGATAAAGAATATATAATATGCCTTATCCCTTTGAAATAGGTTCCCTATTCAAGGAATGATGATACAACCTTTAAACTGGCCAAAGACTCATGGAGTTCTCATACACTGAATTTACAACTGCTTGCAACTTTGGCTTACTTAAACATTATATGATATCCTTCCATCTTCAAAGTTCACCGAAGAATTATGTCAATTAAAACAGTATCATCAAGTGAAAAAGTATATCCGCCAATCCAAATTTTGTTGGATTGTACCTACCAATCAAAAAATATTTTTAGTGTTAATCTCAAATGTATTTATATCACATCGTTTCATCATAAATGTCTGCAGATTTGCAATAAATGTTTTAAAAAAAATGTTTCGATCATAAACAATAATATATACCTGCAAACAATAATATTTATTCAATAGTATTCTTCTAAAACCTAAAAACCCCTTTTTTTACTTTATTTATTCATTCACACCAGTCAGAAACACAACTTGCCAATTAACGGATTGTGACAAAGGAATAATATATTAAAGACATTTCAGGAATGAGGAAAAACGAAATCATACGGTAACTCTTCCTTGGCATTCATTGCGAAAGTAGATCTCTCATCCGTCTTTTCATTACCTTTTTGTTTCCATGTATACAGCGGTCATTGTTTCTATTAATGGGTTGCTGTTTCCTTTCAAATTTTGTTAGAATTTATTTATTAACTGATAGTATATGTAATAGATATATATTTTATTTTAATAAAATATAAAAAATCTCTAAAACAAACATTACCATTATAAGAAACATTTTATTGACGGCTATATTACACTGTAAAGCCTAAATGTATCATATGTTGCTGATTTAGTCCAAACCAGATACCTATCCTTTCATATTAAACTTCATAAGCATTCAAATTCAGTAGTATCTTAACTTCCTTCCCATTCTATTCTTGATAACCCACCAAGATGCCTGGAAAGAAGATGGCATCGTGACCTTGTAATATAGAACTTTCATTTAAATGCTATCACTGGGTAGTTCCTTTACAAGCCATTGACATGTCATTATGAGCATTATCTTCACATTTACTAGGTGTATTTTTATTTAATTTTGTATACGTTGTAAGTTTCAATAAATAAAAAGTTATTATTTAGTGTAATGTCTTTCAATGTGCTTAAGTACCAGTACTGCTTAATAAAGAAATCAAAGTGGCTTAGTGGATTTTGTAAAAACATCAGTAGGCTAGGCTGGTATAGGTAACATAATAAGGATAGGCAGCAATGCGTTATAAGCAAAAGTTGTTAATTTTTTTGATGGTATAACTCGTTTTGATGGTATAAAGATTTTATCGAACCTTGACTTTCTTATCAACTGAATCATCTAATCTAACTCTGCCGATCTCGACAAACCTCGTATAAAGTTGATATTTCAGTGCTGATAGCCCAAGTCCCTTAGGGCTAATGACGCTAATAAATGTTTCTCATTTGAAGACTGGGTGGAGACTCGGGATGAAGCTTAGCTGAGATAAATAATAAGGTATTGGAAAAAGAAGCAATTCAATGCGATATGAAAGATAGGAGTGAAGATGAAGGATGATGTAGAGAAGGAATGAGAAGATGGGGCCGAGCCAATCAAACGAGCCGATGAATAGGAGGTATCTATATCACCCCCCCCCCCCCCCCCCCCTTCTTGAGCCGTTATCTCGTCGCCTCTTTATTCCTCTTATCCAATTTCCCTCCCCCCATTTCTTTCATCCTGTATAGACTTTATGTCGGCTAGAATTAAGCAGATTCTTATCTTAGATCCGAACTTATTTCTGAAAGGAAATCACATCTGACTGAAGCAGATTGGATAAATGTGTTAATTTTCTCAAAATAAATTAATTGATTTCGAGATAGTAAATACAGAATAATATATTGTCCAGTACAATACTGTTCATATATAAATTTATTTTATCACGAGACTGCAAGGTTCTCAGAGCCGAGCTCGAAGGCTAAATACAGAAAATTTAAGTTTTGTTATTTTGGTCTAAGATCGATTCACGAATTCGTTAATTCGAGGTCGGGTCTTGGGTATGAAGTGAGTAGCCTTAATTGTTGAAAACCCTGCAGTTGAGCGTGATTTCGGCCAAATATTCCCCTTTCATAACCTTTGGCCCAGTAATATTAAACCCTTATCAAATTACTGAACCCTATATTCGTTCTAGAGATTATTTTTTTTTTTATATATGCATTTATTTTATGTATACGTTTTCTTACTATCACATATTGTTCTTCGATATAATTGCGGGGCGCTTATATATTTAATAAAGAGATATTTAAAATACAAGATCCTAATAATCTATTTTGACTATTCCAAACTCACTGGACAAACGTTTTAATTTACGTACTCAATAATAAATTGGTGGACCTAATCATTATCAGGACTATTTGGACATGTTGAGCGAAGCTTCGGTACTCCTCGAAACCATCGAATCCCTTCCGTATCAAATCTCTCTTATACAAAATCTTTCGTAAAGTTCTATTATGCCACAAAAAAACTATCCTTAATGAAAATAGGTGAATTGGACTTATTTAACACAATGAGAAAATACCATAATTGTGAAAAATAAACAATTAATCATTTTATTTTTCCGGACTTAAGAGTTCTTCTAAAGTGATTAGGAGCTTTAATGAGTAATATTTGAAGAAAAATCTCTTGAAAGAAACAGATACCTAACTTCTGTTGAATCAAACTTTAGAAGTACTATTTTTGTTCTTTAGATTTTTTAAAAATTAATACTTATACCGAATATTTTTCATCGAAGCAACGCAGATATAAGGAACATCCAAGAAGGTAGACATATATTTACCTACTCCAATTTTTTTCCGGCAACAAAATTCAGGACTATTTCAAAAGCACCCTGGGCTCTTAAGCAACATTCTGGACCAACTATTAACTAACAAATACGGACTCTAAACAAACGTTTAATGGACATCACAACAAACTCATAAACAACACACATAACAGACTATGAGAAATATACTTTCTCCTGCACCCGATATACATAGAGGAGATACATTTTTTTCTATTCTGTCCTGATATAACTTTCATATATATTTTAATAGCTGTTTCTTAGCCTTTGGCCTATCATAAGTAGAGTTATCCTCTTACTATTTGAACATGTACGATCTATTAAGAAGACTATTATAGGCATAGGTAGCAGAGAGGTGAGGGTGCTCGGGGGTGACTAAGTGGTTGTGCTGGGGGCAGGTGGTGCCCATTGCGGCCTCGTTATGTATTGGCCTAATGCTTGGGCTCCCCTCGCTCCAGTCTTCATCGCCTGTCATTTATAACTCCCTTGTAACAATTCCTTACAGATTATGTCACCCTTTATGCACAATGTAGTGAGGCCTTTTAATTTAGTGACATGTTTGAAAATTAGTAACGGGCCCATTGACCTAAATTATGAATCGTGTTTCATTTATCATTCATTGATTTTATTTTACTAGGAAGGCTATTCTTAATCTCTCTCACTCTCTCTCTTTCTCTATCTGCCTACCTATTTTCTTTTTCTCCCTCTCTCTCTCTCTCTCTCTCTCTCTCTCTCTCTCTCTCTCTCTCTCTCTCTCTCTCTCTCTCTCTCTCTCTCTCTCTCTCTCTCTCTCTCTCTCTCTCTCTCTCTCTCTCTCTCTCTCTCTCTCTCTCACACACACACACACACTTTTCTAGATTTCTTTCACTGAAAGTGCTGTTTGTTTTTAAGGGTTTAATATTAATTTAATTAACGTTCTGGTTATTTTAGTATAACATTCATTCTTTCATACATTTACCATTTGCTATGTTGTTCCATATGCAGATGATGTATTGATTACAAGAACAACAACCAATGAGCTTTCGACGATTGTGAAAAAGCTAAAAGAATTTTAGATCTCTCAATGAATAAAGAAAAGATCAAATACATGGTAACGATTAAAGAGGAAAGAGAACATAAATACATTTAGGGGCCTGGATATCACTTCGAGACAGTGCCAAAGTTTAAGTGCCTGGGTTCTATTATCAATAAGGACAATGTCATATGAGAAATAATAGCAGGAAACAAGTGCTATTGGTTTCTAACGAAGATTTTTAGAAATAGAAATATATGCAGAGATCTAAAAATAAGAATATCGAACGATTCTATAACTGGATTATGTACGGGAGTGAGACGTGGGTCTTGACTCTACACAAGGAAAAATTATTGATCATGTGGGAAAGAAAAATCCCAAGAAAAATATGGTGCAACTAAATTTAGGCTGATTAATGTAAATTTCAAGACCATATATGCAGCCCAAGATATTGTAGCCAACATAAAAAGTGGCAGGATAAGATGGTAGGACATGTACAAAGAATAGAAAGTTGCAGGTTCCCTAACATGATTCTGGAGGGGGGACTCACGGGTGGCAAGAGAAGGAAAGGAATGCCTAGCATTATTTGGCTCAAAGATGTGGAGTGTAAGAGGATGTTCGTACTGTGGGTGTAAGAGGATGGAGCAGGCAGCTGAGAACAGATCAGAATGGGAGAGGATTGTAGAAGAGGCCACGGTTCTGCAAGGACCATAGCGCCTTGTCCATCTTCCGCAATGGCTCTTCGTCCTTCCTCCTTCTACTTCCTCCATTCCCTTCCCCTCCAAAAGACCTCTTCTCGTTTTCTGGGCCCTTCTTATATAGGGGCGTACCCTCTCCATCAAGTCTTGGAATTTCTTCTCGTTAATTTTGGAATTATTTGTTCAAAAACTTCTTCGACGGCGCTTTATTTAATTTGCCGGCATATTTAACAACAAAGAACGAAGTGGTACAGACAGGTTACAGGCCTACCGAACGTCTGCATCCAAGACACAGATCACCCTTAAACTTTTAGTAGATAATAATTATCGATTGTTTACTATTTATTTATATATCCTATATCATAAATTATAACACCAGATTAAAAGAATGAAGTAATTTCAAACGATAAAAATGTGAGAAGGAAATATCTTCTTGAAATATAATATTCGATTTTTAAATTTAGGTCATTATGTAAGTAATGAAGAAGGATGAAATCAAAATGAGTTTTCCATACGAATAATTAAATAATAAATTAAATTCAGAAGGGTGGTAGTATTTATAGATTTGGCAACAACTATGGCTTAAGCTCAACAGATACTCTGCCGGTCAAATGTTTTGGATCTCCCTGAGCCAAAATTCTTAAATTTAAAAGTTGATTATATTTAATATCTCCCCTCTCTATTTATATATGTTATACTTTTGTTTACAAGTAAAACAATTTCTTCCTCTTTTGAGTTTTTCTCCACTTAGATACCGAGTTATTCCTTGTTGAAGGAAATCATTTGATAAAATTCTAAATAAACCACCCCTATTGCTTTCATTTAACGCTTCTAGAAGATTTTTTTTTCGTTTGTGTTTTAACTTGAATTTCAAGTTTATTCATCCAAGGTTTTTCCGTTAGCAAAGGAAATTGTTGGTATAAATATGAAAAAAAAACAAAAACAGTTTGTTTAAAATTATATATTGGGAACTTAACCTTAATTTTTACCCTTAAAGACAGATAAACTACATATCTGTGTTGAATTTTATTTAAATCAATTTATTTTTAACTGAATATCAAACTTTTAAATTTACTGATATCATTTCAGGGTGTTCTCAAACTTTTGACAGGCAGTATATATAAAAAATTTAATTTCTTACTTTCAAAGAAATCTATTCCAAATTCAATTTCAGGGCGCACAAGGTTAGGGGCACCCTGGCGATTCCCCAGCCGAACCAATGGTTATACATTTTTGATGAGGACAACCCGTGACTAGGATATGTAAACTAGCAGAAGGTTGAGGGACAAATGGAGGCGGGGGCTGGACCCGTCCGGAATTACCTGGTCGGAAAAGGTCCTAGGTCCTTGGTTATTTTATGTTTGACCAACAGAACCCTCCCCTCCAGTCAAATTCAATACCTAACAAACATTCTGTTTACTTTGGAACTTTTTTTTTTTTAATCTCTTTTGGGCCCTGTCCTATATTGATAAAATTTACAACTTTCTTTTTTTTCTTGTTTCACAAAATTTCAATTTTATGTGATATTTAGCATTATTCATAAAGCTATCCACTGTCAATGGCTATACATAATTGCGTTGTAAAGTATACATTCGTCCCTTATCTAAAAACAAATTATAAAGTAACAGGAAAATCAATTAAAATAAAAGAATCAGTTGAGGAACGCATTACGGTACAGATGGGTTAATACAATTTGGAATTGGTGAATGATTTGTTGCAAAGATTGTGCCTGCTACTTTAAAGTCGATTTAATCAGGTGTTTTGAATGAACAGTTTTTGATTCATTCATCTTTGCTTCATATATTTGTTTTTCTTTTCTTAGTTTATATTATTTTAGTATATTTTGTCATCTGTGTTATGTATTCATTTTAAATTATTTTAGAATAATAAAACTCTATTTAGGTTTTTGAAGTATAATCTTCTTTTGTCCAGTTGGGCACTTTTGTGGAATAAACAGCAAACTCGCGGCTACCGTACTATACCCTATACCAGTAGATTTAGATTTATTATCTAGATTTATATCGATTTGTTATCTCTCTGATGAGCTAGAGACTTAAAAACATAGAAAATATCTTAGAAGTGGATGATAATGCAATAATAATTATTACTGTCATAACAGGGGCGCACAGTACCCACCCCTTAGGAAACTCTTGGACGACGACTTTTGATAAGTCTTTATAACGAGCTACAATTGTTACAGGCATGCCTTTTTAAACATGAAGAACTCAATTTTTCAAATAATTTAATACAAGTCGAAAATAACCTTTGTGAGACTTTGGAATTTTTTTTTTTCGCCACTAGCTAGATTGGGAAGCCGAAAGGAGGCCTTATTCTTCCTCTTCAAAGCGGTATCTCATTGGAAATTATAACTCATTCTGTTGAGAACTTCAAGACGTGACGAAAAGGGATAGAGAGGGAAATATTAAAATTAAATTTTCTAATAGTTATCCGTTAGCCACTTGTATTTTTTGAAATACGGCTACTTTAAAACTTAAAGATATCAATGCTTGATCGAATGATACGTCAACCCACAAAGTCGAATAACGATTTCCGAAGATATTTTAAGAAGATCTGTCGGGATAACATGTTAGTCTACTGGCACTGAATTAATACCGCCACTAAAACCTAACGACTCATATTTTTTAAATTTATTTTTTTATCGAACTTATCAAAATATTTAATAACCAAGCAAAATTAAAATAATTTAAAACAGAAGCTCTCTAGATTTTTTGTTGCTAAATTCATTCCATTTTTCAAATTAAAAGTAGTAATGTAGGAAGAAGTGACAATCAAATTAAGATTATGTGATTCAGTGCTGCGATCTATTGTCCCAGAAACACACTGGTCTTACCCATTTGGCCTTATGACCCGGAGAACCCTCTCTTCTTCATTTATTTAATCAAGTTGAGCTAGCAAGTTTACTAATTCTATTTTAGTTATGTTGACTGAAATTTTTTTGATTTTTTAAACATCTTTTTCTTTATCACATTTATTTGTGGCAGCAACCTGTTTTTACTCAGGGGAAAATGATTAAAATTGAAATAAAATAGGACTGTTACGAAGACGCATCTTAAATTTATAATTTTCTGATAAATGTTTTATAATGAAAAAATAACCACTTGAATGAAGTATTCATTTCAAAAAAAAAATATCTCACTTTATACTCTTCGGCTTTTATCTTTAGAGTTATTTGGGGATGTAGATAGGTGAAACAAGTTCACATTTCCAGCGTGTGGTCCTAATCGAACCCACTTTTATTTTATTTTTTAAGGTTAGTGTGACGGGTGTTTGCGTAAATTTCATCGAAGGGTATTTGATTGTAAATTTCGTCAACAATAGCTGGTAACTGGTAGATTGAACAAATGAACTTATCCAATTAATATAATGAGAGAAAAAAATGTTTATTTAGCAACGATAATTTTATGAGCCAAAGATAATTTTAATCTTGAATTAGAGTTGAGTACTTCAATACCGAAAAAAATGTATCACCATTCCACAACAATCTGAGAGTGAGCTTGTCTGTTTTATTGTAGTTCTTATCTTATCTCGAGAGAAGTTTATTCCGTTACCGGATATGAAAGGATAGACTGGTCTAGAACCAAGCTTACAATCGGAGCCATCTTATATTTAGCCTGACAGAGAAATAATGTCTTTTGTTACCAATATTAAAAGCGTATAGAAAGCTTAACGTAATAGTAGAGAAGATAGTTCAGTGTAAGATACTGGCCTATTTCACTATTAGGCAACGATTCGGCATACTTTATAAGTCTTCATCAAGATTAAAAAACGAGAAAAAAAAGAAGACTAAAATCGAAGGGAATTTAAACAAAAAAAAAAAAAAAAAAAAATATATAATATATATATATATATATATATATATATATATATATGTAAACTCCCCATCAAAAGTATCGCAACACTTTGTTATATATTTGAATTTTACCAAAATCTCTGGTTTTTAATAAGAAAGAAAGGTTCTGAAGTTTATAATATACATTCCTAAACTAGACATAAACAATTTTCATTAAAATAAATTACAATATTTCTTCCAATAAACAAAAAATTCCAATAAATAAAAACAAGTAAGAAAAGTTAATTTTTAAAATTTTCATTTTTTACAACTTTAACTTTCAAATTTTTAATTTATATTTAATAAGACGTATTAGCTCCCTCTGGCTCGAATGACTGCTTCCAATAGTTTTGGCATACTTGTGAATAATGAAAAGAGGGTAGGTTTGCCTTCTAATTGCTCCTGGCGAGCTGTGACATCAGAAATTATCGCATATTTCATGCAATCTACACCCTCATTTCAACACTCTTGGACTAGGGTCGCACTTTTCTGCGAAAAACCTATATCACCATTTCATTTGGCTACAGTTATAATTGTTCGATCCGAAATTTCTTTTTTTTATCTATGCTCATTAATTACTATAAGAACCTATATATAAAGTTATGATCAGTTTTCGTAAAATAACATACCAGCACATTAAAAACCGCGACCTGTTTTGGAAATTCAAACTTGTTAAGTATTGGATTATTTAATCTGGGCTGCAAAGCCCAGAATACAACTTGATAAGTATTGGTTATTTGTAAGGTTAAGATAGTTAAAAAACCAAAGGTCCTTTATTTTTTATACATATTTTTTTCGAAATCAGGAACACACAAAATATAGGAAAAGATGCTATTTTTGGCCGGCTAGAACCTACAAGTTACCTCTCTGTGCCCCGTTGGTGTTCCAGATTGGTGTTATTTAGTAAACTTAAATTCAAGAAATTGAAAAATTCAATAACTTTTTGTACTCATCACTTTTATATGAAATCAGTAAAAGTACTAAATCTTTTTTTGATTTTGTATTAAAAAAGTAAATAATTTTAATGAATACAGCGCATAATATAATTATTCCTTATTAAGAATAAGCACATTTATACAAAAATAATAATATCATATTTGTTCATAATATATATTTTTTTAATGTGCAGTAATATAGCATAAGTAATTTTAATTTTTTTTTTTGTATTAGTAATAGGAATAGATAATACTTTATTGTTTGTGAATGATGAATATGTACTACGTATTAGCTCCCTCTGGCTCGAATGACTGCTTCCAATAGTTTTGGCATACTTGTGAATAATGAAAAGAATGATGAATATGTACTGAAGGAAATTTGAAAAAAATAATCTAAAATTCCATCGTTTGTTATTAACAGGGAAAAACATTGATGGGTCTAATCTTTAATGTCTCACGTTTAATAAATAATATTAATATGATTAATATAGATTAGGATTAAGGTAAAAACCAGAAAAATCTCGAGAATTATGAATGTTGCAATCCTTTTGAAGGGAGTTTTATTTTAATTTTTAAAATTTTTTTGATCATATCGTCGTTGTTGCCACGGTAGAACCTCCTACGTAAAAAAAACAACTAAAAATGTGATTTTGTTTTCATTGGAAACACGATTTTACCTCCTATGTGCTTATGGAAAATACTCATGTGTTAAAAAATCGTGACTGGATTTAAATTTATTTAAAATAATCCTATGTGTTAGAGCTTACCGCATGTGCAAAAGGTAAGCTATAAATCATATATGTGACAATTCCAAGACATTATTATCAAATTTTGTTGCTTTAGTTTGCATTGAATTGTCCTAATTCTGCCTGGGAAATAGTTACACTAACATTGTGCATAATTTAGTTTTTTTTTATTCTCTAGGAGATTTTACTGTGGTAATGACGATATATTTTTTTGTATTTGAGTTCTGATAAAGACTTAAAAAGTTAGCTATTTCTATTGCTCGCACTATGAACTGTCTTTTCCACTATTTATGCACGGCCAACCGACATACACTATTATGAAACTCCGTGGTTCAAACAATCTGAAAAATAAATAAGATAAAAAAATACGTGAAATTGTAAAAATTTAGACCTGAAGTTTTATTTAATATTGAACGCATTACGCATGTGATTACATTATACTGATTTAGACGTAAGGAGATAAGCAGCGCATTTGAAATGTATGTCGGATTGCGAGTTGAGAACTTTATATGAACAGCTTCCTAATTTGATAGCATATGTTTCTCGTATTCAAATTGGTATTCAACTTTCGAATGTCAGAACAATACACAGAGCCCTACATCCTATGACATAAAGTAGGATGAAGCTTGGGAAAACTTTCAGTAAACAAGTCATAGCGAGCTTGAAAGTGGGGAGTAAATATGAGAAGGAGTGAGTTGTATGACTAGGGCACGGTTGGTGAAATTGTTCAAGGAACTTAGCTCATTTCGTTGGAGCACTTGGAATTGACATTGTCTACGTGATGGGAACAAGTTGTGTGGTTAGGGGCCTAGTTTTCTCCATCTCTCTCTCACCTGCTATGGACCTTTCTGTCAGTTACTCCGATTCTACCCTTATTATATCTATTACTTTCCAACATCTCAAGACAATCTTAACTCTAAGTTTATCAGTTCCATTTTCTCGCTATAGAATCCGAAGAATGAGACGGATTACAACTTGAAATGAGAATAGTGTTTTAGAAACTAGTGGCTATGCTGTTAGTTATGGTTATTTAATATTGTAAATATGAGACCGTTCTTAAGACAACGAAAATACAATAAAGGCAGAATTAAATTAAAAATTAAGTTAAAGTGACATAATGTTGGTTAGCGAGCTGAAGGCGCTAGCTGATTAAAAATTGCCACAACTACTAGTCAATTAGTTTATTCGTTTCTACAATGATTATCCTATTTCATTTTATATTATCGGTTATTGCATTTAATTTTATTTGTTGTTTATTTAAATTTTTTTTTCATTCATTGTACATATTGTATGAATGGATTTATTGTCATCCCTGTTACTCATTACCCTTGAGTGAGGCAGCTTATAATTATTCAATAAAAAAAAACTACTCAAAATCAAATTAAGCTTTTGACCAATCATACCGCATCAAATCTATTTATTCAAATGTTTTTCCTTATTTTGATTGCTTTCTTTCAGGCTAATCTATAATTTATTAAAAAATTATTCAATCCATTCAATGGTTCTGAAATTTACTCTCACAAATTATACTTTACTGTGATAATGTATCACAGTTTTATTTATTCTCATTTTTTTACACTACTAGGTGTGGATGCGTTTTAATAAATAATGTTTGTTTTTTGACTTACAACAATTTCTTTTGTTCTATTTCAGAATTACTTAAGACAGATTCCCTCTAAGTACAATAGACGTAGAGATAATACCCAATTATTAGGTTTTGTGCATCACAATGTATGTTTTCTTTTCCACTCTTCGATTTTTCAATGTTTCTTTTTTTGATCATCAGGTTGATTACACTAATTTTCATTAACCGAAGATTGTTTACATTTTCCAGTTACCCTTAACAAGGACACAACTTTGTACATTTTGTAATTTTTTTTAATCTCGTTTATCGTCATAATTGAGAGAAAATATCTGAGAATGTCGTCCTTTCAGATACTGTCAAAACGAGTAAATCTATGTCTTCTGCTAAGAAGTAAAATTTTACTAAAGGTACTATGACTTATAGAGGTTTCTCTTTCTGAAAGAAATAAGATACCATTCAATTTCTTGAGCGTTATCATGGAGAAAGGGCTGTTCTTCCCAATACAAGAATCCCAGAATATATAAAGGGTTTGTTGCATGGCTTCTGCCTTTCTTCTCACCTTCTCTGGTCGAACAATGTTTTTTTATAGGCAATATACGGAAATACTGCCGGAAAAGTAATTATTAAATTTATAGCTTATTTGCAGCTAATATTTTACAATATGTTATTTATATTAGGATGTACTAGCTTCCTTCATTACAGCGAAAATGAAAAAAAGTTGCATTAATTGATGGGAGGAATACCAGTTTGATGTTCAAGAAGAAAATATTATTCTTACAAAAATATTAAACTGAAATGAGAATAAGAAAGGTAAATTGGATATTATATATATATATATATATATATATATATATATATATATATATATATATATATATATATATATATATATATTTTTTTTTTTTTTTTTTTTAAATCAAAATATTATTCTAGGTTCATTCAAATGTATTTGAGACAAAGAATAATAAAAAAACTTTGATAAATTAACCAGGGATACTTTTTTTTTTTTTGTCTGTCTTTTTTTTTTTTTAATGTCTGTCACCGTTTTGGTGCTCCTGCAGGCAAAATATGGCTGTACAGAGGAATTTGAAATATGTATTATGGTATCGACAAATTTTAATGTTCTTTCGTCCGATAACAAAAAATCCCAAAACTTCTCCAACTTTCAATTCCTCATTTATTTTAGATGTTTCAACTCACTCTAACTTAAGGGACACCCTCTCTTCCTGATTAATCCTTTTCACAGGACACTATTTTGAGATATGCCTGAATCTAACGATTTTTAACGGCCGAAGGATATTCGACTATCGTTTCTTTGAATGTGTTGTGTCCTTGCAGCCTGTCCTGAAATCATTTATAGGAAGAACGTATGTTCTCAATAACTGTAGTCCAGGCAACGAACACCAAAAATGGCCTAATAGTACATAATTCATGTAGAAGCCAATTTTGCCACAGTTGTAGGGGGAGATATACTTAACAACATACTAAAAGTACTGGGGGGGGGGGGGGGGGGGGGTGGAGGTAATGACTCGAAAACTCTTGCGAAAATATGTTTTATATACTAAATTAATTAACATAAAATTGTTTTCAAAAAAGGTTAAACAAATTTTTTTTTCTGGGATCAATGCTTAAAAAGATATAGTGGGGGAATATGGAAAATATAAAAAAAAAAATACGTTTTTATTGTTAACATTTATATATTTATTGTTAAAATTACAATGTTTGTTGTTACAAATGAACAGTTTATTATTATTAATTGAATGTTTATTGCTAAATATAAAATTATTGTCGTTAAGCCTAATATGCTTATTATAGCACAGGGAAATTAGCAGTCGAACCTTCAAATCGAACCAAAAATAAAAAGGCTTGACTACTGCATATTATTCACCAACCTTAGCTGTACATGTGGTTAGAAGATTTCTTTGAAATATCTTCAGGTTTGGGTAGGGGAGGAGAGAAAGTGTTTAAAATTGTATTTGAAGTCCGTGAACCACCCACGCCAGCCCAATTAACATATCAAAAATATCTTTTTACCAAAATATACACATTTAGTGTGGTAGCATGGGTATTACGTAGAATATAATTAAACTTCATAGGTAGGACCTGATAGATAATTTATGTAGTTTTAAAATAAAATAAAGAAATTTGGGATAGGACAAATTGTTTAGGCGGTATAGAGAAAATATGCCAAAAAAAAAACAAGAATTTTATAACAGTTCGCAGTTGTTAGCGTGCTGGCAAGGGTATTACACGGAATTTTATCAAAGCTTGATATATAGGATCTAATAGCAAATTTAACCAGCTATGAGATGGAAAAAAGAAATTCGGAATCGAACAAATATTTTTAGATTTATAACGAGAAACGTTCCGGAAAAATAAGGATTTCACAACAGTACGCGGAATTCAGCGAGGTGGGATGGATATTTCACGGACTTTAATCAAAATTTGATATATAGGATCTAATAGAAAATTTAACCAGCTATGAGTTGAAAAAAAGGAAATTTGGAATCGAACAAATATTTTTAGATTTATAACGAGAAATGTTCCATAAAAATAAAGATTCCAGAACAGTTCGCAGAATTCAGCGAGGTGGAATGTATATTACACGGAACTTAATTAAAATTAAATATACGATATCTGATAATAAATGTAACCAGCTTTAAGCTGAAAAAAAGATATTCGAGATTAGACAAATTGTTTCGGAGTTATAGCCAAAAGAGTACCGACAAACGTGTTTTTGAGGAAAAGTGCGACTTACCGCAAGTTAGCCAATTTTTCTTCCTTCACAGTTCTAAATCTAAGGATCTGACCAAAAAATGAATAGAACCAAATTTATTGCAAGTTTGCTTAGCTTTAATAATGTATATGACACAAAATGTGCTGAAAGTAACGGTTTCCGAGTTATTGTATCAAAGTGCTGAACCTGAAGATATTTCAAAGAAATCTTTTAACCACATTTAGAGCTAAGGTTGGCGAATAATATGCAGTAGTCAGACCTTTTTATTTTTGGTTCGATTTGAATGTTCAATTGCTAATTTCCCTTTACTATAATAAGCATATTATGCTTAACGACAATAATTTTATTTGTAGCAAAAAGCATTCAATTAATAATAATAAACTATTCATTTGTAACAATAAACATTGCAATTTTAACAATAAATATATAAATTTTAACAATAAAAACGTAATTTCTTTTACATTTTCCATATTCCCCCCACTATATCTTCTTAAGCATTGATCCCAGAAAAAGAATGTATATAACCTTTTTTGTAAACAATTTTATGTTAATTAATTTGTACTAAGCATACTTTCGCTAGATGTAAGAGTTTTCGAGTTATTAACAAAAAACTGAAAAAACCGACCTTTAGAGACCTCTACCCTTAGCTCTACCCCGACCCCCAGTACTTTTAGTATGTTGTTAAGGACACCTCCCTCTACTACTGTGCCAAAATTGGCTTCTACATGAATTACCAGGTATGCAAGTTTAAATGACATTCAACTGTTCTGCCATCATTTGTTGGGTTTGGGTATTGTCTTCGTCTAATAAAGATTGCAATTCGAAGTCCTCAAACTTTTTTGGTCGATTTTCTCGTTTTTGATCAGTAACATCAAAATCACCACGTTTGAAACTTTGAAACCAACGTTCACATGTCCTGACGGTTGGAGCAACATCGCCATAAGTCTCAACAAGAATTCGATGACATTCAGATGCCTTTTTCTTTTGATTAAATAAGAAAATCATGACATGCCGCAAATGCTCTTTATTTGGCTTAAAATTAGACATTTTTAACACCAAAGAAAGGTATGGTACGTCCACGTAAACGACTTAAAAACAACTGACTTTTGTAAACAAATGACTAACAAACAAAATAGCGTTTAGAGATAAGCAAATCCTTCAATAGGCTAAGAGCGCATTCTATTGGAATTAAAACGACATTTTAAACTTGCATACCTGGTAACCCCTCTAAAAATCCTTCGTTGCCTGGACTACTGTTGTTATTCGCCAGTCAGATTTTAAGATGTTACAGTACATAAACATATGTTACAACATATGTCAGATGTTACAAACATATAAAGGTGATTATTGAATAAATCTAGGGATTTTGGATTGAAAATTGTAAAGAACTTGTATGTGTGTCTTCTTTGTTGGATTTGTGTCAAAGTTTCAAGATTGAATTAGGTTGCTAGAAGTTTGAAGTTAAAAGCCTGATTATTTCTTTTTTATTTTAAACATATTACAATAAATATAATATTGTACCAATCATCATATTTATTCGCTAATTTCTTCTTGAACGAAATTTCCAGATGTGACAGAGTATGCAATAAATCCAAAGTGTGTATAAATCGTTAGAGAAGTAGAGCTTGGAGATGAATGATGACACCTTTACTGTAAGCCGATACCATTTTCTTCACCCTCCATGGCTAATTTAGATGCCTGCACCCGTGGAAAGAAGCAACTTAATTGGATGTTCTCTTTTTTCCGGTCCATAATCCTCTGCTGTTCCAGTGGCATCCCTTTACGGATTATCATAGGCAATTTCTCCCCTCCCTTTTTCCCGTGGAACTCTCGCAGTTAATTCTTCTAACCAGCTTTTGGCAAATTGAACGACTGTAAACCGTAATTTTCAGAGTCCAATACTTTAGCCAAAAGTCCTTGCACATATCCCCTTACAGTGGTCTAGAAATAAAAGAGAAAAAAAATGGGCTATAATACTAAAACTCAATTACAGCCAGGAGAAAAATATTCATGAGTTGGAGGGGTGGCCGCGAAACGATCCTGCTTCATTTGTTTTTCCTGTAACAAACGCCCTTCTACTTACAAGGGAACTATCCCACCTATTCGGATTCCTATTTTCTTTTCATTTAAATTCTCCACTTTTCTTGTATGAATATTGTTCTCAATATTTAAATGAAAAAAATAAAATAAATAAGAGTTTATAACTTTTGAATATTTTAACATTGCGACAGCTTTTGTATATATTTTTCCAATTGGAATCTTTTGACATTAAACGGGTTTTGAAAATGAACATTATTTTAATTCAGGAAAAGAGCTGTAATCAATAACAGAGGATCTGGAACAACACTTAAATCCATTCCGTTTATTTGTGATAAAAATACAGACAGAATACCTAACTTATTCAAAAACACAAAAGGAGCTGGTGATATTTCAATTTAATGTCTTCAAGTGAATTTTAAACATATACGCTGATAGGAGATGGACATGATGGTAATGGGACATGTTGAAATACGAATAAATAGAATTTGGGAAACATAGTTTTTTTTTTTTTTTTTTTTTTTTTTTTTTTTTTTTTTTTTTTTTTTTAATAATAAAACAAATAAATTTTAATAATTAGTATTTTTTTTTTATAAAGTTTAAGATCCACTCCTGTCACAAAAATCAGAACATGAGGAGGATATAATATAACGATTTAACGCAGTCAATTTTCATTAAAAAAGAAATACATTTAATAGATTTAAAATCACAATGGGGCTCTAAGGCACCCGAGCCTTCATAACATTTGCGTCATGACAGCTTAATATAATCTACTAGTGGCGGGAGCAAAGCTACCCTTTGAAAATTTATTTATAGGGTCGTTCAAAAAATCCTTGCGGTCATTGACCTCTTTGTTTTGACGGCGAGATTTTCTAAATTGGTCGCCTAATCTTTTCGCAAACCTGAAGCATATGACATTAAATTTATAGCAGATAAAAAATAAGAAGAAATTACAGAAAATGAGGAAAGATCTTTTGACGTAGAAACCTCTCTATAAACTGGAATAATACTACAAAATAGTGTAGAAAAATATATCGGTAAACCGACACTCCCGTGGGGTCCGGTGGGAGGTAAAACAATATATTCGGGGCCTAAAATAAAAGTAATCAAATTTTTGGAATTCCCTCAAAAAGTTGCGGAAATTGTGATTTTTTAAAAGCTTTTGCTCTATACAACGTTAAAAACGGAGTTTACAGCATAGTTCATTATAAAGGATTTTAAAGGTGTGTTAGTTTACAACACACCATACACAAAATATGTTGTGCTACTTCGGTCAATGCTTCTATATATGAATAGCTGGCTAAAACATATCTATGCAAATATATTGCCCTGTTAGCGTATATTAGTATATTTCATTTCTTTTTAAATATTAAAATATAACCTTTAATATGATTATATACTTTTAACTATGAAAACCAAGAGTTTCATTGATATATCCGGTTAATCCGACCCTTTAGACATTCCGCCCTACCCTTGTTTCCTTAGGGGTCGGGTTAGTGAGGCCTACTGTATATTGCATTCGCCATTTACTATTTTCAGAATAGATAGTAGTAATAATTGTGTAGTGGAAAACCAAAAGATTATTCTCTCTACATTGCGTAAAAGGACCCATGAGATTTAGATAACCCATGGACAGGGAACAAAGGGGTTCCTAGGCCTAAGTTGGACCGACCTGTGATTACTAAGGCTAAGCCAAACTCCCCAGAACAATTAGTCTAGACGAACATCAGTCCCTTCTAATGTTTATTGGGGTAGCTCCATTCTGTAAGTCTGAAACTCACGGTTTCTGTTTCTAATTGGCTCTCTTGAATACTATTTATTTATTATATTCATTAAATGAATGTTAATTATTTTCTAAATAAATATAACTATCCAATAGGTATAATTAACAGAATTGCCATCTGGTTATCTAGTATATTATCTCCCACCCGGAGACCCGAACGGGGGACTAGTTTACACCCGGATAATGGGAGTTTTACCTCAGAGAGACCCATGACTGTTTGGGGGGTATTTTTGAACTAAAGAATGTGTGAGTAGGTTGTTCAAATCTACACCACACCCTCCAGCAAGCCTGGGGGGGGGGGCGCCCTCATTTGTTGGTCAGCGAGACCGTCGGACTTAGCCGCTAGGAACTTAAAAAGAAGTTCCACCGACCATTCCCACATCCACCACCCGTGGGACGCTCCCCTACGCGGTAATGAGATCCGCGCGAGGATTAAAACATATTGAATAATAAATAATTATAAAAAAACTTTTTTTTGTATTGTAATATTTAATTTTAGTTCAGTATTGACAAAATCAATAAAAACAAATTTTAAGTTTTTTAAAAATATTTGATAATAGTACGTATATACCTGTTGTGCTAAGGTATTCAATCAAGAATTAATAACAATGTAATAATATATAAGCATGTAAAAAAAAAAAGAAGCTATGATGTGATTAATATAACTTATTTTCTTAGCTGCTAATAAGAACCAGTTATTCAAATAACATGATATGTTAATGTTACATTATAAAGAAATGTTAAAATACTGTTAAAAAAAAACAACTGCTAAATTCACTTAATAAACGCTTTTATTCCCCAATAGTTTAATTTAGAGGAAACTTTAATTTATAATTATTTTTCTATAAAAATTTATGTATTTTTTTTACCCTGCAGTGGCAAATCCATTGGATACCGATACCTCATCCCAGCTGATGAGGAAGTTTTCATGACGGTTATCTTTTTTTCAGTGTGCCCTTCTTACTATAGATTTTCTATGTCATAATCATCAATTTTGATCTAGGCTAGTTAAGAAACATCCGTTTAGATCGTGATGTGGTAAATGGTAAATTAAGGTTGTGAATAAAGGATCACAATAGAATATTTTTACCTTCTTAACAACCCCACAATTCCCATACTGAAAAAATGGGTGCCATTTTCTAATAATTTTTTCAGCTACTTTTAATGTTTTTATGTTATTGTTTATCTGCTAACCCCTCACATGGTGGGAGGAAGGTAGTTCGGGGATTCTCAGCCTGAGATTAAATATTGTGAATATTTGTAAATGTATTTGTATCATATCTATTAATTTATTTACTTTTTTTTAAACAAATTTTTTATTTATTTTACATTATAAACATTATTTTACATTTTTTATAATCTTTATTATATTATTATTTTTTCGATATTTTTTTGTAAGATATATATGTATACTTTACTGCGCTGTATTGACTATTTAGCCCTCATTATGGTAGAACGTAATGTTTCAAAAAATAAAAGTTAAAAAAACAAACAATATTGTTTAAAATAATTTCTTCTCTTGTGTTTCTTAGTTTTCACTTTATTACACGATTTTTTTTATAGCGTATTACTTCTTATATTTTTATTGAAACCTTTTGTTATTGTCTAGATATATATTACAATCTGTGACACAAAAGTTATTGATATAAATTATGATTAAAAAAAAAAAAATAAAAAATAGAAAATAGAGGGCCTTATGTTGCGCTTTTGCAGAAGATGAAGATACCGAAGCCTTCCAAAGTTATTATATAAACTTTGATTTATATGTATGATTGATTGTAATACCTTTCGAAGTGTTGAATGCATTATAAAATAATATGGATGATTCCGAACATTTCTTTTTATATTATGTAATTTAATTTATATAAACAAAATAAATTTTAACAATAAATTTGTTTTATTTTGAAATAATCCGCAGCTATCTAAGTGGATCATTTGCGACTAATTAGAAAGCTGGCATCATTAAAAAAAATTAATAAAAAACGTTATTATTAGCTTTATGCATACAAACAAAAAAAAAAAAAAATACTTTTTTAAAAATATTAGATGCCTTTTAGCTTTGATTAATAACTTCATAAGTAAGGAATTTTATAAAAGTTTTATAAAAATTTTATAATTATTTTAATGTTGGAGGATCTATTTAATGATAGGATTTATGGGAATTAATTAAATTCCTAGCTGCTCATAAAATAAACCTTATAATACGACAGTTTAATAGAGCTGGTGGTATTTTACAACCTTACTTATTATTAGATTCACTCTCAATTTAAAAGATTGTGTGGAAAACTAGCCACGTGCTGGGGCTGGAGGCATTTGGAAGTTAGATATTACTTTTTTTTTTTTTTTTTTTTTTTAATTACAACTTATTTGAAATTTTCTGAATTTATGTTATGAATAAGGCCCTATGTTATGAATAAGGCCCTATGTTATGAATGTTTTTATTTCGACGGAAGAGAAAAATAATTAAGAATCATTTCTTGGAAAAGGCTCTCAAAGAGATACAATATCAGAATATGTCTGAGTAATTATAATTGGTTATCCACATATACAATTGGAATAATGATCTAAACAAACTTATATTTTTCTTTAAAACTGAATGACTAGGACTTTTTAACAAGAGGAATGAAAGGGTTTTTGCCACTGTTAGACTAGCGAATGATTAAATTTGATAGGGAGCTATTTTTGAAAGCATTGCCAATTACAATAAATACACTAAGACTGTATATTAAATAGTTCACATAAATTGTATATATATGAGAGATGTAAATAATTGGTCGTCCCACTTGAAATTTCGTTTTTTTTAAAATTGTTAATGTTTATGGAAGATTTAAACGTTGTTTGCAGATTTATAGCCAAATGTTTACATTATATGAGTTATACCAACTATTCCTTTGTATTGGTTTTGGCGAGAAAAATTGTTTTAAATTATTCAGGCATTAAAAATTTGCTCATCTAACTTCGTTATATCTTGTGAACCAAACTTTTAGTTTGGTTATTTTGCTGCGTATTGAAATTTGCAATTAGACTAACTTTTGATTAGGTGAAGCTACGATGTTCGTTTAAGTTTTAATCGATAGCTGTCGTCAAAATCTATAGATTGTATATAAAATATTAGTTCAAAGTAATGACAGTATTATAATAAGGTGTTAGAATAAAAAATATTATCAAAAATATATAATGTCGGCTTATGTGCGTCGAAAAGACAACGTGACGTGGTTAAGAACAGCGTTGTGATTACTGCGGGCCTGGCTTGCCTTCCCATAAGTGGGGGACAAGATTAGTCCAGGGTTTTGGGATGTTTGTGTACATTGTACATACATATATAGTGTTAGTGTGGTTTTTCTATCTATTTTTTTTTCTTATTTATTTTTACCATTACCAATTTCTATATTCTTTATTCTTTCGTTTTCTAATTTATTTTGTATCTTGTTCAGTTAGAGGAAAATCATTTCCTGTCTCTTGACATCAATAGAACTCTAAATTCAAATACTAACCCAGTCTAAAGAACTATCAGTCTTCTGGATTTTTCTCCAGAAGAGTATCTAACTTTTAATACCTACATCCACAAAACACGAGTTGTCAGCCGTTTAAGAATTTTAAACCCACACGCTGTAAATATATATTTAAAAAATATATCCTACACTATTCAAGATGAAGAAATCTGCAGTGCCTGTAAGCAACATATACCTAATAGCCTACATCATCTTCTCCTGTGCCCGTCATCCAATGTATATAGAGAGAGATACCTGCAGCAATATAGAGCTGATTCACCTCCTAATGCAAATATTGAGAACATTCTCAATATAGACAGTATTGAAAAAGAAAATTATATTTACTTATTTTTATTGTCAGTTGCTAAGATATACACTGTTCCCGAAATTACTAATTAACACCTTCACTGCGGTAATGAAAAAAGTGGTTTCTTCTACAATGCGTTATCGGTCCGGGGACCGATGTAGTACTTACCTCTAGTGCGGTATCGGTCCTCGGCGACCGATACATTAATTCTATTTAATTATGCCTGTAATTTTTCAATCAGGCTATAACCTGATTTTTATTATTTCAATTTGTATCGGTCCCCGAGGACCGATGCCGCAGTGAAGGTGTTAATAGTTACTTACTTTGATGTTATTATTTGAATATTATTTGTTTTATGGATAGGAGTTATCAGTATTTCTATTTTATTTTTATGTTGTTCATACATATATATAAATATAAGTATATTAATTATTAATTTTTAATAATGTAAAATTATGCATTTATACCAGAAACTAATAAGGTGTAGTATCTATTGTAGTAGGAGTAATAGTTTATTTTGTTCACAATGCAAACTTTACTAAGATGTGCGGTCAGCTACTCATAAGAAGTATGTACTAAATTGTTTATATTTTGAAATATTTGAACAAGATCTTTTCCTTTAACAAATAAAGTTATTATTATTATTATTATTATATTTCTTGAATGTTACTATTAGATGTTCAATAAGGTTTTTGAGGTTATATTTGTTTTTATTTATTGTCTGAACCTCAAGAAACTTATTAAACACATATATATAGTACAATCGATACCAATAGCATATCCACCAGTAGCATTGGCATGATTATGAGAACAATATAGTCTCGAAACGTCACCAACATAGTTGTTTTTATTTATCGTCTGAACCTCAAGAACCTTATTAAACCTATATATATATATATATATATATATATATATATATATATATATATATATATATATATATATATATATATTTTTTTTTTTTTTTTTTTTATTTATTTATTAAAATCCGGACCTCTGTAACGAATTCTTTGAACTTATAATACTCCTATATCGATTAAGTAATATATTAACCCATATACGTATTATGGTCACTCAAATACTGTTTGTTCTGCGTAAAACGTATGACATTTCCCTTACACATGCCGGTAGTTGCATTTCTAGCCGATGTTCAGTTTAATTATGGGAATCGTAGCCTAGTAGAGGTGTCATGGGGGAGCAATAAAGACGTCAGTTCACGTTTTCATAAGGCCCTAACAAGGTCTCATAGGAACACGTACAGCGGCAATAACAACCCACTCCCCCTTCTCCCCAAACCAACCTCTGTCAGATTTCATAATTGTGTCTCCCCTCCTCCTATTTTAGTAGACAAATTATTGCTTTTCATATCTTGTTATTACATTTACTTATTATATTTATAGTTTCTTACAGATAGGTATTACCGTATAAATATTTTTATCTGAAGGAAAAACAAGAATAAATAAAAATTGTTTCTCAGTTTTCTAGTTCAGTTTATATACATTTTTACGAAATAAATTTGTTTAAATAATAATAAAAAAAAATGAATGAATAAAAAATGGAAAAATGGATTTATAAACTTTGAATTATATATCGGTTCCATGATCTATTTCAAACATTTTTCTGAATAAAGAAATACTTTTCCAAAACAAATATAATTTCTAAAATAAATAATAAACTTATTTATTCAGATTGTGTCAAAATACATAAACATTTAAATCAGTCTCTTACCAAGCTAAATTTAGGGACTGCAACACGGTGTTCAAACCTGAATTTTTATATGCTGCTGAAACAATAGCCAGGAAGGGACTCTCAGACGTGGAAAATAGAAAACATAAAGGAAGTTCCTTAGAAAGATTCTTGAGCCCAGGAAAACATCAAACAAATTCACATTCCGCTTACGATTAAACCAGGAACTGTATCAAAGATTTAAAGATTTGTATTGTCACCACAATGAAGAAAAGGAGGCTTTCATTCTATGGGCACATTAAAAGAGTGGGATCAGAGGGATTCGTAAACATGATTCTCATCTTCCAGAAGAAAGGAAAGACACTAGTCTCTTGGGTGAGAGAAATGCATCAGGATCTAGGAAAAATTCGGGATCACGGCGGAAGAAATTGCAGACAGGCAGATCTTTAGCAATGAAGTCGCGAAGGTGAAGGACCTGACCGAGGATAGAACGAGGAAGAACCGTGTATTATCGGCATAAGTACGAGCGCAAAAATCCCAACGAATGAAGGAGTGCTGGCGAAAGCAGAAGGAGGAAGAGAACTTAAGAAAATGATAGAAGTTGGATAATCGTAGTCCATAGATGACTGGAACGATAATTAATAATAATAATAAATTTACTTTTTTCTGACATACTTATTTGTTAACTTATTAATTGTTGGTTTAAATGAAAGCCCTAACTGATTTAACTTTTCCTTACAAAAAAAAAAAGTAAATAGTAATTAGTAGGGCTGTGAAATGTATGCATTTGAATATTTCTCCTGAACAAATAAATCATCCAATATCATCAAAATGTATCTGCTTTGAGGCATTTGGAATTAAATAAAATTATTTTTATTTTGCCTTAAATGCATATTTTTGCATATTTTGAACTGTAATTGCATATTTACCTGCATATTCGACATATCGACATTTGACGTTTGAAATTTTTTATGTTTCCTAACATACAAAAAATTAAATATTAATAAACCGAAAAATTGTAATTGAAATTCCTCCTATTATTTTGATAAAGTTCTATAAATTCCTGCACGGTTTTAGTAATTCATCGCATTAAAAAAAAAAAAAAAAAAAAAAAAAAAAAAAAAAAAAAAAAAAAAAAAAAAGAAGCAGTCAAAAGTCAAAATTTGAAAAAAAAAAATCTTTATACAAATCGTTACTGGATCGTGAAAAGTGAAGGAACTTCGGTGTTCCATAAATTAATGCCGCCCTTAAAGCACATTTATAAATTATGAGCTCGAGACGTAGAGAAAGACTCAAGAGAAAATAATAGCTGTTATATTTTGAATGATTTTGTCGGTATAGTTTTAGATGTATTTTCACAATGGGCAGAAAAAGTCATATGTCTATTGAAGTAAATGCCAAGTTATAACAATTTATTTGAAACCTTGTATGTAAGTTCATTTAATTTAAAACTAACTGGGTTTTTTTATCTTTCCTTTCCCATTTAGTTTTCTCAACGTTCACACCAATATGAATACCTTAATAAAATACGATCTAATATTATATTTAGTTAAGTTATGTAATCTAAAATGAGTTGGGACACGTCTCTAGGATATGATCCTAGAAATAGAAATAGAAAATAGAATAGCCTAGAAAAATATTATCTTGGAGCTCACAGTAAGAAGAGAGTGGCCCAAATGTGTCACGGACGGAATCAGCAACACCATCGTAAAGCTGCAGCATTATATAGAGCCAACTGTCAGAGGCTTTTAGATGAGTTCCAGGTCTTAGCAGATGAGAAGAAAAGAAATTATACATTTTTAATAATTAATATCATCAAATAATGTATCATTTATCTATAAACTCCTATATGTTTACCACATTTTTCAATTAAGGACAAGTATATCAACACAAAAAAAAAAAAAAATAATAAAAAATAAATAATGGAAACTTAAATTTTGATGTATATTTTAGATTGATGTTTTTTTTTCAAATTTGTTAGTTGGCCCTGTTATAGTTTCAAGTCAGGATAACGGTAAAATTATATAAATTTATATTATGTACAAAAAGCGAGTGAAATTAATGAATAACGTTCGTAAGTAAGCGTGAGAATGTTCGACGAAAATGGTATGTGGAAAAAAAATTGGTAGAATTTCATTGTTTTAGATATTGTATCAATCACGATTTAAAATGCCCATATCCCACTCAACTTAAAGGAGTTAGATTTAAATGCCACCAGATTTAATTAAATAAAATAATTAATCGACGGATTCTTCGAACTTCGCCGAATTGAACGATGAACGAAAATTATGAAGAGTACATAACAATACTCATTCCGGGGCATTGAGGAGATCGAAGGACAATTAAGTAAGCATTAGTAACTACAGAGCTTTCGGTATGGAGCCGACCGTTAGGAGATTGGGCAGAGCTGCAAAGAGGCCAGATTGGACGGGGCTAGCAAATGAGTTTAGGGCAATTACTGCGGTTTGCCACGCCAGGCCGCACAAGACTGTTACTCTATGAGCGAAGATTATGCATTCCGCTCTTTAGTGCCTTCTATTATATGTATGAATGCCATTATTTGGGGGAAGAAGTAGCATTAATCGGTGTTATATACTTTTCATGATTATTGAATATATTCTCCTACTTTCTGTTTATAATTTTTTCTGTGTGACCAATCCTCATGAAAATATCAAGTTTAGTGAAGAACATACTTGGAAGAACGCATGATAGCGTGGAAAGATAAATACAATTAGGATTGATGAATTATTTGCCGCTTCTATTGGAAATTTTTATTTATTAAACATTTATTATCTGTGCTTAAAACGTACGAATATTAAAAACATCAGCACTTTGCTGTAAATTACATGTATTAACTTTTAAAAATATAAAGCCGGCTCCACACATTCGTGTTATGTCATAACACGCAACACGAAACAATGTTCGCCTAACCTGTTTCGTGTTATGTCATAACACATTACACATAACACGAAACAACGACGAAACAGTTCTCTGTTATGGCATAACACATAACACGAAACAGTTCTCTGTTGTCATGACATATCAATACCTACTAAAATAAGCCAAGTTTGTAAAAATGCATGCATCTACCATTTTTTAATATGTTGTTAGGACACATGAGGATAGTTAAAATCCAAGTTTTCAAACCTCAAAATCTGCTGGGTTGTTCCTAGTACTCAATAAACCGCGGAATTGTAGCACTATTTTCGTTTTTCATTTATATCTCTAAAATATGAAAATTTGCTTTACATAGCATTTACTACATTAAAGAGTACTAAATGTGTGATAATTTAATTCCAACCGTAGCTATCTAGATTAATTGGTTGCGGAAATACAGTTCTCCAAAAAAAGTGATATTTCACAATATTTGAAAATTTTCCGTTGAGTCAAGTTCTCGGCCGCATTCTAACAAAATTACTGGTTTCACAATAATTTCTTCAAGAAAGAATTTAAAGGAAATTTAATTAGCTTTTATTTAATATCTAAACTGTACCTGAAGACAAATTTTTTTAGAAATGGGAAAAGATTACAAAATCGAATTAGAGGAAAAAAATTGCATTGCTGGTTTTAAAAGTGAGTAAGAGAATTGGCAGGAATCTACCTGTTTATTTTTAAATTTAAAAACATGTACAAGTATCTATTGCTGTATTTAAAAACATGCATTTTAGGCTGGTATCCTTCGATGTATAAATCGTCTGAGCTGTGGTCTATTGTTTTTTCCTGTTAAGGAGAAATTGAGTTTTATCCTTCGGTCTCCCCCTTTTTTAAATCTTATATTTTATTTTGCCATTGTTTCAGGACTCTTTAGTCTCTCAAATACCATTTTTTTTAATGCGAGGCTACTTAATATCCTGAGAGTCAGCTCTTATTATTTCTTTATCACATTATCTCATGTGTTAATAAAGTTTGCATAAGCTTTATTTACACCATGATCTATTTACTTTCAGACGGAACTAAGAGCAAAAATGAAGATAAGCTACGAAAATCTCTTCTTGACTAATTGAATAGACGAAAAAAACTCTGTTAACGTTGTTAACAGAGTTTTTTTCGTCTATTCAATTCAAAACGTATAAAATTAGCTATCGAATTAAATTATATATTTTTTAAATCGCTACGTGCTTACTTAACGTTATTTATTATAAAATTTAATAGTTCATTTTAAAACAGTCATTATTGATAATAATGATTAACTGGGTTTCTCGATTATTCGCTGTTGCTAAGCAAATTTGTGAATAAGCGATTCTCTCTGTTTCGGCTTGTGTTATGGGGAAATAAATTTCCTTTGATGTGTGTTAAAAACCACCTCCGATAGCGATACACCCATAACATGAGCAGAAACAACTTTATAACACATAACAAGAGCTGAGTGCCCATCCACACATTCGTTATCTTCAACGAGCATGTCTGTTTCGTGTTGCGTGTTATGACATAACACGAATGTGTGGAGCTGGCTATACGGCTATAACAGGATCTGAAACAATATTGTAATACATAACACGAGCCGAGTGCCCAGCCACACATTCGCCAATCTTTGACGAGCATGGCTGTTTCGTGTTGCGTGTTATGACATAACACGAATGTGTGGAGCCGGCTTAATACATCAGTCAAATCCCCTAATTTATCAACTTGCTTCCCACACCATTCCTGATAATCCTCCGAGGCGTCTGAAAAGAAGATGCCCAGAGACCTTCTGGTGTATAATTTTTATTTAAGTGCTACTGATGAGTAGTTCTTTTAAAGTTTTGTCACGTTATAGTAATAGTTAACAGCACATTTACTTGATGTATAAATTTTGTACAGTTGTAAATTTCAATAAATTGTTATAAAGATATATATATAGAAATGAAATACGTTGATACTGCCTGACCTAAGGCAAATTAAAAGGACTTTAAAAATATATCAAGATCTAGAGTAGGGAGTATAAGAATTCGAAGGGGGAGTTGGGTAGTTAGGTCAATACATTTTGAACTTATAACAGTTATTTTTTGTGATTGCAATTTATTGTTAAACAGAGCTATTAAGAACCGTGAACTGTTTATTTTCTGCTGGTACCTGTATCGAGGATCGAAACATTCAGGTACCGACAAATCACTAGTGTTTATGAAACATACAGGGCATTGGAAAAGAACGATTTTAATTAATTTTTTATCAACTTTAGATTGCAGTGTGATCAGAGATCTTACAACCGAAAGAATGTATAATATGTAATTTGGGTTAAATAGAATACAGTTTCGAAATTACGAAATGGAATGAGACAGGATATCAGCCGTGGGCTCACGGTGAGTGCCGTGTCTAAAATGGTTAATGCTATATTGATCGTTATTTCCCAAAACCATTCATATATTTTCATTCTCAATTATCGACCTTTTACTATTTTACCTCTGACCTACCCTCCACAAAACCAATGCCTACTCAAATCTTGTTTTGAGAAAACATAATTTCATAATCGTAATGTCATTTACAACTAGCAAATTTGATGTAACATTAAAAATAACAGACATCAAAAGTAATGAGTCAGGATGCAATATTGAAGCTACCTATGTGATTAGACATAGAGATCCTTCATCAGGCTCCTCTTCAGCCCTCGTCGAATTATATTATTATTATATCTGAAATTAGCAATGATATCCTAATGTTTGGAAATTAAATAATAGGGTGTATCAAAACAAATGACTGTTTTATCAAATTCCAGAGTTGAAAAGTCTGTAAATATCTTAATGCTATTTATTATTTACCAATACTTAGTAATCCCTTTAGAGCATTCTCTAAGCTTGTTTCTAACACTAGACTTCTTTAAAAAAAAAAAGCCTCAGATCAGTTATTTATTTTAAAGAAGAAACATGACAGTGTCCTACGAAATTCTCGTAATTTTAATACATTACTGGAAAAAAAATTTCACAGCCGCTGAAGCAACTCTTGAAATTATTAAATGTGAAGGGGAAGGTGTCCTTGAAGAGCGCACTGCGCGGCGTTGGTTTGAAAAATTTAGAAGTGGAGATACGATGTTGGAAAGGAAGAAGGGATCCGGACCATTAATGGATATTGATCAGGTTCTGAAGGAAGCAGTTGAGTCAAATCCATCCACAAGTACTCGCGAACATGCCAGGGAGTGTAGTGTGTCGGAAGATACTGTTAGTCACCATCTTCTCTGCATGGGGAAAGTGAAAAAGACCTGTAGACTGGTCCCTCACGAACTTACTCCTCAACAATCAGCAGTCGAACCAAAGAAAAGTTTAGAGAACTTTATGGGTTTTAACTCCTGCCTCATCCACCATATAGTCCAGACCTCGCAACTTCGGATTACTACTTGTTTCGATCCATGGCCCATTTTCTTCAAGGGGAAAAATTTGATAATTTTGCAGAAGTTGAAAATGCTGTCCCAGGGAATGGTAACAGCGTGGCATCGAGCAATTCGCTACCAGATGGATAATGACGGTAGATAACGATTGACTATATTTTGAGAACTAATTGTATTTTATATCAAAGAAATAATAATACAAATATTTGTTTCAAAAACGATTATTTTTTTTTATACACCCCATTAATATTCGCTCGATACTTGGGGATGTGAACCTGTTTACAAACGACAGCTACACTAACCGTATTCTCTTTTCCTTATATAGAGTCTACCATATTTATATAAGCGTCCGGAAAAAAATTGTTATCGAACCTGAAAAAAATCAAAGTGATGCCTTATTGTGACTGCAAGCATTTTTCTGAAGAAGTAATTTAATGAGAGTGTAATGTGACATTTTGGAGTTCACTTCAATCACATAAATGGGATTTCCTGTGAAGCCTCGTTCATAGTTCTATTTCGAAAATAAGTACTCTAAATATGAGGAAAACATTTAAAGATGTTGGTTAAATTAATAAGACTAACAATTTATCTCTTATATTTATTGTGAGGTTTATCAAAGAAGAAGTGCAATTAGAGGCTGTAAGTATGATATGATATCAGCAAACACAGCTCCTTCATCTCCCACTTGAAACTTCAAAGTTCAGAAATACTTAACTGAGATCTTTAATTACAGTTCCAAGGTTAATTTTCTCTAATTATTTAGCCCAAAAATTAAATTACATTTTCTTTACAATTAAAGTTTTTAAAAATTAAACTTTTTTATTTTTTTACTTTGTATAAAATAAATACCTTGAGTAAATATAAATAACGAGTATTCCACATCGCGGCTTCGCCCACTCTCACAAGTAAAGAACTCAGATAGTTTCAACTAATTTTTGAAGTTTTATTTATTTATACGTAATAATCTTGTATTGAAGTAAACATTAAGCATTATTTCTTTAATGATATTCACACATTTAATTTAAAAATTTAATTTAATTTAATAATTTCTAATCTGGTTAAAATTACACAGAACAGGATTTTAAAGTTAACATAGAAGCATAATTGGAAAACATATTTTTTATTATAATGTAGGAGTTGGTAATCTTAATAGTCTTATTTTTTTATTGTCTGCCAGATTGGCAGAGACTATTAAGAAACACGTGTGGATAATGGACTGCATTATCAGTGCTTACGACTAAAGGACCACGAATCATACTTTTACTTACAATATCAAAGAGTAAAGGATCAATATTTTAATTTGGTAATAATTTTTATACAGCAGGAATAATTTTGTTGATTTAATCTGGTTGGATTTTAATTTCTAACCATAAAAGTATATGGCAGTCTGTCAAAACTCGTTTCTGCCACTCAACATTGTATATTAAATTTGTATTATTGTAATTTTTACTATTACTAAACCTTCCATAAAGAAGATGATGTAGTGCTATCCACATATCTGTCGATTTTCAAACTTTACTGGGATCTACCTGTTGCACCACATATTTAAATATTTTTTAATATACAATTGAATACACCAAAGTAAATATTATTATCAGTTTCAAACTTTATAGAACACTGTACCTTTGTAACCTCTCATGTAGAATGGGGCTCGCCACCTATCGGTCAGTTTTCAAACTTCATTGTTATCCACATATTATCGCTTTTTAATAGCAAATCAATTGAAAACGAGCACATTTTATTATTGCTAATACTTCCTGGAACCGTTAAAATTATTTGGTTAAAATTTGGTATAGATTGCTTCTGTAATTTTCTTGGTTAGTGATCACAAAGTGGCTTGTCCTTTTATAAATTAGAGTAGATACCAATCGTGATAACATGCCAATTTATAAATTGTAAGGCAACTGCCCAATCTAATAGAAGTTGAATGATAGAAGGTCATATTCTTTTTCGACGGCTTATAATATCCACTGAAATCGAATGGGAAGCAAGTAGAGAAAATATTCACGTGGGTATGGACCTTATCATGAAAGGATACCTAGAGAACTCCTAAAACCTTCAGGTATGCCTTAACTGTTAACTTCCCCTAAAGAAGTTTCTTGGAGATTCTACGGGGATTCATCCTCTTGACGTGTCCCGAACATCTCAATCGTCCTATCCAGTTATCTTCCTCTCCAAATAGTTCCCGGAGTTGCTTATTCTTATACTCCTTCAGTGCACCTGATAAGGCTTGAGGCATACTTGCTAAGATTACGATGTAATCTACAAAGGTTGGACGGTTGAAAATGGTATCGGGATTTGTTCTTATTTTACGAATCGTGGGCTTCAAAACTAGTTTGAAGAACAAGACTGACAGTAGGCCATCTTGCCGTAAAACTTTCTCTATTCGGAATGTTTTGGATGAACTACGTCCAATCTTGACTCTGCAGAAAGTGCCCTCCAAACGGAAAATGAAGGGCATCTGCTAATAGTCCAAGAGCCGAGGCCAAATTTCGTGACTTATTTGAAGAAAACTTTTAGACATACAGCCATAAAATTTCCACCCTCAGCAATCATTTTGCCCTTGTCTGCCAACTCAAAGCGGGGGCGTTTCAAAATGGTGACCACCGAAAGGGGGTAGAAAATATCAAAATATGGTATTATTTGAAGATGATTTATTTAAAGCAAACAAGAAACTGTAAACCCCCTAGGTGCCAAAAAACGTTTTCTGCCAAAATTTGGAGGGGTTCGTCGCACCGGCAGACTAAATTAAAAATCCGCGTTTTTTCAGTCCAAAAGTGGACCATTTGAAGACGATTTATTTCAAGCACACAAGAAACTGCATGCATATTAGATGACTAAAAACGTTGTCTGCCAAAATTTGGAGGGGGCTAAGCACCGGCAGACAAAATTCAAAATCCGCGTTTTTTCAGTACAAAACTGGACCATTTGAAGACGATTTATTTGAAACACACAATAAACTGCATGCTCACTAGATGACAAAAAACGTTGTCTGCCAAAATTTGGAGGGGGCTAAGCACCGGCTGACATTGTTCAAAACTCACATCCTTTTCGTTCAACATTGAACTTTTTGAACATGATTTCCTTTTTTTATTTGATTGATAAGTGGTTTTTCTCTAGAATAATTTGAGGAAATTATATTATATTGCTTCCTACGTATGGTACAATATAATTATTTTAATATAAAATAATCTTGTTTTAAAATTTTAATATTAAAAATACCAATTAATATATACGAACAGTAATAATATAAAGTTATGAAATATGTACTAACCTGGAACAAAATACGTGGAACACATGTAGTTCTTTGTAAGCGTATATTCTTGGAAAATCGAATGTTCTTAGTCGTTTGATCGAATAACTCGGAAATCGTTAATAATACTATATTTTGAGCTCTGTACATTATTAAAGCAAATCAAATTTGCAAGAAATTTGGCACTATTCATTAATTTTGCTCTCATCTATATAGTTTTCAAACGGTTTGGCCACCAATGATTGGCTAACTTTTGGTAAGTAACTGGCTAAATTTCCTCCCATACTACATATATGAAATTTCTAATCTAGAGAAAAACTACATAAAAAAATGCAGTTTGAATTGGACAAATAGTTTTGGCGTTATAGCGAAAAATGTGGCAAAAAACTTGGATAAATTTCATATATGTAGTTGGCAGACAAGTGCAAATTGATTGCTGAGGGTGGACATTCAATGGCTGTATTTCTAAAAGTTTTTCAAATAAGTCATGAAATTGGGCTCGGCTCTTGGACTACAATAGTTTAAGGTGAACTGTGAGTTTATGGGAATCAATCTGTCTTCGAGAGCTGTCGTGAGACCACCATAAACTAGACAGCCATAATCAAGGTAAGGGAATATTAGAGAGGATACTAGAAGCTTACGAGTTGACTGGGGAAGAAGGTGACGGGATCGGTGGAATAATTTAAGTAGACCTATAGAATGGCGGGAGATTTGGGCAATCTGAGATTTCCAAGAAAGGGTCCGATCAAAAATAATTCCGAGATTTTTAACAGACGAATTGAAAGGGATAGGATGATCATTTAGGATTAGGAGAGGATAATGGGTGTATGCACTAAGGAGGGAGCTAGATCCTATTACAATGGCCTGAGTTTTCTGTTTATTTAATTGTAATTTGTTTAAGGTCGTCCAGGAACTAATTCTATTCAGGTCTTCTTGAATTTTGGTGAAAGCAGAAGGAAGCTCGGAAGGAGGAAAGGAAAGATAGATTTGGGAATCGTTTGCGTAGAGGTAATAGGAACAGTGCTTAATTGAATTAGGTAGGTCGTTGATGTAGGTATTGAAAAGGAGAGGAGAAATGCTGGACCCTTGAGCAATACCAGAAGTAATATTGAGAAAAGTAGATAAGGATTGGTTAGGTATTTTAACTGCTTGGGAACGGTGAGAAAGGAAAGACTGAAACCAGCGGATGGAACAGAAGGAGAAATTTAAAGATTCTAATTTGGAAAAAAGGATAGAGTGGTCCACGGAATCAAATGCTTTAGAAAAATCCAGAAGTATCAGTACAGTCAGTTTTTTTTCGGCTATGGCAGTAAACATGTCATTTGTGATTTTGAGGAGAGCAGATTGTGTAGAGTAGCCGGGTCGAAAACCAGATTGTAGGGGATCGAGGAGATTGGATTCTTCAAGGAAGTTGGATATCTGTGATTGTACTAATCTTTCCAAGGGTTTAGAGAGGTTAGATAAGATGGAGATCGGGCGATAGTCTTTAGTAGATGTGGGATTCGATGTTTTATTTATAGGATGAATTAGGGATTTTTTCCAGGAGGTAGGGAATACTGAATTTTAAAGGGAAAAATTGTATATGAATAAGAGGACTGGTGTAATTTCGGGAAGACACAGTTTTATCAATTTTATAGGGATTTCATCTATATCGGTAGAATTGGAATTGGACTTCCTTATTGAGGAAATAAGTTCAGAGGGGGAGATAAAAATTAGCATCGTTGTATGCAGGAGCTGAGGTAGAATGGGAGGAAGGGTGAAGAGAATCAGAAGAGAAGGAAGAAACAAAATATGAATTTATTTCATCAGGAGATACCAGATAGGTAGATGGAGATGTGCGTGAATCAGGAAGGGAAAGTTTACGAAGGAGATGCCATTTCGATCTGGAATCAGGAGCAGAAGAGAGGGCTTCATGGAAGTAAGTGGATTTTGCTCGACGAGTCGAGGCTTGTATCAAGTTACGAAGCATCTTGAATGTTTGGTAGTCGTCAGTCATCCTCGTGCGTCTGAATCGTCTACGTGCTGCATCTCGATTTCGTTGGAGCTGTTTGATTTCTGGACTTATCCAAGGAGCAGGAGGACGACGAAAGGAGGAGGATTTGAGAGGTGCATGGATGTTAAGGATACTTAAGAGGTTTGTGGTGAGGATGTTTACCATGGAGTCAATCGAGGAGGCGGTATAAATTTCAGTCCAGTTCTGAGCTTCAATCTCTGGAAGGATCTTTTCACGGGTTAGGGATTCTATATTGCGAAAAGCAATAGTTTTCGGGCGGAACGAAGGTGCTTGGATATTGTAAGATATTTGAATTAGATCATGGGATGATAGGAAAGGAACAGGTAACTGGGAAGAAGCGAGGAGGTTCCCTTCTGAGTCAATAATGAACAAGTCAAGCCAGGTATCAGACGACGAAGTGTGGTGGGTAGGGGAGAACGGAACTATAAAGAGATGTAGGGAAAAAAATAGGTTTTCAAGGAACAGTTTATCACATGAGTCAGAAAGGAATTTGGAATTCAGGTCTCCTGAAATAATGATATTGGTATAGAAAGGAACACAGTTGTATAGGGATGTTTCGAAAGATGAGTCAAAAGGAACCTGAGGAGGGCGATAAACTGCCACGTATAGGAGATGGTGAGTTTTGTAGGAAATTTCTACAAAAAGGAACTCGATTTGAGGTTGATCAGTAGGATTTGAGCGGTCAAGGATTCGGAACTTGAGGCCATCATGAACAAACAAGCCCACACCCCCGCCAGTCCGACTCATGGCGGAGTCAGTACTCGGTCATGGCGGATAAGTGTGTAGTTAGGGAGGGAAACTAAGAAAGAGGGAATGAAAGGTTTGAGCCAAGTTTCGGACACTGCAATATTATGGTAGGAATTTCGGGTAAAATATTGAAGGAATTCATCATAATGAGCGGATAAGGATTGGGCATTTATGTGACAGGTAGTTAGGATGTTGGTCATTTTGAGGAGATAGGGAAGTGAATGGTATCTGATGGGAAAACGCAAACTTTTACATAACTGGTTGAATACCAATAATAATATTTAGTATAAAAAAATAGTAATATAAGGCAACAGTTAGATTCTACTGAAATATAATAGAAAATAATAAGGAGAATACTATTAGAGTAATGAAATAAAAATTAAAAAATGAAAATAGCTAATAATAAAAGTACAAAAATAAATTTAGATTTACTAGAATAAAAGAAAATTAATGTAGAATAGTAAAAAAGTAAAAATACTAATAGATATATCGAGAACCGCAGAGCAATATATATAGTCCTTAAAAAAGTCCGATGTAGGCCGATAAATAGATAAGGACCGGTAAGTCAGAAGGCGTCGAGGTCTTGTTGCTGATCAATGATAACCACTGGGTGGCCATCATCTTTACGGCATCGCACTCTCCCGGCGGCGAACCAAACGTATTTGATTTTTCCCGCTATTCTCTTCTGTCTGGCGAGCCAGTACAAATGTCTATTTGTAGGAGTCATCTCCTCGCCGAGATATACGCGGTGAGAGTCATTCTCCTGCCACCCCATATCCCTCGTCGAAAAATCTCTCCTAACCTTTCTTTTTTGTAAGAGTTCATCTCTGAGAGTCTGCCTCACGAAACGAACTATAACAGATGAAGGACGAGTATCCTCTTTCCTTAGTCTGCGGCGCTCGATCTGGTCTATATCCTCTATGCTCAACCCAGCGAATTGGGATGCCACGGATTTCTATAGATTTACGGAGTAATCCTTGCTCAGCCCTATTCAGGCGAATCCCCAACTCTCCTACTTTCGTTTTTAGATTTGAATTTTCTACTGTTAATTCTTCCATCCGTTTAGATTGAGCTTCTATATGCTTTTCGATTTTAGTAACCCTATCATTTAATTCAAAGCTTAGCTCACTATATTTTTCAATAAAAGATTTCAAACTTACATATCTTCGTTGACCTTCGCGCCGAGCTGGTTGAATGCCTTAAGTATACTGCTGAATCTCTCCAGGTCGCTGTGGATGAGTGGCAAGAAGAACTGCAACTAAGAAGCATGCAGATCAATGCCTCCAAAAGCAAGGTGATGTGTGTTGGGCGAAGGAACAATGATCTAAGAATCACTTGCAATGGAGAGATCCTTGAGCAAACCGATACTTACTGCTACCTGGGAACAATGATCTATAAGGATGGAAGAATAGACCAGGAGATTATATTAGGAAAAACCAGGCGAGACCGAATAAGGAATGAAAGGGTCCGAAGTGAACTAGGAGTTAGATCCGTTCTGGATACGATCAAGGAAAGACAATTGAAGTGGTTTGGTCATGTTAACAGAATGGGAGATGACCGTAAGGCCAGATGGCTATTAGAAGCAAGACCGGGAGGAAGGCGTCCTCAAGGCAGACCAAGGCTCATGTATGCAGACTTGATTTAGAGAATTGGCGCAGCAAGAGGAAGCACCATGCTGGAGATGAGAAGGCTTACACAGGACAGGGACCGTTGGACAAGATGGTCAGAGGATGCTACTCCACGCTTAACAGCACTCAGGAGATAGTGAGAGAAGAGAAGTATACCGGAGCAAGTTGGTTCATTTGATGGACTCATTAATTTTTCAATAGATGATTTATCTGAGCCACTTGTACAGTACCATATTTTTTTTTGATGATTTTATTGCCTCAAAATCTTTATCTGTTATTTGACTGCATTTACTGTGAAAAATAACACGGCATTTGAAACAGACAACGATTTGTTTGTCGTCCCGAGAGATCTGAGATTTACAAATAGAGCACAGACCTATTTTAAAGAATAATTTAAACAAAAAATAAAAATATTTTCTATTCGATGTCAATATTGATGTAAGACGCAAGCGCTGGTTTCAAAACAGACTTAATACGTTAGGGATTGAGATATTATGGCTCACTGTCGCACCGACGAATGTTAAATTATATATTGTTACTTGATCTTACCTCGATTATGGTGAGAAAATAATCACACAGCACTTAACAAAAATTAATCAATGTTCTAATGTTCAACATGAGAAAAAAAAACAAAATTAAAAAACACTTTTGAGAGGGAAAAAGTACAGAGCAGATGTGAGTAGGTTGCCGTCTCTGGCCAGACTATGTATAGGTAAGATAGGCAAGATAGTTCTATATTGTAGTTCTATTCTTGCCTTTGCTAACATGTAATAAATGATTTTCTTAAACTTCAAACAATATAATAAACTTTAAATTATTTTTGATTTATTAGAAAATTGGTATAAAAACTTATTTTATTATCATATTGTTTGAAGTAAAAATATTCGAAAAATAGTAAGTCTACCAACTCACTCCTTAGAGTGTTTAACATCGATGACATTATCATTGCATATTGAAGACAATAAGCATGTATATAGTTTAGTTTTAAACTTTTTCTGATGGTTTTAAAATCTACTAAATAATTAAAACATATTTTAAGTAAGTATCAAATATATGTGATTCCATGTGTCAAACCTAAAGATTTATCTTAAGAGCATTCTTCTATTTCCTCAATAAAATTAAACTTTTTGTTCAACTTAAAATGTTGAAATAATGACTGTCAGTGATTATTAAAACTCCATTTCGAAAATTAAAATTCAGAGAATGTTATTCTGGGATTGGTAAATATGTCAATCAAACACATAATTATGCTTATTAAATAAATTTATTTCCATACGGTTGCCCTGAAAAGAATATATCTTGATGGAAATACTAAAAATAAAATTTTAAAATTTTGAGTAACATATATATTGTTTTTTGTTGATTGATATAAACATTTTTCCATTTCTGACATTTAAACAACAATTGATTATTCAGAGAATAATCCTTTCCATTTTTGATATTAACAAAATATGGCTGAAGATAAACCCTGCTCGACCATATCGGGATGTCAATACTAGAAAGCAATAAAAAAAATAAATAAATGAAAATATTTAGTTTTATTTTTATACTTACTTATCCTCATTCATATCGTCTTTATTCTCAGCCACTGTAAAGAGGAATATGGAGAATCATAAAACGGAACATTCTCATTTGTTGTATTATTTTATTTGACTATAAAATAACATCAATTTTATATACAATATTTACAACAAAAAAAAAAAAATTAATTTTAGCATTTGATGTCAATAAATACACAAAGAGTTCTAAGTTTACATTTATTTTACAAATATATTTACAAAGGTGCACACTCACACGTACTCAAACCTATAGTGTTTTTGCCTGTAATACATTTTTATTCACTCCAATTACAATAAAAAACTAAGCTACAATTTTTTTGTTTATGTGACTTTATAATTGTTCTGTGTTTTGTGTTATGGTGATTACATTAATAAGAAGAATATATGATTTTTTTTTTAAATTTACATATTTACATTTCATAGTATAACGAGGGACAATAGGCTAGTACAAGTTTTAGGAAGGTATGCTATATTAGGACACATCGGATGGTTAGTCATAATACTATTAGTTATATTTGTATGATTGTTCATACATTGTACCATGCAATGGGATTTTCCATGAGGAAATGAAACTGTCAAAATAAAATTATATGTAAATGTCAGAACCTACAGCGTGGAAGGTTCATTAAACTCCAATAAGAGTCAACGACCCCATTTAAAAATGTTTTTCAGGAAAATAATAAGGAGAGGCAAAACAAAAGAGAAGTTTAAAAAAAGAATCAATTATGAAGATATATTTTAACTGAACGTAAACAGAAGAATAGCTGACGTAAATAGGAATTAGAATATAGATTTGAGAGTACAGACCACATTAGGATTATAGTTTAAGTATGAACAAAACTTTGGAAAGAATGCATCTCTCAGAAATATTATATTTGTACATGAAATTACCTAGGAAATCCTTTGCCAGCTTAACTTATAACTCGGACATCAAACTAAACCAAGTAACAAAATTTTAATTAGATAAAGTATGACGGATTACAAAAATATATAGGCTTATACATCGACACTCCACTAAAAGACTTTCTAGCTTAAGTGTGTTTCTTTTTACTGCCTGACTGCTTTCCAGATTATTTTTTTAAAAACTGTAAACCGTAATTTCTAGGCCATTTTAATAATAAGAGAATAAGTTGGGGGGGGGGGGGGGGGGGGGGGGGGGGGGGGGGGGGGGGGGGGCTCGGGGGGGCTCGATGGCAGAGTGAGCTGTGGTGAGGGTCTCAGCGCGCTTGGTACTAAAGGTCGTGGGATCGAATCCCGTCTGGACGGGTTAAAATTTATTTCGTGGCGAACCTAATAAATAAACTGTATTAATTTATCTAACAAGGGAGTAGAAACAAATAAACTATGAAGTTAGTTTCAAGCGCAAATTCAAGAGTTCGATATATTACTAAGATTTTTCTCGATTAACTTTGAATATAAATCGACTCTCAGAATAGCTCGATCTCTTATTTTACGGGAGAAATTTAAGAAAATGAATTCGAATTATATTTGGTTTAATTAACGTAATGTTTCTATTCTTTTTTAAAATTAAAATTAAAAAACAAAATATAGTTTTATAATCGTGTAAAATTTGATTTTTTACTGTCATGAAAGTGTTATTAAATTATAATATAATTAAAAACTTTTTATATGATCTAGGGAGAATTTTAGAGGTGGCTGGTTCTCGATTTTACATTCAATCTTGGGAGACATCATGGTCATAACTTGATTTATCTCCCGACTGAGGTTAGGTATCTACTTACTTAAGCCCTGGTGGGCTGTCAAACAATCGTCCTCACCCTAATTTAATTCACTTATACTCTGTCAATGGATAATTTTGCATGCTAGGACAGAATATGAATTGTTTGTGGGTGTTGATGTATTTAATAAGTTTTTAAGTATCCTGATTTCATAATACCTCAAATTTTATTATTTATTTCAAATGACATGAGTGCTAATAAAGAAACTTATTACATGTGTTTCATCCTAATATAATGTTTAAATATGTATGAAACGTTTTTCGATTATATAATAATATAAAAAAAAAACCTTCCAAATTACAAATGTACTTGATCATTAATGATTTATAGCCTATTAACTGTAATATAAACATCATTACTATTATAATGTAAGGAGGGTACATTCTCATTATTTAGATGACGAGAGTGGTTCAATTAGTTTCATTACCGTTCCGCCTTGGAATCCAGAGACGCCATTGGGGCAGCCATCTTAGGTAAATTAATTGCTAGCTGGTTAATTGTATTTTAGCTAATTCGTGAGAGTCTGTTTCGGAATATAAACACATTCTTAAGTTGAATGGGAACTCAAAATAGGGCAACCAAAGTTAATTGCATTTGTGAATGGTTCCATAATAAAATTAATTAGGTAAATTTAAGGAGAATACAGACAACGTAAGTTAATAACTATGAAATTTTGTTGATTGTGATCATTTAAAACACATTTTTAAATTATAAAAATTATTATTTGTTTTGAATTTTTATGATTTTAATTAGTATAGACATATTACCCATCTTCAATTTTTAGATGCATAAGTGACGATTGATAATTTTGTTAGTTCCAAAAACGAGCTTCGTAAATCCACATGTAAATTTAGTTTCCATCTCTCAATTTTCTGGTGTTCTTTACAAGTTACACAAACCAACTCAAAGATTTTAACGGCACTGAACTCGAGGCTTTTTGTAAATAACTATTTATGTGGGAGTAATGACAATGGCCATTTTATTCACTCAGCGCTCATCGACTTTGTCATATTATTGCCGCAACACTCATAATCTTCTGGGTTTTGACATTGATGACTTTAACAAAAGAGGGTGACAGGTTTGGGGTTCCCCAGGCTGAATGATTTTCTTATTTAATTTGATTTATACTGATTTGGCCCAAACCAGATACCTATCCTTTGATAGTAAACTACATACTTGTATCCTAACTTGTCTCACACTGAATTTTCGATAATCCTCCTTGGCATTTGAAAAGAAGATGGCCAAAAGGCCTTCTAATGCAGAACTATTGCTACTAAGTGAGTAGTTCTTTGCATGTCATTGTCATCATTTTTCTCAAATTTATTTGTTGCATATAGTGTATACAGTTTTAATTATCAATAAATAATTAAAAAATATTCATTTCTTTTAATATTATTTTTGTTTTTAAACTTACTGATTTTGATAATATTCCCATTATACTTCCCTTTAGTAAGACTGTAATATTTATTAAATTATTTTCCGAAATGTAACCATAAAATAATTGCCAACAGATTTTCAAAGATGGCTGATATTTCGAATAATAATTTTAATCTAGAATAAAAAATTATGTTCAATATAAATTTATCGTGGTACTTTTTTTAAATTTTTATCAAGACTCTGAAAATTGAAAAGATCTCTACTAATCACTCAAATCGACCAGAAATTTGATTTTGTTCAGTTCCAGGCTCACTTATTCTCAGGTTAGTTAAATTTAAGAAACTTTGCTTGTTCCTGGCAGCTTCGAGCAGCTTCTGCCAGATTATTCCATCGAATGCAGCAGCCATTCGGATTATCTTGTAGGGCAGTAATTTCAATTTTTTACAAGTGTAAGAGTATAATTTTGTCAAGGAGCAGTTAAGTTCCTACAGAATTAAACGATTCTAAATGGCTGCTGCTATGTTCGAACTTATCTAAGTCTGTGGTACTATCTGCATGTTTCTACATTTTTCTTTCTGTTATCCAACGCTGAATAAATTTCATGCAAATATATTACGAATTGAGTCATTCCGGATATGGTTCTTTCGTTCAAAGATGATACATCTCTTTACCTTGCTCTTTTAGATATTATTAGTTTTAATAGTGTACATAATATAATTATGTAAGAAATGTAGGATTGAATCAATTACGTCTGAAACTATCTGAATCAAAACCAATTATGGAATGAGATGAGATATTAACTAAAGTATGGTAGGTAGATGTTCAGAGTTAAAACCGTAACAGAAACAACAGTTAAATTTAAGTATTTAAACCCATTTGGATCTATGCATTTCCAAATTTGACTGACAATCGAAATGGCCAAAACATTAATAGACTTCAAAATTTTCACTTCAAAACATTTAGAACAATGACCAAAGCTCCATGGAACAGACCTTTGCATGCAACCAACACACTACAAACGATTTCATAACAAATTACCTGGATAATTTAACTCACACTTTCATGTCAACTAAGAAATTTCACCGGGATAAAATCGAATACATGCAGAGAGGAAAGAAATCCCGCAAATTGAAAGAAAGGAAACTCACAAAAGCAGGTGTATGATGCCAAATATCTGGCTCTCTGAGGAAATAAGAATTGGATCGGCTGGGAGAGTGTTTTCTTTTTTGCTGTGGAGGGTATTTCTGTGTAGAAGAGAGGTTACAACGAAAACGAAAATGAATGTTTATAATTCTAAAAGAGCATTAGCATAAGCCATGGTGGTTCAGATATCTTCTTATAATGGATCATGAAACACTATGGGATCCGTGGGGAGGGAAGGAGGCCGAGAGGAAGATCAAACATTACAGATGATAATATTGTCGGGGGGGGGGGGGGGGTGGGTTGCTGAAACAAAATATGAACTAGAGTAGAAGAGAGTTGACTCAAGAACGATACACTTGGTATATGCTCGGCTGGATGTTACCCCACACTAGGGGACACGAGTCTGGGGCGCGCTCAGTACTGAAGCACGTGGCTTCGAATCCCACCTGGGTGGATAAAAATTTATTTTGCGGTGGACCCACCTGTAGGATAAGCCGTCCTTCCTGCTAGTTGGAGTACATAAGGACGTTAAACCCAAATAAACAAGTTACCCTACACTGCTTACCGGTACCCTGGGAATTTGAATTATGATGATAATAATCACGATAAGAGATGCCACGCCTTGCAAATAGATAATCCTCAGATTCTCTGATTTTCAATTTTATATTTTTTTACAACTGTGAATGCAAAATAAAAGTTAGAAAAAAATGTGAAGAGATTATATTTAAACAATTGCTGAATTTTCATCCACAAACTTTATTCTTTAATATAATTAGGAAATATATAAAACGTGACTGGAACGTATATTCTATCGTTTCAAAATACATTTATATACACCAAATACCAACGTATCTCGTTTTTATAGATTTAATTGGTTTTTCTCGTACGTACTTGGTCACAAAATGGAGATTATTTAATAAATACTGTTAAATTGTTGTTTAATTAAATGAAAGTTAGTCCTACATGCAATAAAAGGGCATGAAGCAAAAAACGTTTGGTAGAACAGAATTGAATAGGTCAACTATGAAAAAATCCTCTTATCGAGAACATGAATAAAATAAAGTAAAATTAGGTTTCTATATATAAACAATATGATAAACTCACTACAAAGCTTGTTTTAATAAAACGATAAATAGTGGGTGGGGGATGAGACTGGTGATGTAATATCGATTACGAGGAGGGGGAGGGGTTGAATCATTGTTTATTTATAACGCGGAATGAAGGGTTCTCTTTCTGCAAAACAAGTTCTCGTGTACTCGTGTATGAATTGAGGCGCTGAGGTTGAGTGGATCAACAAGTCGAGCTCGGCAATCTCTCTTCTCTTTGAATAAATTATTTCATCACTTTTCATTGGCTCTTGATTATTTTCCGATTCTACTCACACCCGAAAATGGAAACCAGTTTTATTTGTTTGCTTTAAATGAAAGCATCTACAAAGCTTTCAATCGAGCAGGCATTTTTGAATTTAATTTACATAACTTTATATTGAATTCTGAATATTTAAAACTCAATTGATCGGAAAAAATACGGAATTAATAACACTCACAAGGAGACGCCCATTTGACACCGGTTTTAATTCATTGTTTTTATGATAGTTTTACATAGGAAAAAAATCTATATATTATTTTTATCTTTCAGTTCAATGAACCCTAGAAGCTGAGATGGAAAAAAATAATTCAACGTTTGAAAATTATTTTTTATATCTCGACTTACAAAATGTATCCACATTGTCTTTTTTTTTTAACTAAAAAGTTGCCAGTTTGGAATAAAATATATATATAAAAAATAAATCATTCAGTACACTAGAGTTGTAGATTTTTTTCATTCAAAACATGATATCAGATTTTAATTTAGCACGTAATGAAACTTTATGGTTAAATTAGTTTTAAGTTATAATAAAAAATTAAAAACTTGTTTTTTTTTGGCTTTTTCGAGGAGGGCTAAAATTTTGAGGCTCTGTACCTTGTCAGTTTATTCGATTTCGAAGTTCCTTGGCTTGTTGGAAGTAACAATCTTTTTTAATTCGGATATACTATCATTGTGGTGACACCTTAAACATTCTGTATGAAAACCTTGATTGAAAAATAAAACAAAACAGATTTTTTTGTTATTAAGTTTAATTCTAAAAAACTTAGGACTATCATAGTTACATTAAACTTGTTACATTAGGATCTACTACCTAAAAATAAATTTGGTGTGAATGGGTAAACAAGTGATTGGATTATGGACAACTGTTTGATTTTCCAATAGAATTTGAATGGTCGTTCCCATTTTGTGGACAGCAAATTTTTAAATTTTAGATTCATCAGAAAATCTCATTTTTGTAGTTACCTAAGGAGCTAAAGAAATATGACACTAGTTTGGAGGGGAAAAAAATCGTTAAACTACTTGATGATAAGTAATGTTTTCTTAATATGTAAAATTAATAAAACTCAAAAAATTACTTTCTCTTGATATTAGCAGAAATTTGAACAGAATTTGTTGATTTAAAATAATCAAATAGTGATTTGCTTTGTTTTATCTGCTTCGCTAAAATTTTTAATCTCATGATTAATAAAAATATTTAATATAAAGAACCTCAATTTTCATTGACATTTATTGTTACAATAAAATTTTTATAATCAGCTTTATGAAAAGATTCAATACGATATAATGTAAAAGGGACATTTTTTGGAAAGAGGATTGTGGTAAAAAGGTATTTTCAGTTTGGAACAATACGCCCACAGGAGAACGATTTCGGAGGGGACACGTCAAACATGAAATGGGTTCCCACACATTTATCCATTAGTGAGGAGAGGCTCAGTGAAACGAAACAGTGGTTTCATGAAAGTATCGTCATCACTCATAACTCTCACCGATGTTAAGCCTTCATGATTCTCTATCCTCACTTGAGTGAATTCCACTCAATGCCATCTAGTATTAATTTATTTTTTAAATAATTATTTATAGTTATGTCCTTTAACCTTTTTTTGTTTTTAAATAATTGAAAACACAATTGTCAACATATATAACAATGACATCCAGCGAATAAAAAATGAAAAGGTCTGGCATTAGAGGCATGGTGATGAAAATGTCATTTTGTTCGAAATCTTTTATTCAGCTCCATTTCATACTTTTACGGACATTGTGGACAATTTTTGCATGAATTTATTGGGATGACACAGAAGTTGACTTATTTAAATGAAAGAAAAGAATTTACAAAGACGAATTTCATTTCTGTTTAATTAAAAAAAAAATTGTTCAAGCTGATTCATACATACATACATACTACATACATACATACATACATATATATATATATATATATATATATATATATATTTATGTTCACATGAACATACGTCTATATGTGAATCCGTAGAAATAACGGTTATCAAAATAGACACCTATGGAACGCATAGAAATGCTCGTTGGACTTCTATTACTAATATTGACCAGCATATACGATCTTCATACTAATGTTTCTTAACTAAAAAAACAATTGGGATTGGGATGACACAGAAGTTGACTTATTTAAATGAAAGAAAAGAATTTACAAAGACGAATTTCATTTCTGTTTAATTAAAAAAAAAATTGTTCAAGCTGATTCATACATACATACATACATACATACATATATATATATATATATATATATATATATATATATATATATATATATATATATATATTTATGTTCACATGAACATACGTCTATATGTGAATCCGTAGAAATAACGGTTATCAAAATAGACACCTATGGAACGCATAGAAATGCTCGTTGGACTTCTATTAACTAAAAATTGACCAGCATATACGATCTTCATACTAATGTTTCTTAACTAAAAAAAAAAAAAAAAAAAAAAAAAATAGACAAATATATATTAATCTAAACTATCGGTCTCAAATATTATCAATATTTGTATGCATCCGAAATAAAAATAATGTTATCTATGAATGCTTGTAGAACATTTTATCCCTGAAATCTTGAGTTTAATAGGGGAAACAATTGCTTCTTTTTGCTGTGCCCGGTATTAGTTAATCACAAAATAAAAAAATAAAAAATACGACGGTAATTTATTTTGCCGATGTTTTAGCTTTCATCACAAGCCTTCATCAGGGCTGCAAGATGAACTAAACAAAAACATATGAGAAGAAATAGAGTGAATTTAAGCAAGGTTAAAAATAAAGACAAAAGGTTTGATATTGTATGCTTATGAGGTAAAAAAAAAAGATAAGCAGGATATTAAAAAAAAAAAAATAAATAATAATATACTAAATAACAATAACATACTTTTTTTAATTTTAGTTTAGACATTATTTTGTTATTAACTAATTATATATTATATTTTGTTTATTATTTTATTATTATGATATCCTCTTGAAAAATTTATAGAGAAGAAAGATAAAAAAAAAAAAAAAATTATTGGATGTAATAAATATTTGGGTGATTCAAAGTCCGTTATTGACTTCATTGTTTTGAGGGCAGGACAATCATGAATAATTGTTTGAAATAAAACTGCCAAGAAGGCGAAACAAGATAGCTTATTATCAAGATTAATTTTTTGTTTTATTGTTTTTTATTTGGAAAAAAAATGGTATTTTCATTTAGGTGAAACAATCGTGTGTGTTTATACGATATATTTTTAAAAACATATGAAATAAAATAATCAATGTATAACATATTTAATAAGTCAAGTGAATAAAAAAATATGTAATATGAAAAAAAAGAGTAGCAGTTATAATCCATCTACTCAATTTTTTTTACCTCATGCTCATCTTATAATATAATAAATTTATATAAATAATATTAAGCTGTTTATAGTCACATCTTAGTAACGAGTTTTGTTTTTCTAGTACACCTTATGAAGGTTTGCAGCGTAAGCCCAAACGTCGTAACAATAAATTGATATATTTTTATTATCTTTTAAAATGCGCAACCCAACCATTTTCTCCGATTAAATTAAAACATTGAAGAATGGATAGAGAGAAAATAATGAAATGCAGTGAAGTAAATAGTTCTAATATTTTAGCAAAACATCTGACTTTCCGCTGCTATACCAACGATATATTCTCATTTATAAAGAATGTAAAGAATTTCACTATTCAATTAATTGTTTGCTGTGGGATAAACAACTAAAAATTAACTTTGTAAAAAAAAATCCTTGGAAATATGGAAATTCTTCACTGAATTAAAAAATATTTCACGAATCACGGACCTACATTTTGGATAAAGGTTTTCATTGAGCACGCACTGTGAGGAACCATATAAAAATTGAATTACTCGTTGACGACTGACGTGGAGCGGATACAGAGAGCGGATAAAGGGACCATTAGCGGCTCGTCCTCGAGCTGATGGCTCCTGCCACCCCTCACATCCTAATCCTCTTTTATAGTAATTAGTGCCAAACCCTTTAGCTCTTCCTCTCCTTAAACAAATCTGTCAACTTATAGCAATCAGTATCACTTTTCGATATAGTTTCTGTAAACAGTTTATATTCTCATAGCGATAACACGGCCTGGCATTATCCGCTGTTGTTTTTCACCCAAAATCATAATGTATCTCAAAATCATTGTAAATAAAATTTGATTTGAAATATTTTTTAAAACTAATAATTCTATTCACAATATAGTAGATGATTAAAAATATTGTGTTATGGTTGTTTTCTAAGATTTATATCCTATGCACCCATAGATTTCACCATACCGTCGCTATTGTTTTTTTGCTTCCTTAATATATTAATATATGTTATTATCCATTTAAAATGTCTATTTAAAATGCTTTTATTTCCTATCGGAGTTTTACTTTTGTAACACAAGTTCCGTTCCTGACGGATCCTTCAGTAGTTTCTCAATTTCTTCATAGAATTCGCTATATGTCATTGTCTATTTGCTTTCCTCCAAGAAGCATAATTTACTTTTGTCCACAATGAATATCAATTTTTGTATTCTACATTTATTTTAATTTTATTTTTGTTTCTTTTTACCTTGTTTTTATATCTATTTATATTTTAAAAAAAGTTAATTATTAATAATATAAAAATTAATTATAAATACTATGCTTAAAATCTGAGGAAATTTATATCTGTAATTCCAATCGTCAAAAAGGTTAAAACATTTGTCATAGGTTAAATATTTTTTTCCTTCCATTTTCAGCCAGGAAGAGGCGTCAATGGTTACAGGATTCTTTTTATTTATTACTTATCCTATATGTATTTTCTTTTTTGTAAGTCAGAAAATTTGCTGATTGATATTATAATATAAGAGGTGTAAACAAAATAAATAAATTCATAATAATTTTTTTTTTTTTTTTAGGCTTTTGAAAGATAGTAATCAAGTTTCCAGGTATTGCGTAGGAATAAATAGCTCGTTTGAAATAGGATGGTTTTTGTATTATTCGTTCACGGGTTGTTAAACGAATATTAGTCGTGAACCGTTGTTTATTTTTTATATGGAAATGTAGCGTGTTGCGTGCTGAATTAATCCGACTGTTTATTAGTGCAAGTTGAAAGTTTATGGATGCATATAGTTTTATAACATTGCAAAGTTTTACTCCATAAGACCAAACCAATTTTACTTTGTATTTTAAAGGTTTTTACTTAAAATTTTTAAGTTCATGTGTCAGTTCCTAATAGCATTGTTCATGTTTTAAAAGATTGGGTCTGGTATTTGGATCACAAGTAAGTTTATGGTCGATTGTAAAATACTAGAATTCTGTTTTGTTTTTTATAATCAGTTTTATATTTTCCTATTTTTTTTTTTTTTTATAAGGATATTAAAGAATAAATCTGTTGTGATCCAACATTCATTAAAATTTTGAGCACATATGTTTAAAGTTATACAATTTTATTAGGTAAAAAATGAGACAAACTTTTAGGGTTTGTGGCATAGTGTCGTCAACAGGATTCGAATCACTAGATTTAACCTTAGTTGTTAAGCATGTTTCTTAGTTCCAATTTTTTTGATTATTGGTGATATGAATGTAAGTTGGATATATCAATTTGCTTCTAAAAAAATAATTTAAAAATTACTGGAATCACATTCAAGAACTTTCAAGTCATTAGCAATTATTATAGTAGGTGATTATGATAGTCAATCATGGAAGAGGGAGCAGTAAGAAGCCTTGTAAACTTATCAGCTGAGAGCGAGGACGGCGACGATGACGGGGAGGACGAGAGGGGGCGGGAGAGCGGAGGCGGCTGAGAGGGCACTGGCCTGGCAGCTGAGGTGCTCCGGCCTCAGGTCGAGGAGGGCCACCCTCCGGCCCCCGCGGTCCCTGCAGCTCGCCTCCCGGGCCACCCCCGCCAGCCGCAGGCTGCTTTCTGGGTCCGCTGTCTGGATGAGGAGGGACTCCCGAAGCCATCGGCGGAGCCAGTGCCCCAGCCACACCAGCGAGCAATCGCAGGTCAGCGGGTTGTCCTTCAGTAGAAGACCTCCTGTATAGACAGAATATTTCAATTTTAAAATACAAATATAAATATAATAATATAACAAAAAGGAGTTTATTTATAATAATAATGATTAAACGTTCTATTATATCATGCTGTGTGAGGAAGGAAGTTACGTAATATGCACGGACTCCTATATGGCACAAAACATAATTATATTAAAGAGCACAAATACATACATTTTCCAAAGTCAAATTCATGGAAGAATTGTCAGCTCCATTTGAGATCAAAACTGGTGTCCGACAGGATGACGGACTGTCACCCTTACTGTTCATTTGTGCCTTGGAGAAGGTAGTCAGGGAATGGAACGACCAGTGGTGGAATTCGATTAGATTGGTGAACAAGGGCATCAAGATCAGGTGTTTAGCTTTCGTAAACGACATGGCCTTACTAGTTGAGACGTGAGAGGAAGCCAATGAGCAGTCTATCGAACTGCTGAAGCAAGCAGAAAAGATAGGTCTCAAGATCGCCTTTGGAAAGACCAAAATAATAACCAACATTGAGAATTCTCCAAAATATTTGAAAGTGGGGGAACAAAAAATATAGATCTTCAGGAACTGCAAATATCTTGGTGAGCGGATCAGTTGGAATGATCTTGAGAAGAAAGCAATGGAATCTCGACGAAACAAATGGAAAGAGCCTTCCAGCCTACGAAAGACACCTATAAAAAAAAATCCCTCTCCTGGAATTCCAAGATCAGACATTAGAATACAGTAGTCAAGCCTGAAGCCCTTTATGCTGCAGAAACTTTGTCTTTAACTACATATGGTCCAATCGAAAAGTTGAAGATCAAGGAAAGGTAAATACTACGAAAAATTCTAGGCCCTAAATTCCATAATAATTAACTTTCACACATCAGCAATGAATTTTCCTGTACAGGAGAACCGAAAGGATTACCAATACAATAAGGAAAAGGAGGATTGACTTCTATGGCCACATTCTAAGAATGAATCCGAGAAGGATAACTAAAAGAATTTTTACTTTTTCTACAATAAGAAAACAAAGCCAAACTGGTTTAGCGAAACTGAGAAGGACCTACGAGAGTTACAAATTACAGAAGAGATATTTGCAGATGGATCCGTAAAGAAGATAACCAAAGATAAAATGAATAGGTTCCAGGACGTGGTGAAGACCAAACGACCATACAGGATTTCTGAAGATGAGAGGGCTGCTAGATCAGAAAGGATGTGTCGTCAAATTAGAATGTTTCTACTCCAGAGAATGCCTATCGATGAACTACAGCCTAGGGAAGCTGAAACTATTAGAAAGGAGAATTTTAATCATCATGGGTGCAGTTCAAACTGAAGATGGATAGAAACTGAGAAGCAACAAAAACGTTTATCAGAATGTGGACAGAATCTCAGAGACTGCAGAATAGGAGATTGGCGTTTCTCGGACATTTGTACAGAATGTACGAAGACAAAATAACAAAACAGATATTCAACTACCTCTGGAAGAAGATGACCACTACAGCGTCGATTAAAGACGTTAGGAAAGACCTAGAACAGTTGAACATTCCACAGTTTCAAATTTTAGAAAGAGCTACATTTAAGGGTAGAGTGGAAGGATTTCAAGCTGAAGGAAGACCTAAGAGAAGAGGACGATCGTGGACAGAAGATCAAAAGAAGCAGGCCAGTGAACGCATGAAAGAGTACTGGAGACAGAGGAAGGCAGTGGATAAGAATAAGAGGAAACAAAGTTGTAGCGTGAGCCTAAGGGGCAATGAAGCAGCAGATTGGGCAGCTATAGAAGCAACATTATCGACAATAGATACTACAAATATTTACACCGCAACAGACATCTGCCACAGCCTAGAACATCGAGTCAAAAATACATAGAGTATCAAAACAAATTAAAATGTTTTAATAAAGAAATAAAAATATGGTATAGTTCTAATCGCAACAACAGAAGAGTTGAAGTTGTTAGAACAGGCCATACCCGACTTACACATGGTTATATTAAAACAAGGGACAGTCCACCGAAGTGCGTAACGTGTAATAATATGCAATTAACGATTTGACACGTTTTAGAGGACTGCCCTCGATAAGATAATTATTTTTCAGGGAGTACGAACACAAACAGAAACATCAAGGCTATTCTTGATGATAATAGTAATAATATAGATGAAATTATCAATTCTTAAAAAAACATAACCTTTTCAATAAATCTTAAAAAAAAAAATCCTGATCAAAAATATAAATAAAATAATTGAAGAACGGAACAGAAGAATATAAAATAGATTGAAAGACATACAATATGGACCTTCGATGTTGAGTGTCCATAAGAAATTTAACCAACCCTAATGATCACAAGTAAATGGTTAAATAAAGATTAGTTTATAAAGAAGCTGGTTTGAAATGTAACCAGGAGAATAATATTTATTTATATAAATAATGTACCTATAATGTAAATAAAATTTAAATACTAAATACAAAATATACAATATTGGTAAAAGAAAAAAAAACGATGCTTTACTATTTGCTTGTAATATAAATTTTAGTTTAAAAAAAACAAACTTTATTTTATGCAGTTTTTTTTATTTTTTTATTTTCAATGGAATAAAAAAAAAAAAAAAAAAAAAAAAAAGCCAAAAGTAAATAAAAAAAAGTATTAATAATAAAAAAACATACCGACATCTTATATAATTAAATATTAAGTTAATTAGATAAATAAAGTATGTTATAATTTTCTGGCATAACTAATGGCTTTTAAAAATGTTATAAATTTTTTTTTTTTTTTAGAACCTTTTTTAAGTTTTAATGCAAAGGTTAAAAATCCAAGGCGTGGGTTAGAAACAAATAATTTGAGTAATAACATTTCGTAGACCAGAAAATGGCGTATATTTAATATTTTTATGCGTAAGTATTGTTATATTATTTATTTAATTAGTTCTATACTTGACGATAAGGGAACCGTGTCCCGACCGTCGTCTTTCTTTAAATTCACAAAAGAGTTTGAATATCGTGTGAAATAATATAGAATGTAATGATGCTCTTTCTTGGTAATAGTTATATAACGGCATCAAAGTATTTTCCTTGTATATAGATATATACTCTACGTATATAGGACCTTGAGTTCGATGTCCTTCCCTGTACAAAGGATCGGACACCATAATTCAGAGGAATACTGTGACTATTGACGGCCACCCGCTCTCAATGGAAGTCTCTCAGCAGGGCTTGCCCTCAGCGCCTATTCCATTTACCAGCTCCCTACGTTTAATTATTTCTCTGAAATTGTTGAATACGTCGAATGATCGGTCACTGAATAGAACTCACAGAATAGATTTGAACTTTGTTTTAGATTCATATCATTAATTAATCATTGAATGAACTGTATCCATTGTAATATTTTATTTAGTATATAAGGAGAAGCAATATATATTTGCATAAAATATCAAAACTGATTATTATTAATAGATCAGAATAGAAAAAAAATGAGATAATTATTACATCTGGTCAGAAACAAAATTAAATGGAAAAATAAAATAAAGTACATATAATAATATTATAGTGATAATATATACATAGATAATAATTAAATATATAATGAGATAAAAAAATAGAGTATTCAACAATTGAAATAAGAAATAAATTCTTTTGGTACAAAGTTATAATTTATTAAGTGGAATCTAAATTATACAAATAGTTATTGATAGGGTTCCAGAAATGTAAACCATGTTATCATTTAATGTAAGTGGTAAGTAAAGAAATGGTCAGGGGTGCAGTCAAGTAAATAAACACGTCCAAGTTTTTAAATAAAAAAACTTTTTATTTGGTATGCCAACGTTTCGACCTGCCTAGCAGGTCTTCTTCAGGGCTAAAATAACAAAAAATTGAATGTGACAAAGATGATACAAATTTTTAAAAAAAATAAATAAATAAAAAACGAGAAAACAATTATATAATTATATATTGTATATTTATTATTTTATTTTATTTTTATTTTTATTTTTTACTTATTTATTTATTTTTTTTAAATATGTATCATCTTGGTCACATCCAATTTTTTGTTATTGTAGCCCTGAAGAAGACATGCAAGGCAGTAAATAATAACTTGGACGTGTTTATTAACTTGACTGCACCCCTGACCATTTCTTCACTATAGAATCATCATCATGTTATAATTTAATTGAGTAGATAGAAAGTCAGTAAGCGTCACCTTGGATACGAATGAGGTACTGGAAAAAGAGGTATTTAAATGTTTTCAGTGATTTTGATTGTCTGATATAAGGAGGAATAGAATTCCAGAGGATGGTTGAGTGGAAGAGGAAGGAGCGTAAGAATGCAGAAGTTCTATGGGATGGGGTATACAGACCATAAAGACGGGACCTTTTGTGCATTTAATTGATTTTGAATTAAAGTATACTGTAAATATAGGAAGGGTAAAGGGTATTGATAATTTAGTAGAGGAATGTTCGAAGGAAATATTGTCAACCTGAATGTGGGATAAAGGAACTCTAATTTGGAATAGGGGTGGGAAACTTTGGAGCGTCTCGAGATTTCGAAAGCAAACTTCTAAAACAGTTCATGATTCGCTCTAATTTGTAGCGATATCCAGCTGAGCCTATGAACCTACCAAATTCTTGCAGACACTGGTCATATTGTGGTCCAAACATTTTGGGCAAGTTTGTTACAGAATGCATAATAGTAGGTCTTGAAATTAATGAGGCGGAAAGTTAAGACATGGTATCTTCGACCTCTGAAATTATAATTTATCTCTATACAACCACTATTTTGGAGATTTAACAACTTCGTGTATCTCGGCACTGAAATAAACTCAGAAAATATTGTGAGTGATAAAGTCAAAACAAGAATAATGAGTGGGACCAGAGCTTACTTTGGTCTCATGAAGATTATAAAGTCGATCCTGCTCTCCAATAGGTTCAAAATTATGCTTTTTAGATCTCTTAATATTTGTAGTTGTGTTCTGTGGCACAAAGAATTGAACACTTAAAACAAGTGACCAACACGACCAAACTAACTTTGAATGGCAGATTTTGAGATTATGAGAAGATTGCCAATTTTTTAATTCGGCCGCAATAGTTTTGGATTAAACATTTATCTTTCAATAGTAAGTGTTGAAATTCTTAAATTAATAACTTTTTTTATTGAAATATGACAATAACATTAGTAGGCGCTTCAGCAGAGGTTCAATTTAAAAATAGAAATAAAAGTAAATAAATGGAAGGGGTATGCGTTGGTGAAAACATTAACCTAACAAGATAAATGAATAATCGCCGTTAAGGACCGCAGCATTTTCCCCTTCTTCTCCTCTTCCTTGGAGTTTCGGCAACATCGGGTTTTCCAGGCCAGAAGGATAGGAAATTAATTACTACAAATTTATATCATCTGCCACCGACCGGATTTGAACTTGCGATCTTCTGTATATCAGATGACGATTTTTTTTAGAATTTTCCTCTGAGGTATGTCCGCCCCCTTAATAACCGAAGCAGTTGTTCAACATTAAACAAAAACAAACAAACCAACTCTTTATTATTTCCTAAATACGTTTATTCCTCTTGTACACCAGTCTTTCAACTTACTTTCAAGTCGATTTCCGATTAATGATATGTATAGAAAACTTAAAAATCGTGGATATTAACTTTAATTGTGATCTCTGGAAATGACCACCTGTACGAGAGATTTTGGCTCGAGCGTTGGTTATTGACTGATCCCAAGAATATTAATTGATCTATCAATCTTTTGTAGATAACTCTATTGTTTTTAACATAAATAAATATGTATTGAACTTTTAAAAATATTTATGCGCATACGTATCAATATTATTACACAAGATAAGGAGATGAAGGAATCCCAACTAAAAAACAAAATCGTAATTTTTCCCTTTCGGGTACCCTCGACTAGTAATTTTCCGTATCTGTTTCATGATAAATGTACAAATGTTATTTAAAGGGTAAGTTTTGGTTCAGCTCCAAATAATTCTAACCTGACCCCCGGGCCCAGCTAAAAACTCATAATTTATGCTCCCTTTTTTTCTTCAGGGTAGATTATGCAGATTATTCTGAAGGTAATTTGACGTCGAGCGAGGCCAGGCGGGACGAGAATATAAAATAAAATACACTAAAACAAGGAATTAAAAATTATAAGGTAGATGATATAGTCTTAGGGAAAGAGGGATATTTAATTAAGTAACTATTTAATTATGAAAGCTTGTGATAAAGAAATATTCGACTTAAGTGTGATAATGTGTTGAGATAATGTTCAGTTTTCATCCGGTAATACATAATGATAGAAGGAAAATTATATTGCTAAGTAATAGTAATTTTTAGGTTTATAATGCCCTCAATTAATGGAAGGTTTATTAAACGTTAGTTTATTGAGCAATTTATTCACCATGTTGTCGTTATTCATTGTGTGGTTTTTGTAGAACCATAAAACGTTAGTAACATTTCGACTTTGGAGAGTTCAAAATACTTGTTGTTATATTTTTGAATAACGTATCGTCACGTGTTAAAAAAAAGGGTTATAGAAAAAAAAATTACGTTTAAAAATCATTTAATTTTATAGTGTTAACCATTTTCATTTTATTTTTCCAAAATATCATTGAAAATTAGTCTGAAAAATACCAAATTACTTACACTTTTAATAGTGTATAAATAAATATAATAACCAAAATCGGACATTTAAAAATAAAATTACAAAAAATAGAAACAATACAATTATACAACAAGAAAAACTATAACAATTACAATAGAATAAAATTTCATTTAAAAGAATAAAAATACAGAATTTAAGAGAAAATATATAAATATAAAGTCCACATTTTTCTCAGCACCAGCACAATCAACATGAAACACTTAATACAACGTCTCTTTCAAATTTTCTAAAACTGTACATAGACTTTAGTGAAAATGTTGTGTGACTAGTAAATATGTTGGTCGTTATACATTGGGTTTCGATCTATGTCTTCCTGTTTATTTTAACTATTTAATTAATCTGAGAACGAAATGGAGAAATATTTCGAACTTATCATACAAGAAGCATTTGTAAAAAAGAGTTAACATTACAAAAATTTCATGTCAAATGAAAGATCCTAGGTTCGAACCTGAATGGTGTCGGGTGGAATTAATTCTAATTAATTAATTCCCCGCCCACACCCTCGCAGCTAGGAAACCCCGTGTATCCGGGAAGGCAAGGAAGGACAAGAAAAAAACAAAACATGGTTTTCAGCAGTAACAATATTTTAAAAATAATATTCGATTTAGCTAATATAGCAGTTGATCAATTAATCAATTTAATTTGGATACATTTTTTTAGCTCTTCAATTGAAGACATTATTATTAATAGAATATTCGCTCTATAATGGTAGACGTTAAGCAAACAACTCAATCAAGTTTTCTTTGAGTTCTTCTTGTTGTTCCAATAGGCTTTCATTCTTTCCTAGAAAGCTTGTTTACGTTCCCCTGACCACTTCGGCTGAACTGCTTCTGCTGTGGTTGCTCTGATGAAACTTCCCACTTGTTGACTTTGTGTTTGAAGGTGTCTCTTTCCAAAATGTCAGTTGCAAATTTTATATCTACTATATATTTGTCAAATACCACTCACTCATTTAACATGAAATCCCAGAAACCACCGAACGGATTGGAATGAAATTCGATATGTAGCTTCGTCTAGGGCCCTAGGTGCTCGCTAAGAAAGGAATTTTAAAAAAATCGGCCTGGATCGCGGCTAATTCGCGAAAAATGCGATTACAATTTTTATTGGATGAATAATAATAATAGACTAATAGTCATATGGTATTTGGAGATAAGCTAAGTTAAAAAATAGGTTAGATGTTTAAGCCGCACACTTTTACCACAAATTAAGTTCCTTTTAGTTGTAAACAAACAAAAATACGATCGATGTCGAAACCTTATAATATGGTACTTTCTGTGAACTGTGATGGTGGCTGCAGAGGTGGAATTGGAAACAGATTTTGAGTTGTTTCGTGATGAGAAGCTATTAAAAGACTTATGTTAAAGAAGAGGTTAAAAGACTTATTTTCTCTGGTAATGTAAGGCCATTTCCACATGTAAGGCCATTTCGATGTAGGGACAAAAAACTGATAAGAATCAGTGAGTTCTATCAAGTGTATGATTCTCTTCAGTATCTCTCATGTTTTACCATGGAGAACATGGGTACAGTATTAACATCCCTCAGCGTGACCCAACCACTAATAAACCACTTAAGAAAACCGTGTCTGAAGCTGATTTTTACGCCTAAATGTTATGAGGTGAAGAACCTTATTTACTTTAACTTCGTAATCTCCTCAACCAATTTATGCTATGTACGCAAAAATAGAAACAGAAAGACTAAACTTTACTCGAAAACATCAAAAAAGGTGAGAAGTTGAGACTATATTCACTTAAAGTATGCCATAAGAAAAGCTGATGGTCTGGTATCAGAGCTGGGTAAAATGGTAGTGCTGCCTCGAAGCTTCACTGGAGGACTATCAAAATAAGATAAAATTAACTTTTGCAGATTGTCAAATTTACTTATTGAAATTATTCTAAGAATGGAATTCTTTAGGTTTATTTAAGTAATAATTATTATCAACGTTAAGCTTACCTTTTACTAATTTAAGTTTTCCTTCATCCTAAAAATATTAAACCGTAGCGGAGCAGGGTCCTTTCAGCTAGTATTATTATATAATTTATGTATTTTGTGAAATTTGAAAGAGAAACTTTAGTTCAAGTTCATTTTGTGTTTGCTGGGTTTATGCGGATTGTGCTATTGCTGAAAACAAAGTGTACTTGTAGTTTCTTTACTTGTGTACTTTGTTTGTCTCTTCCTAATTTTCAGTGACACTTAATTGTATTGTAATGGTTATGATAATTTTATAATTTTATTGTTTTAATTTCATTGTATTGTTATTTTTTATTAACAATTAAATTTCGACTATTGAAAGTGTAATGTATTGATAATTTGTTTTCAAACTAATTTTTACTAATATTTTTTATAAGTTTAATGAAAATGGTGTTTAACATGATAAAATTAATATTAAATGTTTTAATTTTTTTTCAATCAAAATCAAAATTGTGATCCGCTTTTAGATAATTTGCCCTATCGATTACAGAAATTTTATTATAAATATAAATAAATAAACCTACAATGAAATAAAGAAAAAAAAATAGATCTTCATCATATATCTATCAGCATCATATTTTTTTTTTTTAATTTATGATTAATCTTATAATTTTTATGTTTGTACAATAATATTATTATAATAATAAAAGTATTTTTTATTAAAATCAAAAGCCGTTGATGAATGGTGCTAACTGAATGGAAGAAGGCCCACCTTTGCCCCGGTGGATGGGAAACTTTTAATGAGGAATCACAGGTCAGCTTCCCTTTGCCCACATCCTTAATGTTTTACTGGATTTTTTCCTTTGGTCTCTTTCCTTCTCAGTTTTGTTTCATTTTAAATATCATCATTTCTTTACCAAAAACCTTTTTCATCTAATACAATTTAAAAAGCATCTTGTTAATTAAAAGTGAACTATAAAATCTCTTACTTAATTATATAATAAGTTATATTAATTAGTTGATTATAATTAATCTTATTTATATCTATACTATTATATAAAAGGACAAGCCATTTTTCCTTTGTGATTATTAACCACGAAAACTACTAAACCCATCTGTACCAAATTTTAACTTCATCATCTTCATAGTTCAAGGATGGTTTAGCAATAATAAAATTTACTTATTTTCAATTAATTTATTATTCAAAAAGCGTCAATAACTAGATAACAGTGAAGTGTGGAAATTGACCGTTAAGTGGCGAGCTCTATTCTACATGACAGTTTACAAAGGTATGGTGTTATGTATAGCTTGACATTAATTATGAAATTTTCTCATATTTAATGAAATTATAAAAAAAATATTGAAATAATTGGCGAGGCAAATGGACCCCAGTGAAGGTTAAAAAACAACCGATATGTGGTTGGCACTATTCAGTAATAGAGTTTACAATGGTAACACTAATGAACCCATCTGTACCAAATTTTAACTACATTATCTTCATAGTTCTAAGAATGTTTAGCAATAATAACATTTACAATTATGAAAGTTTAAATATGCAATATTTATTGGCAGAAATAAGGTTTGCCACGTTGTAATATACTTTTATAGTTAGAAATTAAAATCTAACTATATGAAATTACTGAAATTATTTCTGCGAAATAAAAATTATTACTAAATCAAAATGTCGATCATTTACTTTTTGATATTGTGTGTAAATATATGATTCAAATTCCTTTAGTTGTAAGCACTGACAATGCATTCCATTATTCGCAAGAGTTTCTTATTAGTCTGTGTCTTTCTGGATTACCAACTTATACGCTAAAATTAAAAATTGGATACCTTATTATGCTTAAACTTGAACTTCAAACACCTAATCATTGTAATATTACCAGGTTAAAAGTTATGCTATACGTGGAAATATCATTGAGACTATAATTCTCAATTGCTGCAATAAAAGATTTTTATTGATAACAAAAAATTAATTATTAGTTAAAATTATCTGAGTTGATTACTAATGAGAGCGAGTGAAGCCACGACGGGAGATGCTAGTATTATATATGATACTAATGAAAGTCTGAACTAAGGACAAATCTGTGGTATTGATCTTTTAAAAAAAGTAATAATAGTATTATAGAGGTACTTTTAACAATACAGTATTCATTTGAATGGCAATCTCAAGAGGATAAAAAAAAAATGAAAATGTAGTGGAAGACGTGTTATTAAGGGTAGTCTTAATAACAGAGTAGTTTCTAGTGGATATATAAACGTACCTTAAATAAGAAGAACTGTATATTCGCCCTTCCGTCCATAACCTTTTAGAAGAGTAATGTAAAGAGGTAAAAGGTAACAGACACGGTCCATCGTTAGATGAGGTAAATAAATCATGGAGGGAGATGGACTAGAAGGGAATTTACCTTGAGGACTACCTTCCTAGAGTTATGACCACTATAAATAGGAAATACCTCTGCCCCTACCTCCGCTACGGATTCAAATGAACCAGATTCTTCCCTTTCGAGGGCTGTACTACTGGATAACCTCTATTTCTAAAATTATATATTTGAACTTTTTTTAAAATTTTAAATAATAAAAAAGTATCTTTCCTACATTTGTGTTATAATATTGATCCTTTGGTTGGCGTTCTGCAGAAACCAACCAACCCACAAGAACGTCAATTTGATAGAAATTAAAACTAAAATTTTCAAATAAAATTAAATTTAGCGTTAAGTCAAAAACACATTTATCCTCAAGTTGTTTTTTATTATGTTCACTTTTCATTTGAATAAACGTAAACTTAGTTAATTTTAATTTTTATGATACGAATTGATACGATTTGTGTGGCTTAGTTGGGTTCTGCAGATTTATCATTAATCTAGATTTTATCATAATCTATACTATTATATAAAAAGACAAACCATTTTTTCGTTTATAATCACTAACCGGGAAAACTACTGAATTAATCTGTACCAAATTTTAACCATACCATCCTTATAGTTCCAGGAAGGTTTAGCAATAACAAAATATAAAGATTTTATATTGCCACCAAAAAGCGATAAATATGTGGTTCGCAGTGACAGTTGATAATCGACCGATAGGTGGCAAGCACCATTTGAGAGAGGTTACAAAGGTACGGTGTAATATTTAGCTAGAAATTAATGATAAAATTTACTAATTTTGTTATTACAAAAGCTACAAATATATGGAGTCACATGTGGATCCCAGTGCAGTTTAAAAATCGAGCGATATGTGGCCATTCTGCAACAGTGTTTACAACGGTAAAACTATGAAATCCAACTGTACCAAATTTTAACTAAAACATCTTAATAGTGCTAGGAAGGTTTGTAATAATAAATTTTACTATAAAAATGTTTAAAATGTATATTATTGAGTGGCAGAAACGAGGTTTGCCAAACTGTCATATACTTTTATGGTTTGACATAAAAATCCAAACAGATGAATCGATAAAATTATGCTTTTAAGTTCTGTTCAAAAACCTAATCAATGCAAGTTAAGCCAGGTTAAAGATTACTGCCATTCGTGAAAATATCATGGACGAGATAATTTTAAATTCCGAACTTCAATACAAGATTTGTATAGATAAACTAATGAAATTCAATTATTAGTTAAAATAATCTAAGTTCTTTATGTATGAGTTTAAAACGGGATATGCTAGTTAATTATTATTATTTATTTTCTAATAAAATGTTTAATTTATTCTAAAATTTGTCTAAAAAATAATTTTAATAACAACATTTTTTGGTATTACGTCATATATTTCAAAATCAAAAAAATGGTGCTGATCATTTTACAAAACAATCTTAATATTTAATAATATCACTGTTTGAAACCAGAAATTTATTATTCTTCATCAACTTGGAAGTATAACTGATTCACATTGTAGCCATCTATTTCCTGAAATTCAGCTTTCAAACTCTTATAAAAATAATGGCAATTCTGGGGTATAAGACACAGTATTTCGTTTAGATCATTACCATATAATAGGGCGTAAAAAAAAAAGTGACCGTTTTATCAAATTCAAAAGTTTGTAAATATCTTAATGCTATATATTATTTACCAATACATAATAATCCCTTTAGAGCATTCTCTAAGCTTGTTTCTAACACTGGACTTCTTAAAAAGAAGCCTCAGTTCAGTTATTTATGTCAAGGAAGAAACATGACAGTGTCCTACGAAATTCTCGTAATTTTAAGACATGGAAAAAAAAATTCACAGCCGCTGAAGCAACTCGTGAAGTTATTAAATGTGAAGGGGAAGGTGTCCTTGAAGAGCGTACTGCGCGGCGTTGGTTTGAAAAATTTAGAAGTGGAGATACGACGTTGGAAAAGAAGAAGGGCTCCGGGCGGCCATTAATGGATATTGATGAAGTTCTGAAGGAAGCTGTTGAGTCAAATCCGTCCAAAAGTACTCGCAAATTTGCCAGGGGGTGTGGTGTGTCGAAATATACTGTTAGTCGCCATCTTTTCTCCATGGGGAAGGTGAAGAAGAGCTGTAGACTGGTCCCTCCCGAACTTACTACTCAACAATCAGCAGTCGAATCAAAGAAAAGTTTACAGATCTTCATGGGTTTGAACTCCTGCCTCATCCACCTTATAGTCTAGACCTCGCACCTTCAGATTACTACTTGTTTCAACCCATGGCCCATTTTCTTCAAGGGAAAATGCTTGATAATTTTGCGGAAGTTGAGTCAAATCCGTCCACAAGTACTCGCGAATTTGCCAGGGAGTGTGGTGTGTCGAAATATACTGTTAGTCGTCATCTTCTCTCCATGGGGAAGGTGAAAAAGAGCTGTAGACTGGTCCCTCCCGAACTTACTACTCAACAATCAGCAATCGAATGAAAGAAAAGTTTACAGAACTTCATGGGTTTGAACTCCTGCCTCATCCACCTTATAGTCTAGACCTCGCACCTTCAGATTACTACTTGTTTCAATCCATGGCCCATTTTCTTCAAGGGAAAATGCTTGATAATTTTGCGGAAGTTGAAAATGCTGTCTAAGAGTTCTTTGACATCCCAAGGAATGGTATCAGCGTGACATTGAGCAATTGGCTTGCAGATTGACAATGACGGCAGATAACAATGGACTATACTTTGAGTATTAATTGTATTTTATATCTAAGAAATAATAATACAAATATTTGTTTTAAAAACCGTCATTTTTTTTTTTATACACCCCATAAGATCACAGCACAAATAATATTCACCTTTCGAAAGATAGAGCAAATAGTTTTGGCGTGTCTTCCATTCGCACTGATAAAAAGAAATATATCAAAAGTGCAAAAGGTGGTTTTCGTTTATGATATCTATCATTCTATCAACCAATTTGAGTTGTGGCCAATAACTCATTTCGGAATAAGCAGAAATCTATTATGTGGGTTAATAGATTTTTATTAAAACTAAATAGATAAAAAATGTCAGTTTGACATGCATCTGAAGTTGGGTAAAGCTTGGTATTATATAGTATCTCTGAAATCGTAGATTGGCTTATTTGTGTTCTAATGTTGTACTATAAGTAAATATTTGTAATTTTTTTTAGGTTTGTTGGTTGGTTTCTGCATAACGTCCATTTAATTTTCTCTGTTCAATGTAGTCGTGTGAAAACTTCATTTAGCATTAAGTAGTGTAAGAAAGAATAAGTTTATAAATCATAATAAAATAATAAGTTTATAACTATATAATGACATGGCAACTCAGCTATTGGTAGCACTTATAAATTTTCTTTATAGTAAAATTTCTATTTTAAAAGTTCCCGTGAGTTCTGCGCCTGCGCTAGATAGTCAATGTAGTTTTCATATCGTCTCCTTCATTTATCACTTTTTTATTGTGATTTACAGCATTTTTGCAGGGTAAATTGTTATAGATCAACAGTAGATAAGAAGCACGAAGCATCGGACTTGTTATTACTGTGAGTAATTTCATATTTACTAGCAAGTGAATAAAACAGTCTGTATAACCTACGAACATATTGTATTAACGGCTGACCAGCTGAGCAGATAAGCACGGCCCCCCACCCTGCCTACGGTCTTCAGTACCTACCTGACAGCTGTAGGGACTGTTGCGTCTCTTCACTGAATTCAGGGTCAAGTTCAAAAGACGCGGAACGTAATATTATTTTGTTTTTTTTTCTTATTATTTTTTATTTATTCCTCCTGAAATGCCAGTATGAGGTATTACCATATGGTAATGTCTAGTAAAAATAAGAGAAGTCGGTCCTTAGAGTCCAAACCAAGCCCGATAAAACCCAGATCTAGAAAACAAAAGAGAGCCACGCCTCCTTCTACTCCTAACAATCAGGAACCTCAGCCAGGAACTTCTTCTCAAGCAGTAGAAGATGAATCCCCATTTTTTACTCCAAACCCATTCGAACCACTTAAAAACTCAGAAACTGAAGAAATGGAAACAGCAGTTACCAAAAAAATACCACGCCCCCCACCAATCTACATCAGAAATATTAGAAGCATACAACTCTTCAGCGATCAAATAAATAAAATTATAGGCCCAGGAGCCTACTCATGTGTAAATAGAACTAATGACACTAAGTTACAACCCGATACACCTGAGGCCTACCGTTCATTAGTCAAATACTTGAGCGATACCAAGGCCGATTTCCACACTTATCAGCTCAAGAGCGAAAAATCAATTAGAGTTGTAATTCGGCGCCTCCACCACACTACTCCTGCAGACATTATAGAAGAAGAACTTACTTCTATGGGCTTTAAAGTTCGCCAAATTATAGACGTGGTCAAGGATAACAAAATGAATCCTGGAACGGGTAACAAAATACCCTTGCCATTATTTTTTGTTGACCTGGAGCCAACTCCAGGAGTAGAAAAAAATTATGAGGTTAAGCGGCTCTATTACAAAAACGTAATAATAGAAAAACCGTATCCAAAAAGGGACATTGTTCAATGTCATAACTGCCAAGCGTATGGACACACTAAGCGCTATTGTCATCATATGCCTGTGTGAGGTGCGGCGATCCACACAAAACTGAAGATTGCAACAAACCTCGTGATAATCCTGCTGTATGCACTCTATGCCACCAGGGCTCGCTTCCAACCAGCTCAAGGAAGAAATGAAGAAGTGAGGCAAGCAAGAAAACAGCCATCTAGACCAGTTAATGAAGCCATCTCCTATGCTAGTATGATGGGTGGCAGAGAGCTACCTACTGGAACAGGGGTCATGCCACCACCCCAGCCTCAAAACATTTATCACAAACCCCAACATCCAATCCATAACCAAATTCATCAGCCTCAAACCCAAACCCCTGAAAATCCTATAAACCAGCCCATTAAAAACAACACACCCACAGTTCCTTATATCCCGCCTCCTCCCAATGCTACTGATATCTCATCAATACTAAACTCTTTACTCTCAGAATTCCGATCCATGATCACACCTCTCATATCTCTCCTAACCAGTGCATTATCCAACATCATCATCCCCGCCCAAAGAAATCCCTAAATGAAACCTTCCCTATCTATTCTCCTCTGGAATGCGAATGGTATTCGGAATCATACTGACGAGTTGACAGCACTACTACACGACAGTAACATTGATATAGCCCTGATTACTGAAACTCGACTAACTAGTAAGAGAACATTCAAAATAGCACAATACGAGACCTATCGGACGGATCACCCGGACGGAAAAGCTCATGGTGGCACTGCCGTCATCATCTATCATTCCCTCTCCCATTATTTACTACCTTTACCGACTCATAACTTCCTACAAACAACGGCAGTTGTTATCAAAACCTCCCCTTTCCCTCTTACAATAGCTGCAGCTTATTGTCCTCCTGGAAAAACTGTCTTCTTCACCCAATTCAGTTCCTTCCTCGATTCACTGGGAAACCACTTCCTTCTAGGTGCTGACCTCAACGCAAAACACCAACAGTGGGGTGCCAGAACCACCAACTCCCGTGGCCGAATGCTACTGTCGGCACTCAATTCCAACCATTGCCACTACATTTCTCCCTGCTCTCCTACCTACTGGCCAACAGATCCTACTCGTAATTCTGATCTCCTTGATTTTTTCATTTGCACAGGTCTAGGTGCTATCAATCACTCCATAAAACGCCTAGACAACCTCTCCTCTGATCACAGTCCTCTAAGCCTCACCCTATCCCTATCACCGATACCCAAACTTCCTCCCCCCATCATTTATTAGAGGCCCAATAAACTGGAACCTCTTTCGTCAAAAACTAACCGATTCCATAGACCTCAGAGTGTCCCTGAAAACACCCCAAGAACTAGATGATGCTGCCAACTCCTTTACGAATATGATTCAACAAGCTGCTTGGAATTCATCTTTTCCCTAATCTTCCTATAAAAACCGTATAAAAAATCCTCTACCACAAGAGCTAATAGATCTTATCCGAATATGATTCAAAACCAAACGTCATTCCAGATCCCTATGGCAAACTACCAGGCATCCTGACGATCGGAGAACATATAACCATTATACCAAATTAGTTTAAAAGAAACTGGCTTCCTTTAGATCTCACAACTCATATCTCTCCTTCCTCTCTACCTCAGACAATTCTCTCTGGAATGCAACAAAAAAAATCCTCAAATATCACAATATTTCCCATCCTCTCCTACGTGAAGATGGATCCTGGGCTGCCTCAGATGAGAACAGAGCAGAAGAGTTTGCCAAGCACCTCTCCAGCACATTTATTCCCCATTCCGAACAAATCCCCTCCCACACTGCTAAAGTTCATCAATTCCTCACTTCACCAATTCCTCTCTCCTTACCTCCTAAAGCTGTTAACCCCTCTGAGGTCATTTCCTTTTAAAAAAGTTGAAACTCCGCAAATCACCTGGATATGATCTTCTCACCACTCAGATCCTCCGGCAACTTCCTCAAAAAGCGATCATATTCCTCACTTATATTTATAATTGTATCCTTCGCACAACCCACTTTCCTCTGATATGGAAACACTCCATCATCGTTCTGTTCCTAAAACCAGGCAAACCTCCCAACAAAACCTCATCATATAGACCTATAAGTCTTCTTCCCATCCTTTCAAAAATCTTTGAAAAAATCCTTTTAAAACGAATCCTACCTATACTCGAATCCCAAAGCATCCCTTCCCACCAATTTGGATTCCGGACTGGTCACTCCACTGTTCAACAAGGTCTTTGTGTTGTTGATCATATATCCTCTGCCCTTGAAAACAAGCAGTATAGCACTGGTGCATTTCTGGACGTAGCGCAAGCTTTCGACCGGGTGTGGCACCAGGGCTTGCTCTTCAAGCTCAAGACGCACTTACCCCAATCCCTATACCTAGTCCTACGATCCTATCTCTCAAATCGCTCCTTTCGAGTCCGCTGTGGCTCAGAGTTCTCCAACTGTTATCATATTGATGCCGGTGTGCCACAAGGTAGTGTCCTAGGTCCTGTCCTCTTTAATCTCTTCACTGCAGATATACCAACAAACCCTAATACCTTTTTAGCCACATTTACAGATGATACTGCTATCCTATCATCCCATCCAGATCCTAAACTTGCTTCCCCCAACCTCCAAACACATCTTTTACAGATTGAATTTTGGTGCAACAAGTGGAGAATAAAAGTTAATGAAGCCAAATGCAATCATATAACCTTTACCCTTCGCCGCAAATCCTGTCCTCCCATCCGCTTCAATAATATCCCTATACCTATATCCGACTCAGGAAGCTACCTTGGTTTTCATCTTGACAAAAGACTGACTTGGAACCCTCACACTAGACTAAAAAGACAAGAACTAAACAGGAGATTCAGCCAACTTTACAGACTACTAGGCAGGAATTCTCATCTCTCAGTTGATAACAAACTCCTCATATATAAAACATTATTAAAACCTATTTGGACCTACGGACTTGAACTGTAGGGAACAGCAAGACAATCGAATATTAAACGTATTCAATCCTTCCAATCCAAAGTCCTCCGAACAATAGTCAATGCACCTTATTATGTTACCAATAAAACCCTACATAATGACCTAAAAATACCTTTTGTCCTTGATTCATTCCTTCAAAATTCTCGAAATTTCATCAAAACCTATCCAATCATCCCAATCCTCTGGCTCAATCCCTATCCAGTCATAACCATCCTTATAACCCTCCGAGAAGGTTAAAACGGCAATGGCCCCGAGACCTTTTGTAATGTATAAAGTTATGTTGGAGTTCTGGTAATGACCAGCTTCTCTACTCTAGTCCTGAGTATCTGTGGCCATAGCGCTCCCACTCAGCCTCCACTGGATATTACCAGTGATGCAGCCGAGAGAGCAGCGCTGGGATCTCTACGTGTCTAGCCTTGACTCCCAATAAGTGGGGAATAGGTTCGATTCGGGGTTCCCCGGGCTGAGTGTGTTTGTATTGCATATAAACTATGAATGAATAATAATTTGTGTATTTTAATTTTAATTCAATTTTGTTTTATTTTTGATTATTGTAAATTAGTTTTATTTTATGATAGTTTTATTTTATGAAGATATTTATTTATTTTATTTTATTTTTTATTATTATTAGTTGTGTGTGTCTGTGTGCATTTGTAAATACTGTATGAATGAATACATTTATCTCTGTACCTATTGCCCTTTACTGAGGCAGATTGTACACTTATTTCAATAAAATATATTAGAAGAGTCTTAAAAAAAAAAAAAAAAAGTTCCCGGGGCCATCTTATATTCAGACACCTCTGAGAGTCATCTGAAATTTAATGGGAAGCTAGTTGAGATTGTAATGGCTTTGAATGGCTATAGAGTTTACTATGAAAGGATTGGTATCTGGTTCGGGCTAAATCAATAACATATGGTACATTTAGATCTTTGTGGATAAGTTTGTGACAAAGTAAGCAGCATTGAGGATTTCTTACAAGATGAAATGGATGGTTTAGTGGAGCCCCAAAGCTCAACTCCATATGTCCGTATTTTAAAATTTAAAATAAAATGAACAGAAGTTGTAAATTTTGAACTCTAGATTATTATAGAAGTGTTGGATTTAAGGGAGATCAGAGTACAAAAGAGCCTTTTTTGATTCCCACGTTTCTGCGATAACTATGAAGGCCTTCATTGAAGGAAATATCTCTATATCTCTTCATTGAATGTTTTTAACAATATCATCACATCGATATTAATATGAAATGTATTAATGTTTCCTTTGGTGGGTAGCTGAATCATTATTTACATATTGTCAAAATATAAACATAAATAAGAAGCGGTAAAGACGTTTTGGAGGGGATGTGGTTGTTAAAAGAGGACAGTGCCAGATCAGCATCTAGATATAGCTTTACTGTTTATTGCTAACATCAAAGCAGATATCTTCTTTGTTTATGTCTTTTTATCTTATTGTCTCTTCTTTTATTTATTTTCATCCGAAATATTATATTATATTTGAAATATTTATACAGGAAAAATAACATTTGTATTAAAGTTGCACTTTTTTTTTATAAAAGTGCAACTAAACATAATGATTGAAAAAAATGCCCGTAACAAGGTTAAATAACTATCGTAATTAATTGTTTGACTAAAAAATCGTTTGAAGATATTTAAAAAAATATATAATAATGGCTTATAGGTTTGATTTTTAGTTTTGATTAACTAATTTGTAATAATTAAAAAGCTATATTATTAAAACATCTATCGTATTTAAATAGTCATAATCTGCAGTTCCTAGCTCCATCTCTTTCCACTAAGTGAAGCACCAGAGGCGAAAAACTTAGTTTTATAATCAATCCAAGCCATTGTGAGGCTTCATCGGTTTTTCAAAACTTCTCAGGAATGAATGAACCTAATAAGAGTGTATAGCTTTGTTCTACACTCTCGATTACATAAAAATATAATAATATAATAATTTAATAATATAATAATAAAATAAAATTATAATAAACCATGTAAATAAGTATATATATATATATATATATATATATATATATATATATATATATATATATATATATATATATATATATATATATATATATATATATATATATATATATATATATATATATATATATATATATATATATAATGATAAATAATAAAGAAGAAAATCGCTTTCATTCATACTCATTTACATCAAGGATAAGAATCCCATTTAAGCTTTAAAAATTCCTATCCACATACTAGACTAAAACGACAAGAAACTGCCCGTCGTTTTCGACTGCTTCGACATTCACTTGACAAATGTTTAAACTTTTCAGTTAATTAAAAAAGACTCATTTACATGACAGTAATTAGACCAGTTTGGACATATGGAGTTGAGCTTTGGGGCTCTACTAAACCATCCAATTCATCTCGTATCCAATCCTTACAATCTAAAATCATTAGATAAATCCTCAAGGCTCCTTACTTTGTCAAAAACAAACTTATCCACAAAGGTCTTAATATAACTTAGGTTTCTGACAGCCCAAACCAGATATCAATCCTTTCATAGCAAACTCCACAACAATTAAAACCCATTAGTATCACAACTTGCTTCTCATTCCATTCTAGATAACCCTCCGAGGCGCCTGAAAAGAAGGTAGTCTTGGGACCTTCAAATATAGTACTATATTATATCGAACTTTTATAAGTGCTACCAATTGGTTGTTTCTTCAAAAACAAGTGACGTGTCATTTTTAGCATTATCATCAAATTTACTTGGTGTATTATTTTTTTTTTTTTTTAGTATTGTATACAGTTGTAAATTTCAATAAATAGATTTAAAAACAAATCCTAGCATGGGAAGAGAAGCTGGAAATCACTAGGATTTCATTGTTGAATTTTATAGTAGACCCTGAGGTCGCTGTTCTTTTTTATCTGTGAGGAGGAATATAGGGAGGGATGTGTGGAACTGGAGAGGGTTTGATTCAGAGGATTTGGGTGATTAGAAAGATTTTGATAAAATTTTGAAAATTAGTATTAGTCAAGGAGAAAAGGGACATGGAGATAGTTTGTCTTCTAAAGTTCAATATTGATACTTGGATATAGAATTGTATCTTATAAGAATATTCTTCACATTGCTCTGCAATCGTATTAGTGACGTCACGATTCTAAATAGTTTTCAGTAATATTTATTTTTATTATATTGGAAGCTGTTTCTTATTTTGTTTTACAACATATTATTATTATTATTTTTTTCTTTTTTTGCCTTCATTTGTTATCAATACCTGTAAGGAGTAAATAAAATGATGTGATAAACAAATAAAGTATAACTGGCACGTCAGACATAACGGAGTTTAATGAAATTCCATTGCTAACGCAGCTTTATAATTTTGAACTTTAGTCAGCCTCTTTATTTAATATAGCCAGGTCATTATTGTGACCTAAAACAAAAACTATAAAAAAAAGAAGTTATGCCCTCTTATTGAAGAGCAATAGTTAATGCAGATAATGAATCCAATCATAAAGCACATACACACATAAAACAACAACATAAAGTGAACAGTCTTAAAGAAGAAAAATAATAATAATCGATAAAAATAAAAATAACAATCAAGAAAAAAATAAATAAATAACAAGGATACGGTTATATTATATATAAGTGATGATTAAAAAAATCAAAACAACTTTATTCATTGAAAAAACTAATACCAGTGTTTAAAATAGTTACTATTCTATGATATATCCGCATTGAATAACAATCACATTATTGTGGAAATATCTCCAGCGAAGGAGAACAATTACACTAACACTAGTAACTAACGTTAATCACTTGGCAATTACTTTGACTTCAAAAGCACTAATTACTAATTAATCCAAAAGCCATGAGGACACGTGCAATGTTTAAAACTGTTTCAGGTAATATTGCTTGACAAGGGAAAATTACATTAACTACAGCATTAATTATTTATTTTTCGTGAATAAGTGTATTTGTTATTATTTGCATCTAAAAAAATGTATGAGTGGTTTTATTTTGCTCGAAAGTTATTCCCAAATATTAGTTTATGAAATGTATCAAAACATTGGAAACAAACTCGTATTAATTAATATATTTTGTATTGGTAATAATGTTTTATTGGAGAATATAAATAAATATATGTTCAATAAACATTGTTGAATAATCACTAATAAAGAAATAATATTTAATCATCAAAAAATAATAGTGCGATTTAATATATTATAATTTACCTTAATAATAACTTAATAATTTGTACTTGAAGAAAGCAGCCTATAATTAAATATTTATGAATCATTAGAAATAATAAAATCGTTCAAAACCAAACTATGGTTTTCTTTAAATGACCAGATAAACATTTCCAATAGTTCCTTTTTAAATTTGTTTCCAATAGGAAACTAAAAATCCAATTAGACATAGGAAAAACCCAGGAAAACTCTAAAAAAAAAAAAAAAATTAACCTTTCCCTTCCACTTTTGCTATATTTCAGCAATCCGATTGATTTCCTCAGGTGAGTACAAATATATTTGATTTCTTGTCCTACATTTTTGAAAACTTTAGAATGTTTAATCCATGTAATAATGTGCTGATGTTTTGAAAATTTCGTATGTTTTAGAACCGAAGATGAATGTTTAATATTCGAAATTAGAGTTCTACCAATGGGTAGTTCCTCTACAAGTTTTATTTATATCATTATATCTCATATATACCGCATATTTACCAGATGTGTTTTCTAATACAGTTGTAAATGTCTATTAATAAAAGAATAAAAAAAAAAAAAATATATTCGAAATAAGTTTTCAAATAAAATAATTCCAATATAAGTGGCAATTGATTTATTAATCTTAATTGTATGATTCTGCCATACCATCATACATACCTCAAGTAAGGCTCAGAGAATACAGCGGTTTCATAAGCGACTTTTTTTCATCCAAACCAATGGGAACCTATCGCTAGTACCTACTAAACAGAAGGTACTAGCGACAAATGTTATATAATAAAAACTATTTTCCATTAAATTTCTAATCATGAAATTTAATGTTCAACCCGAGTAACACCAACAGAGCTAGAACGCTTCAAGATGAATGTGACAAAAACGTTAATCCAAAAAAGTATAGTCACCCCGCAAAAAGACATACCGTAAACATGTGATGAACTAATAATTCACTGGTTTACTGTATTTTCGGAATAAAATTGTCAAATAATTACCAATTTTAATAGTCAGTATTATACATAAAATTTAAGGAGACAAAGTAAGTTTGTAATTTACAAATATTAGTTGGAAAGTTAGTATTTATATTTCAAAAATATATTTGTTAAATATTAAAAAAAAAAATGTTACTACATAATAGGTATACAGGATTTATAACTTAATGAAGTGGAAAAACTTTTTAAAAGAAACTACTACATATAGCACTTTAATAATTGTTAAAACCTTTTCAAACCTCCGAAGATTATCGGAAATCGAATGGGAAACAGGGTGATGTATTAGTTCATTGATAACATACTGTTAAAACGGAATAGCAAGAAGCTTAAACAAGATTTTGGATTGTAGGAATTCGATGATAATTTTGTAAGGTATTAATGTGAAAAGCAGTGAATGTGTTTCACAAGTGCAAGGTTGTCTGAAATTACTTGTTAAATTTGTATCTTTTATACAAAATACTAAAAGTAAAAATTTATGAAATTATCATATTACCTACTGTTATTTAAAAATGTTAAAATTAGCTACATCTAATGTATTAAGAAGATAACAACGCCTTAAAGTAGTTGAAAAGTTAAGAATCATGTGGAATATATTTTCTAAAGATAAATGTATGAACTTTAGAATTTAAATTTACACTATGCGGAATATGTGAACCAGAAGTTTATCTGGATTTACCGTACTTTACAAATATCCAGTGAATACAAATATAATCCAAATGATAGCTTTGCGGAGAATAAAATGCATTCTAGCTTTGCTAGAATTAAAAAATACGAAAAAAATCAGTCTATTCTAAAACAAAAGAGAGAGGTCCCGAGGGTACGCCGAGACGTACTTGGGGTCTTGTTATGTCAGATATTATATTTTTAGGTTTTGAGTGGGTTCAGTGGAGGATGGTGCGTAGGTAGAGATCGACGGTCTTTTCTCCATCGATTTTCGCGTTCATCTGCCTTGTTATTATTAATAAGAAATATGAAACATTTAATTTGTAAAGTAATTTCTTGAATAGTAGGTTCCTAATAGTTTTATTTTCTTGTATTAAAAGCTTTCAGAATAAAGATTATTTTTTAATTTAATTTCATACTTAAATACTTGTAGTCCTGTTTCTAGAACTGCTTATTCAGGATTCAAAGTTAGCAGTAGCCCTAACCAGTGTAACACGCGAGAAGGTAACTAGGCTTACTTCAACTACCTGACTTATGCTATCGATCAAACATTTGTTTTTTGTTATCTTAGTTTATATGAACTCTGAATTTGACTTGAGACTATTGCTTTATCAGAACATTCACAATAAGCAATAAAATGACCATCTAGTTGTGATAATTCTGGATAAAAATAATAAAATTGGCACGTAATTATTAAAACAGAAAATTGTGGAGTGAGTTAAAAAAAAAAAAAAAAAAAAAAAAAATTATTGAAAAGCTAGATGCTTACTTTAAAGAGTCTGACTGAGCCCAAGGACAGCCAATTCGGAGTCATAAACTTCTCATTATATCAAAGACGAAATTATAGTGTCTACTATATCTCGTACGTTTTGCAGATTTGATCTGTTTGATGATATGATGAACCTACTTTCTTTTAATCTTACTTTCTAATATATTCCTGCTTATCGCTACTTGTTATTATCGATTACTATAGCTGATTATCGAATAAGTATTAATACTGTGATAGAAGCTAAATAATACTGAATAACGTTATGTTCATTGTTGTTTGAGATCAGAATATCTTAATTTTTAAAGTATAAAGTTAAAAGCTGGGAAACGCTGAAAGGGCCCAATCTCAATTGCAAAGGACTTTTCGACTTATCTGCCTAAAGCTAAACTCAGAGTGGGGTGAAGAGACTTGCGACAAGCATAGCGATTTACAGTCTATAGGCGATTCTCAAACTATGGGTAACTTCTTGTCTTAATTTGAAAGACATTAAGACTGGGCATTGTGGCCTCTTTTTTTGAATGTACAAATTTTCAATTTTTTTTTGTACAAAAGAAACTGAACTGTGACTTTATGAAATGAAAATTATAACAAATGTTTGTGTTTTAGTGATCAAATCTGATTGATTTTTATCTTATTTGTAATTGTCATGGTTTGCCATCAATGACGATTTTTATTCAAACTATATACTTTGGTTGATCTTTTTCATTTATTTCCCAAAATTTGTTGCCTTGATTATAAAATCAAGGAGTATGAAAATAACACGCTGTTTAATAATTTTAGTCAAAATGATACATTAATAATTATTTTTTTGAAAATTGTGACTTGGAAACGAAGTCATTGCGTGGGCAAAGAATAATGGAATCATACATCCATCACGTGGGGATTAATTGATTCTAAGCGGGGATTTCAATAATGGCAACACCTTCGAGTGAAGTTTTAGCTCTTCATCGTGAAGGTAACTATATGTTTAACGTCATTGGAATGGTCTGAGTTTAAACGTTTTCCCGTATGAATTTAAAACAGTAAAAAGTGGAGAAATTTGTTGTTTCGTGCATCAAATATTTTTTCAAAGGGAAATTTGTTAATGTCGTATCGTCATAACCATGAACATTTTCTTCTGTCATTGCCGTGGCCAATTATATATTATATATTCATGAAAATGAATAATTTCCAAACTGGTGGCGAATTTAAGGGCAACACATTCCCCCTCATTTAATCTTTTTTTTTTATTTTTCAGTGGCCTTTAAACAAGCCCTACCATTTTAATGCCATTTCATCGGATCATCAGAAAATATTTAAGGTCAGAAATAAAAAAAAGTTGTTTGGCACCTTTATTTTTTTGTATAAGCGGCTGAATCGAATAAATCCATAGTCAGCTTCATCAATTCATGAGATAAGGTCGTAATTTGAGGGCGAAAATTTGGGGACGCTATTTTTTTTTTGTAAGGTGCTGTTATGAAACCATATTAAGCTTCATCGGGTCATAAGAAAAGATTAAAATTGGAGGTAACCTTAGAAAGGGTCGCTCAAATGTTGCTTGACACCTCACTATGTGTTTGTATTTATCGCTAGTATCGTCGATAGTTTCTTGTTCTCCTGTGGGTTCAGTCTAAAGTAGTAATTAGTTCATTGTATATAATTTTAAAAAATGCAGAAAACACTCTAGAATTAGTGTAGTAACGTAACATGTAAGCTAATCTTAGAGCATAACAGTAGTGGGAGGGTCTACTGCTGTAGTGGGTGTGGTCTGCATGAACCTTTACCAAACTTACCCCATAATATATTCTTCAATGAAGGAGTTACATATATTGATAAATAATTGTATTATACAAAGCATTCACTCCTCTTTATTAATAGTAAAAACATGTCACATGTTTGTATGAATTTTTTGTATAATACGATTATTTACCCCATAATCTTTTAAGGTAGTTGAGAAAAGGACCTCCAGGTCTTCTAATATAGATCTGAAATTAAAGTCAATGAGTACACTATAATTGTGTTAATTACTACAACCTTAGTCGGGCTTTGGCCATCCCTGTCTGTCTTCCTCGACGTTTTCTAGCCACCTTAATCTCTTCACTATCTGTTTCCTCCCGTCCTACCGTACATCATATTTTTCAGTAGTCTATCCTCTGGCACCCTTTTCACGTGGCCATTCTCTCCAATCATTTGATCACAGAAACAATATTTGGCACAACAAACAGCCGCTCAAGTTCAATATTTGATCTTATTCTACAATATCTATATGGTTATTTACCCGACCGAAGATCTTTTTAGATCGGTCTCAAATCACTCCCATGTGTCATTTCTGGTCTTATTACTGTTTTTTAAACAGTGGTCATCGCAGATCTAGACAATTCTAGGGAGTTTAGGATTTTAGGGCAAAAAAAAAAAAGATTTACCACCAGCAGCTATTCTGGCTTTGAACTCCGATTTCATATCATATTTTCAGTTATCATAGACCCTAGCTATTGGATAAAACTTTCGCCGTGCCTGAACTTGTGTTCATTACTGTTTATTTCTTTCTCTCTACTTTCATGAAGACATCTAGATGTAGACGTCTTCATATATATATTCTGTTTTATTATTATTAACTTTCAACCCCCTGCTCGCTGCCGCCTTTTCAAATTTTTATGGGTACACTGTATATATATTTTTAAAAAGAAAATTTCTATAGATACATATTTTTTAAAAAAACTATTTATTTATATTAACAATTTTAAGCATTTTACATCAAGTAAATTTGAGGAAAACGATTACAATGGCAGGTAAATAACTTGTGACGAACTACTCACTTGTAGCAGTTCAATAAAAGTTCTAGACTAGAAGGACTCTTGGCCATCCTCTTTTCAGACGCCTCGGAGGATTATCAGAAATAGAGTGTGAAGTAAGTTAGGACAATAATGGATTCGAATGGGTATGGAGCTTACTAAGAAAGGATAGGTATCTGGTTTGGACAAAATCTGCAAAATATGGAACATTAATATCTTGATGGATAAGTTTATTTGTTACATAATTATTGAGGATTTTAAGAAGGATTTCGGACTGTAAGGATTGGATACGAGAAGAATTGAGCCCCAAAGCTTAATACTCACATGTAAATAAGTCTGATGTAATTTGCTGGGATCTTTGAAAGCTGGTCTAGTAAATGTTGGAATGTGTAGAAACGACGAGCAGTTTCTTGTCTTTTAAGTCTCGTATGTGGATTCATAATCAATCGTTAATCCAGATGTAGTCCTAGGTAGCAGATTTGTTCAACAGGGATCAGTGGAATATTATGAAAGTATACTGTAGGACAGGAAGTCATTGGTATTCGAAGAAGGGTAAATGTTATACGATGAGATTTATTTGAATCCATTATTGACAACATTCATGAAGGTTACTATAAATAAATTAAAAATAACCGCACACTCAGAAGCATTACAAGCATTACATTATGTTTTTTAAATTAAGTAAACGACTAAGTGGGATAAAGTACAGAGGTACCCTTTGCGGGTATGAAAAGGTAGAGCCGGGATGAACCATTAAGTGAGCTTAGTGCGGGACGGACTACTGATGAACCAACTTGCGGGGCCTAATACCCAGAACGCCAGCTAAAGCCCCTTAAATCATAGCAAATATTGGGATTAGAGGATATTGAGTGGCCCACCCTCAGGCTATTTTCTTCCTTATCTCCCTCCGCTCTGTCCCATTATAATAATGTCCCGCTCCGAGGTGAGCCTTCTGTATCCAGTCCAAGCCCCTGTCTGGATCATTTAGTTCAGGCCTTGAATCCGTTTATTTGGCGTTTTAATCGGATTCATTTAATATTTAACAATTTATTATTAAATGTATTTACCAGAAAGTAATTATATCCCTCTCTATCATAAGGAATGTCTGTAAAAATTGTGGACTTTTCAATAGGGCATTTTTGATCGTTTTCCTAAATCTAGTAATTACTCTTAAAATACCATTTGTGTCAAAATAGATACTTTAAGGCTTTGTTAAGAAGCACAACTAAACCAATTATCCACAACGCAGATATTAAATATCCTGCTGTGAAGGTTAGTAGTTAAATAATTTTCAATGCAAATTGTCTGATCCACTTTTTTACGACAAACTCCATTATATGTTAATATATATCTCTTCTCATAGTTCTTAAGATTGCTTTGTAAAAGAAAACTGCTGCATTTAATACACATTTAAGAACAAATCAGATAATCGACAATACTTAGTGCTATTATTTTTTAATTTTTCTATTTTTTTATTTGGTCCTACTCTGGACCACGGGGCTCATATCACTCTTCGAGTGAGGATCTTCTTCTTTCTCTTCCAATATTCCTTCATTTTCTGACTATAAGCCAGCTTTATTGGCCTCTGTCCATTTGGTCCCTGTGGTATTCTGACTGGTAAGGGACACTGGGAAAACTTCCTGTCGGACAGCTTGTCGGAACTGCTGTCAGTCTTGGGTTTTATTCAGTGGGATCACTAGTTCTTCCAGATCTGACTTCACTGATGCTATCCATATGTTCTTAGAGGCCTTGCCTTTACGTGCCACAGTAAATGTGTGTTATTATTGTATTATAAATCAATATTCGCATATTCAATAAACGAATTGAAACGAGAAGTAAGTCTGACCATCTTCAGACATCCACTTCTTTTTAGAAAAAGAAAGCCTCAGTTAGTGTATTATATTAAAATAAATTTCCTTCATTTATAAAGTTGATTAACTTGGTCTAAATAACGTTTGTTCCAAGGACTGTGTGCTATGTCCGCGACACCGTTTTAGATTGCCCTTCATGAATCAGTCATAATGAGGTCTATAATTAACAGAATGTGGCAAATATTTGCCTATGCAGACGGTTTAGTGATTATTGCTAATAAAGTTTCGTTTCTAAAAGAAGAGCTACAAGTCATGTTGGAATCAAGAAGCAAAATCGGATTCGTACATGACTAGGAGGAGAAACCAAATATATGCGAATGTCGGTGAAACCAAGGAGAAAACTCCTTGCGATCGCTCATATAGCAATTGAACCCCGAGGACTTCACGAACTTGACGTACCTTGCCTTAACTTTAAACTTCGAAAATAAAACTGCTTTAGAAATAGAAAGGAGAATTATGCTCGGGATCGCAATACCTACACCGAATTCTAAAGGTCGTAAGTAGGTACTTCTGTCGTATTTTCTTCTGATTATTAAACCTTAAAGCCAGGGCTTGGAAAAGAGATATTATTATCAATATCTCTCTACAATCAGTTTACTAAGAGAATGGAACTGGTAGCTATAACTTGATCTTAAATAGCTGATTCTGGTTTGTTAGCTTAGTTCAATAGGCTTTAGAATTATCCATGTAATAGTTGTCTGTTTCCTCGCTCTATTGTCTTCATTCATTAATTGGTCATTTAGAATACTTTTTGTTTCCGCATCAACATAATTATTTTGGTGGGTAGAAGAGAACCACTGTAAAATTGACCATTCTTGAGATGAAATCGAGCAGCTTTTATACATGACTGCCAAGCGCTTAAGTTCCAAGTGAAGATTCATACCGATCCTTCCAGTATATTTGATATGAACCTTGAAGGAACAATCATTAATAGACTTAACATACGGCCGATGCAGTAGATTTAGTTATCACAGAGAGAGCACGCGCATCATTTCTAGAGCTTTCTAAGCGTTCCTAATATATTAGTATCGTAAATTTGGCCTTTATTTTATTTAAAAAAAAAAAGATTACGTGTGTCATAGCAAAGATAATATTAATGAAGATACATAAACAACGCTAGGAACTAGTAGCAGAGGTTTTCAGACAATTCCGAGCAACTTCATTTCCCAAATTTCATTCTTCAAACCAATAATGAATCGTAATTATCAGGGTTTCTGTTATTTGTAAAAAAAAAAACGAAAATGGGGAGCGAAAAAAAAAAAAAATAAAAAAACTTAATGTTCTTCAATTGGCAAACAAGGCGCTTTAAGCTGTCCTTGGCCTGCTCCACTGTAGCCGACCTTCTTTTACTGTCTCTTGCTTGGTCAATAGAGATTATCAGTAGCCGGAGATCTAAATCTTCACTATCTTTCTAACGGCCCGTCGGAGCTTTTGCAGTTTACTGTTTTTTTTTTTTAAATTTATGGACTATTGTCATTTATGGGTACCATTACCCTTGTTACCCTACTTAACGAAATAGCGAGTATATTAGTGTGATGAAAATATTTTGGTATATTGAATTTTATCATTACCGACACCCAGGAATCTGGGAACAACATAACCTTATTATAATATTGGTTCCTAATTCTAGGTTACTTGGCACTTGATGTATTTTAGATTTAAGCATTTTCTTATTCAGCAGCAATATATACAAAAGAAAATGCAAGGAAAACGGGAGGAAAGAAAGGGTGTTTAGATAGAGAGAGACAGATATATAGAGAGGATATGGCTGAGCTCAGCGACTGGTGTATCCAGTCCGGTCAGCATTGTGGTCGCGAGCAACTACCTCAGGCCCTATCTAACTCTCCTAACTGCCTCTGTCCAATCGCCCCAGCCCCTCCCTTCACCCCCCCCCCTTGGCCCCCTCACCCTTCCACCCCTTCTGTATTATACTTTGTCCCATTGTCTCTAGTCAGCTTGTGTCGGCAGCCGGCTCTTCTAATGAACCACTTTACCCAAACTGATGTTCTCAGTCGATTATAAACTGACCCTCGACATTCTAGGGATTTCTTGGTTATGTCGTCACAACAACCGTGTTATGTTCGTTCACAGTAACATTTTCTCAGTAAAATAATAACATAAGAAATAACTCTCGTAATTATTAACAAACATATATTAACAATAAAGTTAATAGAACAATCATATCCATGTTACATTATTTTTGTGATAAAATATAATCTCTCCTGGTCAAAAACTGGTAAGTTTATAATATGATCAAATGTCAGTCTTTGTCCGTTACCCATGGAAGAAAACAGATAAATAAAAGTAATGGAAAATGTAAAAATATTATATCTAATTCTTTTGATATGTTTTTTCGTTCCTTCAAGGCTAAAAAAAAAAAAAAAAATAAAACCTTCAACCTCCAAACAAGAACTCTTTCTACCACTTTTTATCATAACAAATATGGGACTTCTATACCTCAGAAAATCCAGAAAGAGAGTTCTTATATGTTGGTTGAGGTTAAACCGATGTCCAGAAGTCCATACAATTAATATTAATATATATATATATATATATATATATATATATATATATATATATATATATATATATATATATATATATATATAGTATAATCGACTGTAATAAATATATATGAATAAGATAGTTTGGGATACAGTCAAGAGATAGAAAAAAGTCCAATATAATTTTTTTAATAAAGGAGTTACAAATGTAGATAATTAACATGTATTTTATAAAGCGTTTTACTCCTCAGAATATATTGTAATAACATGTAACATGTTTCGGGATCAAGGTCCCATCATTAGATTTCAAAACTATCACTTGGTGTTAACACACCGTGTTTATAGTATAATCGACTGTAATAAATATATATAAAGAAGATAGTCTGGGATACAGTCAAGAGATAGAAAAAAGTCCAATATAATAACAATTTGTGTTAGCATTTGGTCTCATCTAGGTTTTGTTAATTTTAGCCCTGAAGAAGACCAGCAAGTTATGTCGAAACATCTGCACTCCACTACAAGTTTTTTTTTCCTCAGTGTGTATGTGTTTTCCTTTCTCTTTACTGCATCCTAGATTATTTTCTTCATATATATATATATATATATATATATATATATATATATATATATATATATATATATATATATATATATATATATATATATCAGATGCACGAGGATGGCGGATGACTACCAAAGGATCAAGATGCTTCGTAACTCAACATAAGCCTCGATTCGTCGAGCAAAATCCGATTATTGCTATGAAGCCCTCTCCTCTGCCCCTGATCTCAAATCGAAATGGCATATCCTCCGTAAACGTGCACTCTGTGATTCCCTTGTATCCTCTTCTACCTACCCTGTATCTCCCGATTAATTCTCCCCCTCTCAACTTATTTCCTCCATAATGAATTCCCACTCCAATTCTACGGGCGCAGATGATATTCCCACTAAACTAATAAAACTATGTTTACCCGAAATCATACCAGTCCTCCTATTCATTTATAATTTTTCCCTCCAAAATTCAGTTTTCCCAACCTCATGGAAAAAAGCATTAATTCATCCTATAAATAAAACATTAAACCCCATGTCTCCAAACGATTATCGCCCTATCTCCATCTAAGTCCTTGGAAAGATTAGTTCAATCTCAAATTTCCAAATTCCTTGAAGAATCCAACCTCTTCGACCCCCTTCAATCTGGTTTTCGTTCCGGCTATTCCACCCAGTCTGCTCTCCTAAAAATCACTAATGACATATTTACCGCAATAGATGATAAAAAATTAACCGTCCTGTTATTCCTTGACTTTTCTAAAGCCTTCGATTCCCTTGATCACTCTTTCCTATTCTCCAAATTAAATCCATTAAACTTTTCCTACAGTTCCATCCGCTGGTTTCATTCTTTCCTTTCTCACCGTTCCCAAGCAGTTAAAATACCAAACGAACCCCTATCTTCTTTTCTCACTCTTACCTCAGGTATTGCTCTGGGATCCAGTATTTCTCCTCTCCTATTCAATTCCTACATTAAAGATCTTCCTAATGCAATCTATCACTGTTCCCAAGTCTATCTCTCCTTCTCCCCTTCAGAGCTATCCACTGCTTTCGCTAAAGTTCAGGAAGATCTAGACAGAATTAGTGCCTGGGCGACTTTAAATTAATTACAACTTAACGAAAAAAAGACTCAGGCCATTCTAATAGGCTCTAGCTCCCTCCTTAATTCCTACTCACAATACCCTCCTTTAACCCTAAATAATCATCCTATCTCTTTCTACTCCTCTGTAAAAAATCTCGGGATTGTTTTTGATCAAATCAACCCCTATCTTCTTTCTTGTAAACCTCAGATTGCCCAAATTTCCCGCCGTTCCATAGGCCTTCTCAAATTATTCCACCGAAACCGTAACCTTCTTTCCCAGTCAACCCGCAAGCTTTTAGTCTCTTCCTTATTATTCTCTTACATTGACTATGGTTGTCTGGTTTACGGTGGCCTCTCGACGGTTCTCGAGGACAGACTGAAGCGAATCATGAACTGCTTCGTCAGGATTGTCTTCGGTAGTCCGAGGCGTTCCCATGTTTCCCACCTCTATTTCCAACTAAATTGGCTCTATCCCACTTTCCGTAAACAATATTTCCATGAAACATTCCTATACCAAATTATCAATACCCTTCAACCTTTTTATATTTACAATAAGCTTCAATTCAGATCTGCAGTCAATCCAATACATACGAGTTCCCGTCTTTCTGATCTGTATACTATAATATATATAAATATCATCTATGTACAAAGATGTACATTAATGTATTAAGGTTTTTCTTTTTTTTCCTTTTCTTTTGTATCGCATTATGTCTCTAACCAGATTTAATTTAGTTATACCTGCACTTATCGGTTATTCTTAAGGGACTTTGTCCTAGAATAAAATTATTTTTCAATTCTATTCTATTTCTATTCTCTCTCTCTCTCTCTCTCTCTCTCTCTATATATATATATATATATATATATATATATATATATATATATATATATATAGAGAGAGAGAGAGAGAGAGAGAGAGAATAGAATAAATATATATATTATATATATATATATATATATATATATATATATATATATAAGTTATAAGTAGACTGAACTAATGAACTAAAAAAAAGGGGTAATCGGGCAGAATAACACACACGGTTACTGTATAACTACTGAATTTATTTCTCATCGATCTGCTATATATAGGGTTCTTATCTGTTTACCTAAACTAATAACAATCTTAATCCTAAGTCCTAATACTATCACAAAAGAGTCTCTTTACACTGATAACTCCCCCCCTCCAGTTCCTTCCCCAGGAGGAACTACAAAAACAAAACAACACAAAACAAAACCTTCCTGGTAAAAATTGACTTACAAGCTAATGTTTACAAAAATAATTACTGTTACAAAAATAATAATAAACAGAATAACGACAGAACAACCAATACGCAGAAAAAGTAAAATAACTAAGAAAAGTAAAATTACATAACTTGTTAATCACATCACTCATTCTTGAAGTCAGCCTCCGGCCTGGTCTGAGACACCTTATGAGGGATTCGTAGTTTCTCTAGATGGACTGTCCGGATCCGCGAGGGATGGTTCACGTCCCGAATCGTGTAACGGTTGTGTTCCCTTATCGTAATGATTGTAAAGGGCCCCTCGTACCTAGCTGCCGTTTTATTACGCGCCGTTCTCAACCGCCGGTATACTATTGCTCCTAGAGGAAGGGATTCTCTCGACGCCCCTCTCAGCTGTTCGTTTGCCCTAGTCACTCTTGTTGATTTTTCACGTATAAGTTTTTCCCGGACTGTACGCCATGATATTTGTCGGGCCGCGCGTGTCTGCGAAAGATGCTCCCGCAGTACGTCGTTGTTGACCGTTATAAGATCTCCTCGATCTCGGCGAGTCTGTCCGAAAACGATTTCCACAGGTGATAGACCTGTCGCCGAATGAATCGTGTGGTTATACGCGATCACCGCCCGCGGCATCGCCTCGTACGGATCTAAATTCCGCCCCAACTTGAGGAGTCGGAGGTGTTCTCCGAGTGTATTATGCAGTCGTTCGATCGCCCCTCTCCCTGTAATGTGGTGAGGTGTATTTAGTCTCCATGAAATCCCTAAGATTTTGCTTTCCTCTTTTATTAGATCATTATCGAACTCGCGACCGCAGTCCGAAATAATCTCCTCCGGTACCCCGTACGTCGCGCACCATTGAAGCACTCCTTCCCAAACTGCACCCGGTGTTTTCTCCTCGATGGGAAATGCCATGGCTAACTTACTAAAGGAATCAATGGCCGTAAGCCAGGATTGACCCTCATTAGAATAAATGTCAATCTGAATTAGTCTCAGGGGTTCCAATGCCGTGGGGGAGACCACTTGTTCTGCTACCGGCGGTCGTCTATCATACTTATCCCCTTTGCAAACCTTGCATCCATCTATAACCTCCCTTACTGAACCCCCCATGGCCTTCCAAAAATATAGCCGCTTTAAGGCCCGCAAGGTTTCTTCGATACCCCGATGGTTTGATTTCCCTACATGATGATCCAACACGATCTGGCGTTGTCTCGACTTATCTGATATCGTCTCAACCTCCCGCAGACACCTCGTTATCGCATATCCCATACCTATCCGTTCCTGCCGCCATAACCTACGTAACTTATCAATGATGAGTTTATTCCCAACGAAAATGTGGCAGCCGCGACCGGGGACAGCGAATTCTGTGAACACCCGTTCTAGCGCGTCGTCATCTACCGTAGCTGGAGCGCGCACAATTACCACAGAGGGGCCTTCTGCCGTATGTGCTCTGGTTTCGACGCCCGGTTCTTGCTTCGAACGAATAATAATTTGTACCCGCTTGTCATTAATTATTTCGTCGACTTCCGGCAACTCCCCAGGTCGGTCAGACCCGATCGAATTATCCTCAGAGTCTCGACGCACCGGTGGTATTTCGGGTCCGTTCTCCGCCCAGTCCCGTAAATACCGTAGCGCGAATGGTTCCGTGGAAGTACCTTCCCCATCGATAGCATTAACTACGAGATCCCAGTCTAGCACTAGCAGCCGCAGTGTAAGCATTAACTCTCGTCTAAGTTCTGTTTTATTATTTTCTACCCAGTTTTGTTCGTTTATTTTTATCTGCTCTATCATTTTATTATCAGTGTCATTAGCGAAATTAAAAGTGTAAAAAACTATGCCCCTTGGGGTAAACTAGAATCTATGGAAGATCCAAGACCAAGCACTTCAAAAAATGAAAATTCTAGTACAACGCAAAAACGAAGGAGAGGTGAGTCAACTCAATATAACATCCCAATAAACAATAGTTTTTCGATATTTTCTGACCAAGATGACGAAGATTCCGACTCAAATCCAGGAGAAATTACCACAAAACTTAAATATCCCCCCATAGTAGTGAGCGGGTCATTAAATAATTTTAAAGATATATTAACTAAATTAAAGTCAAAAATAAAAGACTTGAATGTTAAATATAGTGGCAACAAAACAATATTTTATGTACAAACAGGAGAGGATTTCGTCAATCTGAAGACCGAATTAAAAAAACTTCAGTTTCAATTTCACACATATACTCCGAAACATGAAATAAAACCAAAAGTAGTACTAAAAGGCATGCCTCCAGACTTTCCGATGGAAGATATTTTAAATGATTTAAAAAGCCAAGGACTACAAATTTTCAAAATTTTTCAAATGATTAAAAAAACTGATAACACTGAAACAAAACTACCTCTCTCGGTTGTGATTCTCGAAAATAAAGAGCAATTAATAAAATTAAATCATATCAGGTACTGTAACAGTGTTGTAATTAAATGGGAAAAATATAATAGTAAAAAAACTTTGACTCAGTGTTTTTTGTGCCAAGAATTCAACCACGTGGCTCGGAACTGTAATAAAACCCCAAAATGCCTTAAATGCGCTGGAGATCATCTATCACGTGATTGCCCAAATATACTAACAGACGGTTTTGTACCAAAATGTTGTAATTGCCAAGAAGAACACTTTTTAAACCACAAAAACTGCCCGAAATATATCAGAAACCAACAAATCCAATTAAGTAAACAAAGACCAACTATCAAGCCCTCAGAACGCAGTATTTTCAAACCAAAACATAATGAGTTTCCAGTATTACCAAAGGCGAATTCAACTTGGATAGAAAAAAACTTTAAAAATGATAATCCTACGGAAAATCCTTCTGCCAAAAATGAACCCTCATTTAAAGATGTTTTTAGTGACATAAAACAGTTCTTCGGTCTATTTAATTTTAAAAATATTTTTAGTAAATTTAAAAACATAATTTCAGAAATGAAAACAGCAGAAGACAGTATGTCTAAGGTATTTATATTAGTTGAAGGCTTACTGAGCTTAGTTGACTAATGTGCAACTTTAACAATATCAAATTAAGTATTTATTATGTATATCAACTTTGCTTGTGTTTTCCACTAAGGAATTTAATGCACAAGGTATTTAAAATCTTTAAATCTTGTAGTTTTGATTGTATTTATTGTTGGTATTTATTCAACAGATACCATTACAATTTCATAGACATCCACCGATGTTCACACACGAATATATACAATCACTTCAAATTTAAATATTTAACCATTCATTTTCGTTTAATCACTCCCTCATATTTGTTAAATCTGTGTTTTATATATAAACTATATAATCTTTACATGCACAAAAATATTTCAATAACTAATGTTATCAAACTACTTACAACCTTCGCCTTCCCGAATAACTCCTTCACTACCCACACTCACAATAATATTTTCTCAATTCACTACATCTACGTACTGGTACTTCAAAATGTATATTTTCACCCCACAAACTCTCATGACCTTCACCTTGCAAACATTAAAGAGCCACTGAAGTATATCTCGAGCAAAACAAACAGATTACAGATCCCGCTTTCTATAAACATAAATACCAAACAAACACGTATATATTTTCTCTTGTCTCTACAACTATTTTATTTTTATTTATTACCCTCATATTTCTCATTATCAGTCATACTTTTAACCATTATAAATGGTAAATAAAAATAAAAAAAATAAATTCATGATGTGGAATGCCCAAACAATTCGAGGTAACGATGTAGAATTCAAATTATTTTTACAGCAAAACGAACCTCATATTATCTCAGTGTGTGAAACCAGGCTTTCTAAAGAAGACAGATTCACGGTTCCGGGTTATAAAATTTATAGAAACGATCGTAACAGAGCTGGCGGCGGCGTTTTGATATTAGTTCGTTCCGATGTCCAACACCATTATCAGCACGTTCCCGAATTAACATCCACTGAAGCAGTCGCTATCAACACGCTAATTAACAATAAAAAAACTACAATTATTTTAATTTATATTCCGCCAAATAAAATAAATATCGATGACATGTCTAAACTATTCCGTTTAAAACAAACATATAATAACACTTGGTGACCTTAACTCAAAACATACACAATGGAACTGCCATAACACAAATAAAAATGGAAAATTATTATTGAATTATGTTGTAAATAATCAAATTCAACTACATAGCCCCTTCGAACCAACCCATATACCTTCTCAAAAAACTTACAAACCAAGTATAATCGACTTAGCTCTTACGAAAAATGTACATAATTTATCCTCGCTCGTCGCCTTACCTTGTCTTAACTCGGACCACAACCCCGTGATTTTCCGTATAGGGTCAACACTTGACATTAACGCCAAAACTAAAAAATTTGCTTTTAAAGAAGCAGACTGGCCAAAATTTCGAGAAAGTTTAGACTCACAAATAAATATTAATCCAATAATTAACAACCCCCAAGATATCGACCATCATATTAATAAATTAAATATGCATATTAAACACTCTATGTCAGCATCTATCCCGCAACATTCGCTACCTTCTAGCCGTCGTTATAATATACCCCTCACACTAATAGCACTCATTAAGATTAAAAACAGACTCCGGAAAAAATATCAACGTAAAAAATGCCCTACATTAAAGGCAATGTTCTATAAATTCAATAACTATGTTCGATCCCGCCTAAATAGTTGGAAAAATGAAAATTGGTCAACCACATTAAACTCCTTTACACCAGGTGACAACAAAATCTGGAAAATACACAGAACTTTTACTAATCCTTCTACTAAAATTCCTCCATTAAAACAAAATAACAATTACGCCTACCTAGATAAAGACAAAGCCGACCTACTAGCTTCACACTTTTACTCTTGTCACCTTATTACTTCAAAATTTGGCTCAAATTACCAGAATAGAAAAATTCTAAAATCAGTCCGTGATTATTTAAATGTTCCTTTTGATAGCAATTTTTCTTCTATTTCCCCGAAAGAGACTGGCAAAATCATTAGAAACCTAGAAACCAAAAAAGCCTCAGGTGGCGACGGTATTCCCACAATAGTTATAAAAAAACTAAGCAGAAAAAGCCATTTTTCATATAACTAAAATATTTAATTCAATACTTAGGCACCATTACTTCCCTAGCTCATGGAAAACTTCAAAAACAATAGCAATTCCGAAACCAAACAAAGATCCAAAAGATATCTCAAATTACAGGCCCATAAGTTTGTTAAATATTATGTCAAAAATTTTAGAACGATTACTCCTAAACCGCATCCAAAATCACATTAAACAGCATAAGCTGATTTTAGAAGAACAATTCGGCTTTAGGCAGCACCATTCCACTGTTGACCAACTGGCACGTCTCACTGACTTTATTACTAAAGCGTTTAATGAGAAAAAAACACGCAGGAATGCTTTTGTTAGACTTGGAAAAAGCATTTGACACAGTATGGCATACCGGGCTCATTCACAAACTGATAATACACAAATTTCCACCTTACTTAATTCATATTATTCATTCATTTCTCTCCAATAGACAATTTTATATACAAATAAACTCTTTCTCCTCCAAAGCACTTACCCTTCCTGCAGGTCTCCCACAAGGTTCCTGCCTATCTCCAACTCTGTTCAACCTGTTCCTATCAGACTTTCCGAAACACCCTAACGTAACAATATCGCTGTACGCAGACGACACTGCACTATACACAACTTCATACCGTATCGATACTATTGTAAATCGATTGCAACAGAGTTACAAACAAATTAATAAATATTGCCGGAGATGGAAACTGAAAGTAAATACAAGCAAATCGGAGGCAATCATCTTCACAAAACGTAGACCTGTCATAGACCAGCATATCATTTTAAACACAGAAGACATACCTTGGTCAAAGTCAATAAAATATTTAGGTTTAACTCTGGACAAATCATTAACATACACCGAGCATATAAACAATAAAACTGATAAAGCTAAAAAACTGTTATACAAAATGTTCCCCTACTTCAATAAAAAATCGAAATTAAGCCCTAAAAATAAACTTATACTATATAAAACAGTTATCCGCGCACAAATCACATATGCTTCACCCGTGTGGAGCTCAACTTGCTCCACTAACTATAATAAATTGGAAAGAGTTCAAAACATTTGCATGAGGATCATCAATGACTATCCTCGTTACACTGAAATATCAACTATGCTCCATGACCTAAACTTACTCCCTCTAAAACAGTATGTCTTCGAACAAACCAAAGCATACTTGAAAAAAAAAAAAAACAAATTCAGAAAACCCCCTGTTAAAAGAAATTGGTAACTACAATAAAAATTCCCTCAAAAGATATACGCACAAAAGAACCAAACATGTACTATTAACATAGACCTCCCTGTGATTATTCAACTGCTATGTACATATTGTCATTAATTTATGTATGCTGGTTATTATATAATAATAATTATAAAGTATATATATTATTTATATTTATTATTATTGTTTTGTATTTATTATTAATTGTATTTAATTCTTATACTATATTTTATTTTACACCATGAAATTATTTTTCTTTCTTTACATTTCTTTTTTTTTTTTCTTTTTATGTGGGTTTTTCTTATTTTTCCCACTGTTGACAAATAACCTTTAAAGTGTAAGACTATTAACTAAACTATAAAACTATGTTAATCATGTAGAGGTCTTAAGACCGGAACATGTGTACTAAATGATTTGTATTTGTAAATATGTCAATAAAGCATTATTATTATTATTGTTATATATACTACGAGATCCCGCGAGAGCCAATCTGCTACCGTGTTCTCCACCCCCTTTCTGTGGACGACTCGGAATGTATACGCCGCTTGCCGTTCCTTCCACCTTGACACTCGTGCGGACGATTCTTTAAGTGTATTCAAATAAACCAGAGGTTTGTGATCTGTAAATAATTCGAATGTTCTCCCGTAGACGTAAGGGCGAAAATATTCGATAGCCCACACTACCGCCAGTAGTTCCCTTTCTATAGCGCAGTAACGGCTTTCAGCTCCCTTCAATTTCCGACTGGCGTAAGCTACAGGTTTCTCGCCTTCGGGAAAGTTCTGAGATAAGACTGCCCCGATAGCAATCGTGCTCGCATCCGTGGTAATCCGAAACATAAGTCGGAAGTCGGGGAAGGCTAGTAAGGGTTGTGATGTCAGAGCCTCCCTGCATTTCCTAATACTTCCCAGCTGCTTCGGTCCCAGCGCAAACCGCCTTCTTTTTTTCAGTATCTCGGTTAGTGGTTGCGTTAACTCTGCGACACTTGGAATGAACCGTCGATAGTAGTTAACCATCCCTAAGAAGCGCCTAACCCCATGAACATTACTCGGCAATGGTGCTTCCTGAATCGCCCTTACTCGTTCCTGATCAGGTTGCACTCCCGATTGCGACACCACATGCCCGAGGAATCTAATTTCCCTCAGCCCGAACCTTGATTTTTCCCGCGATAGCTTGAGTCCAAATTGTCGGATCCTATGAAATACCGTTTCTAAATGCCCAGCATGCTCCGCTTTCGACCTACTGAACACTAGGAGGTCATCCATATAGACCTGAGCAAAATCCTCACCCAACCCTCTCTGAAATTCTTTCATAAGACGTTGAAACGTCAGTGGGGCCCCTTTTAGCCCGAACGGCATCCTCACGAATTCGTAATGCCCCCTTTCCCAGGAAAAAGCGGTTTTCCCTATATCTTCCTCGGCCATTCTGACTTGATGATACCCTCTTTTGAGGTCTAATGTGCTAAAAATGGTTGCTCCTGCCTACCTATCGAGAATATCCTCCACACGAGGTAGGGGGTAGCATTCGTCTTGCGTTGCCTCGTTTAACTTACGATAATTGACGACAACGCGGTACTGTTTTCCTCCCCCGGATACACTTTGTTTCTTCTTGACGACCCCAGAGGGCTGTTGAAAGGGGAATTGCTTCGTCTAATTATTCCCTGTCGCAACAATTCCGCTAACTGTTCCCGAATAATCTCCCTCATCGCTGGAAGGTATCTCCTCTCTTCAACGTAAACTGGCCTGTCTGATTCAAGTATGATCCGGTGTACCGTTTTCCCAGTAGTCGGCAGGATTTCGTCCTCACGGTAAAACAGATCCGAGTGTCGACCCACGACATCCTCGACGGACTTCTGGCTGCATTCGACTGCCCCGATCTCAACACCCTGGCCTGATCCTACCACTGTGGTCCGGTATTCCCGTTCTCCCAACCGGAACTGACAACGCCCCTGCTTTATCCACATCTCCAACCCCGCTCGTCGTAATAGGTCACACCCGACTATCAGGTCGTATTGCGGTCTTAAACTCTCCCTGATGTGTATTTTAATCTTCAGGTCTTTTCCCACTAGCCTCTTAGCATCAAAATATCCCTCACCTAAAGTGCTGCATTGCCCGCTTACCGTGGTGATTTTGCATTCACACCGTCGATGTGACCCCCATATCCCTAGCCCTTCTGCCCCACGTTTGCTAATAAGCGAGTTTGTACTCCCCGTATCAATCAAGAACATAATATCTGACCCCCTCAACTTCGCCACGGGCAACCTCAATCCTTCTCCCTCTATCCCATTGTTATTTATTACCAGCTCGCGTGGGAAGTTGCTCCGCCCGTCCTCGTATCCTCATTCCAACTTAGGTTGCCGCACCACGATCTCGGATCCGGAAGGACCGCCCCTCCAGGGATTCCCACGACTCACCTCATTTCCTCTCGAGACCGGAGTGCTGCGCTCAGAATGTATACTCTCCTCTCCTGAAGACTCTGTACTCGAAGAGCGCCCTCCGCTTCTCCTAAGAGTTTTCCTCCTGTTCCACTCCTGGTTGTTGACCTCCATAGGCTCCGGTTGTGGTCCTCTCCTATTTGGACGGCCATTACGTCTTGGACATTCCCTTGCCACATGTCCTTTTCTGCCGCATTCGTAACACCTTCTTTCCTGTTTCCGGCGGCGGTCTTCAGGTGCTCGGCTTGATCCTTTCTCGAAATTCCGCTCTCCTCCACTGCGTCTGGGCGGACTACGATGTTTCCTACTGGGCTTCCTGACCTCGATCCAGTCTTTTTCTGGGCTTCTGAATCGGGTCTCTTGGCGTACACGTGCGTCTATTAGTTCGTGGGCACACGTTATAAAGTCCTTGTCCCGTGGGAGTGATTCCGGACGATCGACGTAATGGTTCAGCTGGACCTTCAGAATTCTTCTTATGAATTCCATTCGCTGTCCGGCTTCGACCTGCCCAAATGTCTTCACTGTCTTCTCTACTAGCCTATTGTGGAGCAATAGTAGCTTCTCAGCAAAGTCGCCCTCTGATTGACCCGACCTTCTTCTCTCTTTAAGTAGGTAGAATGTGTCTTCGTCCGGAGACCATCTACCTCCGCCGTAAAGTTTTTTTAAACGCACCTTGAGCGTGTCCCACGACACAGTGGTATCCCCTTGGATCGTGTTCAGTATCCTTCTTGAAATTCGGCCCACTAAGGATGCCTCCAACATCGTTACATCGGCCTGCAACAATGTCCCTGAGTCCAGCCGTGACTGCATGAGCCCCCTTTTTTTTTTTTTTTTTTTTTTTCCCTTCATAGCCCTTATCTATAAAGAAAAACAGTGTAAATACTCTTTACATCGTTAGATGTAAAGAGGTAGAAAGGTAAGTGCCTTTTACTGTAACTGTGTTACATTTTAAGGCCTGTATGAGTGGGGGTGATCTTGAGGTAGAGGTCGCTATGTGTCTGCAGAGGTGTTGGGGCACACCTTTTGTTGAGGTCCTTTCTCCTGAAAACATCAATTTAAATCAAAGGTATTTTATATAATAGAAATTTTGGAAATGAAGACAGTCAGACTGTCTTTTGCCATCGTACAGGGGGTGGTGCCGGAGTTAAAGAATTAAATAAAGGATTATTTAGGTGTTGGAGGGAATCAAAAAATTTGACATGCCTCCGCTTTATATATTCCGGGACCCTAGGCAGTTCGAAAATTTCGTGCAGCTCCGGGGGCTTCTTCTTTCGCAGTGTCGTCGTTCTCACAATTCTTCGAAGGATGGTATCTTGAAATCCCTGGAGACATCGTCGTGTACCCTCGGAGAGATGTGTAAACAGCGGTGCGCCGTAGAGGAGTGATGGGCGGAGAATTGATTTATAGATGGCTAGATTTAGCCTGAGAGAGAGTGCTGGGGAGGTGAGGAGGTGATGAAGTCTATAGGACTTTCTCCTGACTTGAATTTGGCTTTCTTGTAAATGTGAGCCGAGAATTTAAGATGGCGGTCCAGCTGAACGCCTAAATAGAGTATTTTGTTGGAGGGAGCTAGTTCTATGCCAGCCACGTGGAGCGCTCTCGGCAGTGTCGTTCTCTTCTTTGATTGGTGCGAAAACACTACGCAGTCCGTTTTGGCGGGATTCACTTTGATGTTAAGCAAATCCAGCCGTTGAACAATCTCTGCACAAGTTTGTTCGGCCTGACGTAGTGCTTTCGTGGCATTGAAGCTACTGCTGTAGATGGCGATGTCATCAGCATAGGCAGCTACAGCAGACTTGATGTAATTTTTGCCGACTATATCGGCAGTATAGATAGAGAATAAGACTGGCGATAGAACTGCTCCCTGTGGAACACCACAGCTGAGAGGGATGGTGCTAGAAAGTTCCCCACGAACCTTTACAGTGAGTTTTCTGCCACTCAGGAATGAGACTATGATGTTATAGTGCTGTTCTGGGCAGTCGAGATCCATGAGCTGACGACATAGAATGCCGTGAGACACAGAATCGAAAGCCTTTGTACAGTCTATGGAAATCATAGCCGTTGCCGTATTTCTGTTGAAGTTTCGGTTCACCTCAGTTAGAAGTTTCAGTAGATGGTGTTCTGTGCTGAGGTGGGCTTGAAATCCAGCTTGCTCATACGGAATCACTGAGTGTTCCTCGCAAAAATCTCTGAGGTAATTGAGAATAATTTTCTCATAGACCCTTGCGAGGTGAGGCAGTAAGTGGATTGGTCTATAGTGCTCAGGTTTCTCACCGTTGCGACTCGGCTTGAGGAGTGGAAACAAGATGGCCCGTTTCCATTGGTCCGGAAAGATGAGCCCCTTAATTTGATCACCACCTTTTATAAAGTGTTCGAGGTCACCAGTAACACCAGAAGGGAGTTCATGTTCACTCGTTATAGTGTTCACGTCAGTTTAGTTCTGTTATCAGTTTTATCAGTTCTTTGTTCACAAGTCCTTTGTGTTCAAAAGCTCTTTGTTCTCGGGTCTTTGTTCCCGGGAACGCGTTACCACGTGTGCAGTTTTTGTGTTCAGTGTTTTTAATTAAGTGAGTGTTGTGTTAATTCAAACAATGGTTAACACAAGGAACCTCAGCGCTTATCAAAAAGCAGACCTGCCGGAGACGGACAACGAGGAAGAATTTAAGGCGCCCCGAAAAACAGGGAGAAAAATCACCCACAAGCCGCCGACGCCAACCCACACCCAGAACGCTTTCGCCGCTCTTCAAAACATACCTCAAGACACAGCCGCCGCCGCTTCAGGAACAACATCCAGAGTACCACCCATAATAGTGGCGAACAGGAAAATTAGCGAGGTAATTACTTACTTATCTAAAATTAAGGTAACCAAATATCTGTTGAGGGAAACGGGGAAAAACGTAAAAAAATTTTCCTGGAGTCAATTGATGATCAACCCCAGGTCCTCCGCGGCCTGACTTTATTTGAAATAGGCCACCCACACCTATACTCCAAAAAGTTCAAGACCCAAACTGGTAAATTATACCTTAAAAGGTTTACCAATCACATTCACCCCAGAAGATGTGAAGGAGGCCTTCAAGGAACTCAAAATCACTAATGTAAGGAGGCTCAGAAGGACCATGCCAGATGGGTCAAAAGTCGACTTAACGCCCATTATAATAACCTTCCCTCTGGGTGTCACCCTAGATGACATCAAAAAGGTCCGCCAAGTGAATAGAGTACTATTCACAGCCGAGTCCTACAAGGCTCAAAAAGACTCCCTTCCCCCCCCCCCCCCCCCCAGTGCTATAAATGCCAACAATTTGGCCATGTACAAGTGCACTGCGGCTATGAACCAAAATGTGTCCGCTGCGGCGAAATTCATAACATCAAACAGTGCCCAAATGTTGGACAATTAAGATGTGTCAACTGTGGTGGAAACTGAAATTGCCAACATAGGAAAAAGCTAGAAGAAGAAGCGGCAAAACGCATTGCAGCCAAAAAGCAGCCATCCACCACTCCAGCCCAGCGGACCAATCAGGGAGCTCGACAGGCTGGACAAGTTCAACAAATGAACACCACTGTTGCAGCGCCACAGCGAGTTCCCCCTCCACCAGCCACCCTACCCCCACCATCCGAATCCTATCCCCCACTACCACCTCAGCAGAACCCCCTCCCAGCACCTCCTGTAAACCCTCATTCGAACGCCAGACAGCCAGCGAATGACATCCCTCCTCCTTGGGCCATAGCAATGCAGTTAACCCTCCAGAACAGATCACCCTCTTGGTGCAAGTTATGACGAGACAGAACCAGTCATGAATTCTTTCTCCGTCTTAAACTTCAACTGCAACGGACTTTGCCCGAAGACCGAAGAAGTTCGAGCACTGCTGGCGCTGACACGACCCACAGTGGCAGTACTCACGGACACCAGAGTGCTCGGACCACCACCGTTTCTCCAAGGATATACTGTGGCCACTGATAACTCTAAAGACCCTCATGGAGGTGTCCTTATAGCTATCCGCCACGGAATACCATGGAAGAAGATGCCCGAACCCCTGGCTATTACGGACAAACGTATTAGCCACTTGACTGTTCAAGTGTTGATGAGGCAGCCAACCCTCATCACAGGGGTATATCGGCGCCCACAGGGATCTCTTGTGGAGCTGAAGAGCCTTCTACGAGCCTGCGGGGCAAAGTCCAACCACTGGGTGATCGGAGACCTCAACGCCCGACATAGTCTATGGCACAATACAAGGACAAATGCAGCGGGCAGGGCGCTAGCCAAAACCCCCTTCACGGTGGTCCACCCTGACACCCATACCTTCCGCTGCTACTCGAATGGTTACCTATCAACCATCGACCTCCTTCTAACAGGGCAACCCCATCGAATCACCCCATCAGTGACTGACTTCATCACCTCAGATCACCGGCCAGTGATCTACGAACTCGAAGGAAGGAGGGACGAGCCAGCCCCAGAAAAATTCCTGTATCAAGAAGCTGACTGGGGCAAATATAAAGCCGAAATTTGCCATAGACTTCCACCGGTGCAACCGCTGCGTTCTCTGGAGGAAATTGACGAATTCGTCGACACCTTCAACGACATCATCCTAGGAGCTGCCCATTCCTCAATTCCTACTTTCCGCCCTTCCCCACCCCATCTCCAAAAACCCCCTCCTCATATCATGGCTCTCATATCGAGCAGGCGGAATCTAAAAAAAACAAGTGGTATAGAAACCGGGACCCAGACATCAAGGTAGCCCTCAACGCCCTCACCACCCAGATCAAAAATTTGCTCCGCCAATGGAAAACCTCCACTTGGCAGGACAAGCTGAGGGCAACACACGATGATTACCGCAAATTCTGGAAATTAACCAGATCTGCGGTAAAGAAAACTTGCACGACTCCTCACCCCTTCCGACCAAGCGGAGCTGCTTGCTGAGCACTACAGAGAGGACATCACCAACAGGACCACCGATGTTGAACCTCTCCCGTCCATGGACCAGGAGAACAACTTCATGTTCATCAGCCCTAAACAGCTGAAAGCCATCTTAAGAAGAACAAAAGGGAATAGAGCTCCTGGACATGACGGGATTCAGACAGTCCTTCTCAAGCAGCTCCCTAGAAAAGGAATAATGCTCCTCACGAACCTGTACAACTCCTGCTTGAGGTTAAGATACTTCCCCGTTCAGTGGAAGCATGCAATACTGTTTCCACTCCTCAAGCCGGCTAAGACAGGAGACAAGCCAGAACACTACCGGCCAATCAGCCTGTTGCCTCACCTCGGAAAAGTCTACGAGAAAATTGTTCTCAATTACCTACGAGACTTTTGCGAGGAGAACTCAGTCATTCCGTTTGAACAAACGGGTTTCCAAGCACGTCTCAGCACTGAACACCACCTGATGAAGCTGCAAACTGAGGCGTGCTCAAACTTCAATATGAATACTGCAACAGCGCTGATCTCCATAGACTGCACGAAAGCATTTGATTCCGTATCTCACGGGATCCTATGCAGAAAACTTGAAGACCTGGAATGCCCTGAGCAGCTCTATGGAGTCATTGTCTCCTTTCTCAGTGAGAGAAGTCTCGCTGTACGGGTTCGTGACGTCCATTCACATTCAATACCTCTCACTTGCGGTGTGCCACAAGGAGCATTACTATCTCCAGTGTTGTTTAACATCTACACTGCTGAGGTGGTTGGCAAAAACTACGGTAGAGCGACAGTAGCCGCTTTTGCCGACGATATTGCCATCACTAGCAGCAGCATGAACCCCACGGTCTGCGGAGAGATCATTCGACGGCTGGATTCACTTAACATCCAAGTAAATCCAGCCAAAACGGACTGCGTAGTGTTCTCACACCAGCGTGGGAAAAGGTCAACAATGCCGAAGACCTTCCGAGTGGCAAACACCACCATTGCCCCCTCCAACTCCATAGTTTACTTGGGCGTTACCATCGATAGAGGGCTGAAATTTTCAGCCCACTGTTACAGGGTACACCGCAAAGTGAAAAGAAGATCCTACCGCCTCCATCACCTCCTATCCTCACCAGCACTTTCCCTCCGTCTCAAACTTTGCATCTATAAAAGCATGCTGAGACCTGCCCTCCTGTACGGTGCCCCTCTTCTCACCCGTCTTTCAGACGGAACCAGACGGCACCTGCAGCGGTTCCAGGACTCCATGCTCAAGAAGATGGCAAAGTCCACATCACTGAAGAAGAAGAAGCCTGAAGACCTCCACGAGATCTTTGATCTTCCGACCATCCCGGAATTCATCAAACGCCGGCATGTCAAGTTTCTGGACTCTCTGCAGTTCTTAACGAACCCCTTGTTCAGAACCTTGACACCGGCGCCACCACCGGTGCGCTGGCAACAAACACCAACGAACCAATGAGAGCCCACTGAAGCAACGGGCCAATCAGAGCCCACTGAAGCAACGAGCAAATCAGATTCCACTGGTAACTGGTCAGTAATACAAGAACATTTAACTTAGATATATCAAAAATAAAAAAAAAAGAAAGTAAAAAAAAAAAAAAAAAAAAAAAAAATTATTAGTTTTAAGTTTAACAACAAGATTTAGGTGAGCCCCGTCACCTAAATATAAGCTTTCTGAAACCCACACCCCAAGATTTCAATAACTTCCTGTTGGCCTTACAGTGTACCTTGTACACATCCAAGAAATCCCACCCAACTTCAGTTTCATCCAATAGGGGCTTGGAAAAAAAAAAAAAAAAAAAAAAAAAAAAAAGTAACACCAGTAAATGGCTCGAGTTGACTTATGACTTCATGAATGAAAGCCGAGTTCTGAGTTCTTACTTTTAATAACTCCAGCTGCATCGTCTCATTCGCCTTCGCCAGCTGTGATTCGAGTTTCGCCCTCTCGACTTGCGATTGAGCTAGTTGGTATTCGAGTCTGGAGAGTTCTTCTGTGTCCGGCATCTTACGGAAGATTATTGAATGAAAACCTCTTTTAAATTAATGAATTAATTCCGGCACGGTATCCTCCCGGGTTTCGGCACCAGTTATAATTAGACTGAACTAATGAACTAAAAAAAAGGGGTAATCAGGCAGAATAACACACACGGTTACTGTATAACAACTGAATTTATTTCTCATCGATCTGCTATATATAGGGTTCTTATCTGTTTACCTAAACTAATAACAATCTTAATCCTAAGTCCTAATACTATCACAATAGAGTCTCTTTACACTGATAACTTATATATATATATATATATATATATATATATATATATATATATATATATATATATATATGTACATAAAAATAAAAGATATTACACTATTCCATATATACAAACACTGTAATTATATATATTTTTATTATTCTAATACATGTTGTTATATACTTATATTGTAGCTAACCTTATGTTTTGAAATAAGTTGTATAACAAATAATTTTACTGTAACCTGTTTTTTCACTGTAGGGCATGATTATGAGAACAATATAGTCTCGAAACGTCACCAAAATAGTTGTTTTTATTTATTGACTGAACCTCAAGAACCTTACCAAACATATATATATATTAATATTAATACTTAGTTTTGGTTGTAAAGTTAATGACTAATTAATACCAGTATAAATAGATTTTTTCACGTAATAAGTGGCCCACTTGATGAGACTCAGTTCGGAGAAAAATATTATTTTCTCGTTAATTATTTTAATACTTTTATGGAAATAAAATCTTTTCACTGTTTATAACATCATTAAATCACTCACTAAAGGTTAAAAACATAATGAATAGGATTAAATGAATAAATAGGATATTTTCGGGAAGTATTTCAACTTACACGGAAAGGACCGCAACCGATTTGAAAGGGCAACATTTAATACATAAAATGGTTATTCATTATTTTGTAAAATTTCAAATGGACTTAAAAATGTAACGTTATACTGAATCGAAAAGTAATGAAAAGGAAATATTAAAGAAGTGGAAGGAGTCTTTTAATATTTAAACGTTCTAATAATATATTTTCGTAATTCACAACCATTTGATATAGTTAATAAAGGGTTTTTTTTAATGAAATATCATGACATCAGAAGATAATTTTTGTTTGGTCTTATAAAATTTAAAGAACCATGGAACGTATAGGAGATCCTACACAAAGGCATTTTAAAACAACCGCTCATTGATACAAGGAAGGAGAATTTTTAACTAGGACCGTCCCTTTCATAACATTTTAACCGAACAGTTAATTCAATCTTTTTCATCCTCTCAATTTACTTGATACCAAGATAGAAAAAAAACTTTAAATAATAAAAAAAAATATACTCCCCCATAAACGGGGAACTTAAAACAGAAAGTGGCCGTTGCTTTTAAAGCCGACGTTTGAAATATTAACTAAGCCAGGTCTTCTTCCTTGAAGCGCTATCTTCCATGTTAAAAGTCCCATTAATTATTCCTCGTCTCCGGTTACATATTTACAGACCGCTGTAAATTAGCTCATTTACCTTTCATTCCCCCCTTTCAAGAATTAACTAAGGAGACAGGAGCCTATTCTCAGGTAATAACAGAAGGATCCTTTTCTCTTATATCAAAAGCAGACTTGTATTCATCTTAAATATTTAATGAATTATGACATAACTATAGCACAAGAGTCGGAGCACGAAATGAAAAGCTAAACTTGAGATATTTCATTTATCTTATATAATTTGTATATTAAATCCTCAGGATTTTTTAAGAAAAAATATCAAAAAACACCTGATATTGTTTGGGAAACCTAATCTAAAAATTGAAACTGTTCGTTTTTGTTTTTTTTTCCCCGTTAAGAGCGGTTACAGGAGAGGTACTTGAATGAATGGTTGGAAGATGCCGAGGATGACTTTCTCCTGGGAGGACAGGAAGGAAAAGAGCTGCAGAGGATAGGTTGGAGTGGAGAAGAATAGTTAAGGAGGCCTAGGCCCTTCATGGACCATAGCATCAGCAGAAAGAGAGATTATATATTATTGTAATATTTGATATTAAACGCTATTGAAATTAAATTGTTTGATTTAGGTTTGTAAAGTGCGATTTATAAATTAGGAAATTTCATCAATCTATTTTCTAGAGGCAGGTGAATGTTAATTACTGCATTCAGCAAAATGAAGAATTATTTTCCTTTAGTCAAGGGTCGAATCTGTGACCATGAGACACTCTTAGCTTACATCCGGTGAGTACTTTTATGGTTCGGAATGTAATCTAGCTGTTGGATAAATAGGTTATTCTGCTCGAATTTTGAAAATGATTAAGTAAGCTCAAAAAGAAATTATAAAAGGCATTTCTAATAAATCAGTCCTACGGTTCAAAAGTAATTTTGTTAGATATTACATACAAGAAGCGGAAGGGGTGAGGAGGATGTGATAAAGAATAGAGAAAATTAATTAATTAATTCTTAACTTCACAGAACAGCATAGAATTATGTTAATATTACTCTTTAAGTTCTTAAAAGACTTAGATTCTGTTCAACGAAATAATTTCCTCTCAAAACTAAATAATTTTTTGAAAAAAATAGGAAAAACCTTTCTATTCTATTAGCTTTAAACAGCTACATCTAAACAGCTAAACTATTATAATTATCAAAATAAAGGTTGTTGAAGTACTATTTGTGGAGTTACAACCATAACATTGTAATGTAAAACCTCTACGAATCTCCAAGCAATAAAATCACAGTTTTTTTATGTTTTTTTTTATTTACAATTTATTGAAATTTACAACTGTACAAATATACATTAAGTAAATGTGTTAAAAACGCTTACAATAACATGGTAAAACTTGAAAGTAACTACTCATTATTAGCACTTTAATAAAAATCTACACAAGAAGATCTCTAGGCCATCTTCTTTTCAGACGCCTCAGAGGATTATCGGGAATCGAGAGGAAGAAGAAAGTTGAGAAACTAGTGGATTTGAGTGGTTATGGAGCTTACTATGAAAGGATTGGTATCTGTTTTGGGCTAAATCAGCAACATATATGTAAGTCGTTTTATCCTAGGTAGCAGATCTGTTATATGTTTTGTCGATGTAGCTGTATAGACCGTGTAGAGAATGGAGCCTAGGATACTACCTTGAGGAACACCGGCAGATTGGGTAAAGAGGGAAGAGTAAGAAAATTTATGGTTCACTTTAAAAGTTCTATCACTGAGATAGGAACGGATAATAAGGAAGTATGTTGAGGGAAGGAATTTGCGGAGCTTTTAAATTTACGTATATAAATTCATATGTAAATTTATTACCTTGTACCTAATATAAATTTAGGTAGCATATGTCGGTATATGAAGTCAAACCCAGAGCAAAGAAACCAAGTAAAAGATATTCGGGAAAACCCAATAACAATTGAAAATATCTCCTGTTCAGAACAAATCGTATTTTCGTTCAATTTCTATCGTTGTAGAGATAGATCATAACAAAGAAAAGCAATCTATTGAACGTAGAGATTTTTATATAAATAGTTCTAAATCCAAAAAGAACTGAAAAGAAGAGCTGATAATGAAAAAGAGTACGCACCCATATAATATTTATTAAGATGTAATTTAAAAATATAGTGTTTTTTCGCTGAGTTGTTCAAATTCAACTTTGAAAATCAATAATTTTACATTAGTTTATTGTAAAAATCGTGAATAAAATTAAACAATGACAGATAAATAACAGCCAGTTTTATAACTGGCTCCTTGGAAATATTTTAGAATTACCGTAATATAAGGTAATTTCATTATTCCTATGTCTCGTGGATATGTAATTTTTCCATAGCGTATACCATAATAATGAAAACATATTTTTAAAAAAATAACCGGGAAAAGTAATTTTAAAATGTAATTTCCTACTATTGGTTGGATATAGGTACCTACAACAGGGTTTATCCTTTTATATTTGAATGATTTGATTTATTTGGTTGTAAATACAAGTTGTAGAAATCAATTGAAGAACGTGATTTTTTCAGATTTCTTACGGCCACATCACATTGTGGGGTTCGTGTTTTTTTCTTAGCAAAATACAAAAAATATATCAATAATTTATATGAAATCGGGTAAAAAAAGCTCATGAGTTGACATTATTATAGATGCCGGGACTATAGCGGTCGTCAACATTAATCAGAGTCAAACAATAATAGTCCCTATACAATCATTGTTTTTAAAACATTTATGAAAGGGTTGAACATCGTATGTTCTTAGCTGTTTGAGCAAATAACTCGGAAACCGCTACTCTTAGCACATTTTCGTTCTATACATTAATAAAGCAAATCTAATTTGCAACAAATTTTGTTTTATATATTTTTTTAATTAAATGCGCTTATTTTTGAATTGGAAGTATTCTCTGTTTTGTCCATCTATTTTTTCAAGAACCATACCCAAACACACCTGGAATCCTGACACTCTAATTCTATATATCTATACTTAAAAAATATATATATATTTTTTTTTAATTATTTACAGAATAGAATATTCTTTCCAGATCTTGCATTATTTATTGATTTTTTTTTTTCAAAAGAGTTAAAATATACGTATTGAATGAAGATTTAATTCAAAAGAGGTTTTGCATAAAAGTTTTAGTTCCTGCTACTACTAACGGTCGGGCTATATTGTAAAATTATTTACTGTTTTAATATTAAAATCAAAAAGCTTTAGTACTTTTGTTGATTCCATACAAAATTGATTAGTTCAAAAATTATAAAATCTGATACAAGATCATAATATTGTACAGATTAGAAATCTGATGAATTCTAATATATAGAAAATTTTTGCAATGTAATGTAGGTACATGTTTTGTCGTCAACTTAAATTATTATTATATTTATTATTTTAATGTATTATATTTATTTATAAATAATTGTCATGGATCGAATAAAACAGATCTTATCGGTAAAAGTAAAATTATACAATTATAGATTTACGTAGACCAATAAAAACGTTTTTTTTTTTTAATTCTATGGCGAAGTAGTTAGCCTAGGACTCTTATTTTCCAGATAATTTCTATTTACATTATGAAGTTTTAATGAATAATTAGATTAATTTTAGGTTTTTAGCAATATAAAATATAAATATTATGTTCTCCTAATATGCATGTTGCTTTTACTTTGAAATTCTAAATAGACACGCTAGAAACTTGATAATCAAATTTTATAAATATCAGTAGTCCAGTCAATGAGTGCTGAAATGAGGGGTGTAGAGTGCATAGAATATGCGATAATTTTTGACTTCATAGCTTCATTAGGAGTAGTTAGAAGGTAAACATACTAAAAGTCCCCGCCGCAAGGGGGTGAGCTAACGGTGCGGGGGAGGGGGGAAGTTCTATTTTTTTGATTTTTCGATAATATCTCGAAAACTGTTGACTCTAGAAAAATATGTTTTAAATAAACATAAAAGCTAATTAAATTTACTACAAAATTTATTATATATAAATTTGTCTTAATACTAACCGCTTACGAGATATACGTTATTGAAAATCAATGATTTTTGGTAAAAAACAAATGTCACCACACTTTTTGTCAAACTTTTGCTTCTATTACGTTCCACAATCGTTTCTCAGAAAAACCGTCAGAATCAAAATTGTAGAGCATTAAATTTAATTAAATTTCATATATACGTTTCTGGTATTTGCTTCAAATGTTTAACATAAAGTGAGGTAAACATTTATTTTTTCTAAAATTGTCGGTTTTTAATAACGTATATCTCGAAAGCCGTTGGAATTTCTACTAATACGTATATAATTAATTTTATAGGAAATTTAATGAGCTTTAATTTTGATCTGCTACATATTTTTCTAGAGTCCACAGTTTTTGAGATATAATCGAAAAACAAAATTGGGACCTTCTCCCCTCCCCCCACCTTTAGCTCACCCCCCAGGGGTGGGGACTTTTAATATGTTTACCTTCTAACTACTCCTAACAAAGCTGTGAAGTCAAAAATTATTGCCCCTCATTTCGGCACTCTTTTTCTGCGGTCGCACCTCTACCGAGTATCAAATCTATTGAGTATCAATAAACACGTTTATTGATAGTCATTCCAAAACTAATTGTTCGATGCAAAATTTCTATTTTTTATCTGAAAGCTCCTTAAATTTACTATAAGAAACTATACATGAAATTTTGCTTATGTCACGCTATACACCCAAACTGAATAAATAGGAAATTTAATTTGCTTTTATATTTATTTGAAACATATTTTTCTAGAGTCAACCGTTTTCGAGATATTATTGAAAGACCAAAAAAATGGAACTTCCCCCCTCCCCCCCGCCGTTAGCTCACCCCCAGTGGTGGGGACTTTTAGTATGTTTACCTTCTAACTATTCCTAACGAAGTTATGAAGTCAAAAATTATCGCATATTCCATGCACTCTACAATGTGTTTACTGACTGGACTACAGCTATTACATGCTATATTACAAATGTGTTTTGAAGTTAAAGGGTTCAATGAAACAGTTCTTAGGAATTCATAAATTATTAATAGTTATATATTTCTTAGTTAACTGTTTTTTTTGTTTTTTTTATTATGTATTTATTGAAATTTACAACTGTATACAATATAAAATATGATACATCTAGTAAATGTGATGACAATGATAAAAATGACAAGTCTTGTTTTTAAAGCACCTACCCATTGGTAGCACTTATAAAGGTTCTTTATTATGAAGTTTTTATATTAGAAGGTCCCGAGGCCATCTTCTTTTCAGGCGCCTCGGAGGATTATCTGGAATGGAATGAGAAGCAAGTTGTGATACTAATGGATTTGAATGGTTGTGGAGTTTGCTATGAAAGGATTGATATCTGGTTTGAGCTAAGTCAGAAACGTAAGGTATATTAAGGTCTTTGTGGATAAGTTTGTTTGTGACGAAGTAAGGAGCATTTAGGATTTTTCTAAGGATTTTGGATTGTAAGGATTGGATACGGGATGAATTGGATGGTTTAGTGGAGCCCCAAAGCTCAACTCCGTATGTCCAAATTGGTCTAATTATTGTTATGTAAATGAGTCTTTTGTAATTAATTGAAAGGTTGGAACGTTTGTCAAGTAAATGTTGAAGTAGTCGAAAACGACGGGCAGTTTCTTGTCGTTTTAGTCTTGTATGTGGATTCCAAGTAAGACGTTTGTCCAGATGGAGTCCTAAGTAGCGGATCTGTTCAACGGGGATCAGTGGAACATCGTTAAAGGATATTGTAGGACAGGAGGTCGTGGGTTTACGACGGAGGGTGAAGGTTATTTGATGGGATTTATTTGGATTTATCTTGATTCTCCATTTTTCACACCATTCTTGAAGTTTTATGATATGGGATTGGAGTGTCTGGGAGGCAATAAAGGGATCATTGTTTACTGATAACACACACGTGTCATCAGCATACGTGGTGAGGATGGTGCTAGGATGCGTCGGGATGTCAGCTGTATACACCGTGTAGAGGATTGGACCAAGGATACTTCCTTGAGGAACACCTGCAGATTGGGTAAAGAGAGAGGAGTAGGAAAAGTTATGATTAACTTTGAAGGTTCTATCGCTAAGATATGAACGGATGATAAGGAAGTATGTAGGAGGTAGGAATTTACGGAGTTTGTAAAGCAGTCCCGGGTGCCAGACTCGGTCAAAAGCTTGTTCTACATCGAGAAAGGCTCCCGTGCAGTACATTCCTCGCTCCAATGCGGAGGAGACAACGTCCACCACACGGTGACATTGCTGGATTGTGGAATGTGATGTTCGGAATCCAAACTGGTGGTCTGGGATTATGTGATTGGAATCTAGGATCGGATACAATCGTTTTAAGATGAGTTTTTCAAGGATTTTGCCCATAATTGGCAATAGGGAAATAGGACGATACGAGGAAGGGTGTTCCAGTGGCTTTTTGGGCTTGGGTATCATTTTGACTATGGATAATTTCCAAGGATCAGGAAAATATGTTGTTCGGAGTACAGCGTTATATATGAATGTTAGGAATAGGATGGCTTTCCGAGGAAGGAGTTTTAGGATATAGGATGTAATAAGATCATGTCCCAGGTGCTTTTTTGGTGGGCAATCTTTGGATGATACTTGATATTTCAGAGGGATGGAATGCTTTAGGAGGAGGGGACATTTGAAGTGGGATATTTAATTCTGTTTGAATACTTTCAAGGTGATTTGGGTCAAGGATATCAGGATGGGGTTTAAAGGTATTGAAAAGGTGCTGACCGAAAATTTGAGATTTTTCTTTGTCTGATCTTGACCATGTTTTGGTTTCAGTTAGGAGAGGGTGATTAAAATTTTTATAGTTCAAGAGTTTTTTGGTGGCCATCCATAAGGATTTGTCAGTCGTGTTGAGGTTTTCAGTATATGTAAATAAATTTTGAATTTTGAATTTTTTTATTTCTGTTTTTAGTTTGTTAGTTAATTTGGTGTAGTTGTTTTTGTCTGATGAATATCTGGTCCTGTGCCACCTAGCTCTTGCTTTTCTCTTTTCTCTCAGTAGTATGCGAAGATGTTGTGGCAAATTACTCTGGAGAGAATTGTAGTTTTTCTTTTTGAGGTGTTATCTGTTATGCTGTTGCGTATTGATGTCGTTAGTATATCTATGGCAGTATCAATGTCTTGTTTTGTTTTAAGTGGAATTTTTAAGTCTATTTTCATTTCTAAATCATATCGAAAACTGTCCCAGTCCACTCGGCCTGTAATCAGCGAAGGGTGGGTGGGTTTAGGAGTAGGAGTTGAATGTAGGGAAAGCATTACCGGACTATGATCGGATGAAAGGTCATTTAGGGATTTTATTGTGAGCTGGGATGATGATATCTGGGAAGTGATGAATATATCAAGGATATCAGGTCGTTTTTTGAGGGATGTTGGCCAATAGGTGGGGTTCATAGGTGGAATGATGGAATAGCTATTGGTTGTAGAGACTCGGGATAGGATGCTGCCACGGGAGTTGGATGATCGACAACCCCACCGTTGGTGTTTAGCGTTGTAGTCTCCTCCTGCAATGAAGCGAGGTCCAAGGGATCGGAATAAGGATTCAAGATGATTATAGGAAAGAGGAATATTTGGAGGGCTATATACAGCTGAGAGAGTTAAATTGTAAGGACTTATTGATATGATAACCGAGGTTGATTGGATTTCTGCAGTTGGAGTGGAAGGAATAAAGGAATGGGGTAAAGATTTATGGATAAGGATACAAGAACCTGCATGTGCTGTGTTGTCTGGATGGTCTGATCGATAAGTGATGTAGTCACGTATGTGGAAATGTGATCGGTTAGTGAAGTGGGTCTCCGTAAGTAAAGCAATATCAATGTTGTTTTCATGGAGAAACATATCAAGTTCGTCTCGGTGGTTATGTAGTCCATTCGCGTTCCACAAAATGATAGTCAGTGGCTTTGGGCTCATTGTGGAATATTGAATGGGACTTGGGAAAGGACTCTGGTAAGAAGTGAAATGAGCGGTGCAATCGTTTCTTTTAGCTCGGATAAGAAGGAGGATAGGATGTTATTAATGTCTGCTGGGTTTGGAACAAGATTTGATTCAGGGAGCTGAGATGAAGAATTGTAACTAGGAGTGCTAACTGGGATTTGGACCTGTCTTGAGATACTAGGAATAGTGTCAACTTTTAATGATGTTTGATTTGGGAGGTTAACTATGGAAGAAGTTTGGATTGGAACTGGGTGTTGATTCTGTGGTGGTAGTTTTACACGGAGAGGTAGATGATATGGAGGAATGTTCTGACTAGGAGGTTGAGGAGGAGGTTGAGATTTGGAAAGTACAGGCTGTGGTCGGGAGCTTTGAGGCGCCTGATGTCGAGTCTGACGATTTACTATAATATTTGAATATGACGGGGGAGCATTTAGATTCCCTCGTTTTCCCTGTTGTGGAGGATGGATGGTGGATGAAGTAGACGGCTTGGGCTCAACAGTGAGAAGTTGATCTTCATATTTTTCATGAAGGGTTTTCGGAGGTTCTACACTTTCTTCTTGAGAGTTGTGAGGTCGATTTTTTAAAATTACTTGCAAATGTCTCTGCCTTTGAAGGTTTTTGTGTACGATGCACCCTCTGTAATTTGCTGGGTGGTCTTCACCGCAGAGGACACATTTTGCTGGCGTTTCTCTAGTCTTCGGGCATGTTGCTGTAGCATGCGATCCAGCACATTTGACACATCTAGCTGGATGGTAACAATATGCCTTTGTGTGTCCAAGATTTTGGCACCTAGTACATTGTACTATTACTGGTCTCCGTCTTGGCTGCTCAAAACGGACAACTGAATAAACCAGTCTGTTTATTTGAAAAATTTCTGAATTATTTTGTCGCTGGCTCCAGATCTACAAAAAATAGGGGGAGAGGGTACTTTTCTGTAGGATGGAGAACGACTGAAATGTTTCTAACATTGTGGCCTATTTCTTCGATATCTCGTTTGATCGCATCGGTTGATGTAGTGCTGTGGAGACCTCTCAGTACAACACGATATGATTTTTCCTCCCTTAATTGGTAGCAATGGAATTCATATTTATTGACAGACAAATAGTGAATTAACTTTTTATAATGCTCTTTTGCCGTGGTATTAATTTTTATGTCTTTCACCCTCGAAAAACATTTAAAGTTTGTTTGTCCAATCAAATTGGCGATTTCTTGACCGAATACATTAAAATTTTTAATATTGGTCACAAAAATGGGTGGGGGCACAGGGTACAAAAATCCCTGAGTTGGTTGTGGCTCTGATGGAATTTTTTCTAAGTCGGCAAATTTATTGCTGGTAGGAATATTGACAATAATTTTTGTTTTCTTGGCTGCAGTAGATTTACTGCGAGTTGTTGGTGGCTCACTATCAATAATTTGCTTTCCTTTATTTTTTTTTTTTTTTTTTTTATTTGGGGAGGTCCCAGCGGAACCAGGTGTAGCATTGCGCTGACGTTTTTGAAGTTGTCGCCGCTTCAGATATTGTGAGTCTGTCTCACTTATTTCCGACATTGGAGTTTCATCTTCCGTTTCGGTTCCTGATGAATTATCAAGGTCCATTGTATCAAGTGAGTGAAATCAAATTTACAATTTAAACTAACTAACATGAATTAAAAGAAAAAAAAAAAAAAAAAAAAAAAAACATATGTAAAATATACTTATAAACTAGAGTATTTACAGAACTATATACAATATTTAAATAAAAGGAAAAAAAAAAAAAACACATTATTTACGATGAAAGAAATAATATAAGAAAAGAAAAAAAGAAAGAAAAAAAAAAAAAAAAAAAAAAAAAAAAAAAAAAAAAAAAAAAAAAAATTGTGTCCTCTAAGAAAAAAAAAAATAATAACAATAACAAACCGAGTTAGACTCGGCTGTTCAACAGATCAACAGACCTAGACCTTGAGAGATAGGGAGTGTAGGTAACGCTCCAATCGGCTGACTGGAGAACTGTTCACCTGAGAATTGTCTTTATTTTTAATTGTCTTTAATTAATAATAATCGCACTCACCTCACCCAGTAAGTCTGTCTAAAGATTCCATTGTATAAACTTCCACTGTTTATAAAGTTTGGCTGAAGGATTATAGTTTATACTATTGATAATATTGTCACTAACACAGAGCACTTAACGATGTAATGTTAATAGCGGCCATGACACTTCCCTACACAGTTAACTGTTATCAATAAAATTAAAAATTTCACTTTTATAAATAAACAGTTATAGTTTACTTATATTTTCCCTAATTATTTATCATTTTATAATTTTTTTTTTTTTTTTTTTTTTTTTTTTTTTTTTTTTTTTTTTTTTTTTTTTTTTTTTTTTTTTTTTTTTTTTTTTTTTTTTTTTTTTTTTTTTTTTAATCGATCCACTTATTTGACGTTAAAACTGTTGTGATAAAAGTGTAGTTGACTGGTATGATAAATGAATTTCTACTTAGATGCGGTGTTCCTCTTTGACTGCATCCCTGATCATCTTCTTCTCCATTAAAACTGTTGTATTTAGTGAAAAGAAAATAAGTTTGATTTTGCTTTTAAAAAAATATAAGTTTCCAGATTGTTGTAAACATAATTAACATGAGAATTTGAAATTTATATTTTTTAGAACTAGTTGGTTCCTTATGTGATTTTTAAATTTCAAGGGTCCTTCTGGTCACTGCACTCATTTTATATGCAGCAATTGGGATATTAGACCATTCGGTTTCTGTTGTGTTTCATTCTATAGGGATCATAGGCCTAAACTGGCCAACTTTTCCCTCAATTAGTGACAGGTATATAGAGTATAACAAAATATAATAAAATGAAACTTCAAAAGGAGTGCTGTGGTGGGACTTCCCACCGGAAATATACGGAATGAATGTAGTGATAGACCAAAAAAGACCACCCTCTTCTATCATATATAAATAATAAATGAAATTTGAATTGAATTTTGAAGTAGGCTATGTAAATATCTATTGGATAAATTGCAGTTGTTACTAGACAACGATTTGTTGAACGTAGTAGTAGAAAAACAATAGATTTTTAGTCAGTATGAATCTCAGGAATTTTTTAATACTTTTTCTTGGTGACGTATTAGATAATTTTATTTTTTATATTCAAATACAATTTTTTATTCATTTAAATATTTTTATAAAATCAAAATCAAAATTTATAACTTAAAAAATATAAAAACAATACAAAATGATATTCTATTCGATAAATCACGAAGGAAGAACAATGCTTTGAACCTCTAAATGTTTCATTTTTGAGTTTTTCGCTTATAACTCGAAAACGGTGCGTTCTATTTAAAAAGTTTTTAGCATAAAATTTCAAATTACAATAGTACAACCTTGTAGCAAATTTAAGAGGCCTTATTTTTGTACTAAAAACCTTTTTTAATAAACCACACCATTTTCGAGTTATAAGCGAACAACTTAAAAAAAGGATGTTGGATTTTCCACCATTGGGGAGAGGTTAGATCGGTAGCTGACTGGGTCTTCACAGCCCTTCCCCCACTACAACAACAGCGAGAAGCTTACTAATCTAATCACCCGCCCGCTATTGTTAAATCGTATTTTTCAAATTACGATCAATCTATGAAACATAAAATGAATCTTTTTGCATAATTGTGTCCAATTAATTTATGACTAAGTAGCTATAACCAGCTTTAAAAAAAAAAAAATCAAAAATAATTTTTTTAAATTCTAAAATAATTGACAAAAAAAAAAAATAATCGGAAAACGTAGCGTGAATTTAATGGGGTTTTTATTACTAAATCCGTTTACAGATCTAATATTGATGATTCTGTTCACAAATGAGAGCGAGCATAAATTCGCTCCAAAAGTGCTGCCATCTCTTGAAAAAAAAATCTTACTAAAAATCGGGATGTTTAGCCTTAACTGTTTGTTATCTTTATTAACATTTTCACAATAACAACATTTTTACACACGTCAACCTTGTTTTATACTCCTGATAAACATATCTTTCTAACTGTTAGTGGATAAATTTCCTCTACAAAATACACCTTTTCAGATACTATATCCATTAGTTTTGATAACTTTTTTTCAGTTAACTATTCAATTTAAAATCAACTCTTGTAATAAACTCATTTCTCTAGTCCTAAAATAATTCTAGGTCAAGGTATGCACTTTTGTTATGACGTTTGTAGTCAGTAGAAATTCACTGGATTCAGAGGCAACCTATTGAAATATCTGTTTACGTCAATAGCTACCATTGCTTGCGACTGATTGTTTTGATTAAAGTTTGTTATTTTAACACTAATAGACTCCACACATTGTTAGTGTTGACATATACGCGTTATTTGTTTTGTTTTTTTAAACAGTTATTTAATATTCAATTATTTGTCCAAATAATTATGAAAAGGTTCCTAGCAAATAAAAATATGGAATTATACATAACTCAAAAATCTGTTGGGAAAAGGAAATGGTCTCATGACGTTTCATGTTCTAACAAATATTTATTAAGAAAGGTTTTTAATTACAAAATGTAATTAATACTGTACCAGATTTATCGTTGTTATATGATTGTTATATTGATACTTCAATCATATATTAAAGTATTAACAAACAATGAAAAGTTTACAGATAAAAATAAATAATTGGGGTGTTGACGGACGAGGGTTTCGAGATAAAGAAGGTCCTAGGTTCGAATCTCTCCGGGTTGATATTTATTTTGTGGTTATCCCATAAAACAAATCTGAGCGTTTCCACTCGAGATAAAACAGGTTGGTAATCTCTGGAATTACCTGCGCTAGATGGAGTACATAAGCCCTAAAATATACAACACATCACATAACAAATAAAAGTTTCTATATTGTGACGCAAAAAAGGCGATTTGAAAAAATTTAAAAAGTTTTTTTTTCATATTTTTTTTATATTTACAACTGTATAGTACATATACATCGAGTAAATGTGTGGGAAAATGAATACAGTAACATGATATAACTTGAAAAGCAACCACCCATTGGTAGCACTTTAATAAAAAGTCCTACAGGAGAAAGTCTAGAGACCGTCTTCTTTTCAGACGCCTCGGAGGTATATCGGAAGTAGAATGTGAAGCAAGTTGAGAGACTAGTGGATTTATGGTTGGCGCTAAATCACCAACATATGGAATATTAAGACCTTTATAGATAAATTTATTTGTGGCAAAGCATGGAGCATTGAGGATTTTTTCAAGGATTTTGGATGGAAATGATTGAATATGAAAATAATTGGGAGGTTTATTTCAGCCCCGAAGCACAACTTCATATGTCCAAATAAGTCTGAAAACTGTCATCTAACTCAGAGTTATGTTGTAAATCGGGAGCTTGGAACGTTTTTCAAGTAAATGATGATAAATTCGAAAACGACGAGCAGTTTCCTGTCGTTTTGCGTTGTAACTTTAATTGTAGAATGGAAGAATATTACAATATTTGAATTTTTTGTTTTAATATTCATCAAATATTGAATTCTATGATGAAAACATATTTTGTAAGAAATATTTTTTTGTTTACAGTGAAAACAGAAGGCATTGAAGGATCCCTCATTATAAAATAATAAAGAACGCCCTCGTTACGAAGCTGTTTTTGTTTTAATGAAAAGACGTAAAAATGGCGATAAACAATTAGCCAGATATCGATGTCATTTCTTTGCAAAGAGCTGAAGGAAATTTTAATTGCCTTCCGCAGGTCGCCTTTTAATTAAGCCTTTCCCGTGCCCTTCCTTAAATTCAAGATGTCACCTAAAACAAAGTGGGGACCCACAGAATGAGAAGAACTTTTATCGACCATTACGCAACTTCTAGCAGTTGACAGTTTTCTAAAATAGTGTCTTATCTTGCTCCTTTTTTAGCTAAACGTCTTAACGACTTGAGAAAAAGTTTGACAACGGCTTAATTACTGTTTTTACTGTTTATTATGATTGCCTTATTATATCTGACACTAGGCGTACGATTGCTTCAATCATTAACACCAATTACTCATTTTTATTTTTTTATTACGTATATCCCTTTGTTTATTTTCATTAATATTATTTATGTAAACATCTGTACAAATTCTTACCAATATTGTATGTTATATTTCTATGTAAAAATTACTTGATTATAATAATTTGAATACTAATCTATAGATGCACTATTATCTTCAAGGGCTGTTAGAAAATCAAGATTTGATCCAAAACTAGAAAATATGGCTTGTTTTGAAAAAAATTCAGGACTGGCTCGAATCCCTTGTTTTTATATTGTATGTTATTTCATTATAATTAAAAACTTTCTTCACAATTTCATGCAAGAAATATATAAATAATAAACTGGAGAAAACCTAGGGAGCTACTTACTGATGCTTATTCTTATTCATATTCCATTAAACTTGGCTTGTACATTTTCTTCTGGATTTAATAGGCGGACTCTTATCCCGCAAAGACTGCCATTCATGTTTACTTTTTTCCCTAAGGGTTTTTGTATGTCCAATGAAGTTGGAATCATCTTACCCCGCCTTGGTAGCGCGAGAGCATCTCTTAGAGTTCGATCGGCCAGCTCGTATTATAATCTCATCTTTAATTGGTTTAACTTGATCCACCGCCAATTAGTGATATTTAATCTTCTCTTATCAATCAATATTTAGTTGAATTGCTTTCAAATTGGCATTCAGGCTTTCAATTGAATTGGCCACTTGAGGCTAATTTGAAAATCCATACTTTCTACATGTATATTGCCCATTCCCATCTCAGTGTAACAATCTTTAAAGTAAAACATACATGTTTCTATTCATTCCTCTTTGCAAGCTAGTCCGGTGTTGCTCAAGGAAGTACTCTATGTCCTGTATTCTGCAGAGTGAATATAGCTTACATCCTAACCCATTCAGTTGTTTTCTTCACCACTTACTTGATGATACATGAATGTATCAAAATTACTCAATCTTTGTTAAATATATCCGTTATCTATGACCCGCCTATAAAAGCGTCTTTATTGCATTTACAAGATTAAAATTCTTGCCACTTGCAAGAAAAGGACATTGATTGCTAATCCAAGACTAAGATATATTCGATACTGCACGGACGTTCTAAATCACTTTTCAAACAAACGTAACGTTTATACTTCTTTACTTTAACTCTTATGGACAAATTTAAGTTCTTGTTAAAAAATACTTATTTCCGAAAATTAATCCTTTTCAATTCAAATTGTAAGGACTAATTACGGACTCGCCTCAAAGAAACATTATACAGGGTGTCCCAGACATAGTGTAAAAAAAAAAATGGGTAATACTGCAAACTAAACGGGGTAGAATGGCGCAAAAACGAGTGTCCTATCTCAATTTTTTGTGAGGAGATAGAATTTTTTTTCGTTTTTTTATTTTTAAAATCTTACTTTTTTTCTGAAAAATTACAGTTTCCTCTACTTTGTTTTAGCGTAGAAACTAAAACGATGATATTTTCAGCATTAAATTTTCTAAAAAATGAAATAGGTCTAGTTAATTTAAATTCACTTTTAAGGGGCCTTTATACGCGCAAAACACAAAACATTTATTAAAACTTAAATTTTTAATATTTTTTGAAAATTCCTCACTCCTCACTGGAGAACCCTAGAAGCCGTCAAATTTCTCAAAAACTGCAGAATTTAGTTAGCTTTTTATTGGTGTAACTCATGATACAATTGCACTTCACCTTTTGAGTCTAACAGACGTTTTTCTGATGAAAAACACGCTAGAGGATAAATACTTGATTGCTCCACGTACCTACAAGATTGAATAAATGTATTAGTTTTTTATCACTTTTCCATCTGCATGATCGATAAAGAGTTGTGAAGGTGGCAATCCCTCCCTCCCCCCCCCCAAAAAAAAGTTTTAATAAATGTTTTGAGTTTTGCGCGTATATGGTAAAGGCCCCTTAAAAGTGAATTTAAATTAACTAGCCCTATTTCATCTTAAAAAATTTAAAATTTAGAAAATTTAATGCTGAAAATATCATCGTTTTAGTTTCTCCGCTAAAACAAAGTAGAGGAAACTGTAATTTTTCAAAAAAAAGTAAGATTTTAAAAATAAAAACGAAAAAAATTCTATCTCCTGTGTCCCAGACATAGTGTAAAAAAAAAATGGGTAATACTGCAAACTAAACGGGGTAGAATGGCGCAAAAACGAGTGTCCTGTCTCAATTTTTTGAGGAGATAGAATTTTTTTTCGTTTTTATTTTTAAAATCTTACTTTTTTCTGAAAAATTACAGTTTTCTCTACTTTGTTTTAGCGTAGAAACTAAAACGATGATATTTTCTTAATCAGCATTAAATTTTCTAAAAGATGAAATAGGTCTAGTTAATTTAAATTCACTTTTAAGGGGCCTTTATACGCGCAAAACACAAAACATTTATTAAAACTTTTTTTGGGGGGGGGGGAGGGAGGGATTGCCACCTTCACAACTCTTTATCGATCATGCATATGGAAAAGTGATAAAAAACTAATACATTTATTCAATCTTGTAGGTACGTGGAGCAATCAAGTATTTATCCTCTAGCGTGTTTTTCATCAGAAAAACGTCTGTTAGACTCAAAAGGTGAAGTGCAATTGTATCATGAGTTACACCAATAAAAAGCTAACTAAATTCTGCAGTTTTTGAGAAATTTGACGGCTTCTAGGGTTCTCCAGTGAGGAGTGAGGAATTTTCAAAAAATATTAAAAATTTAAGTTTTAATAAATGTTTTGTGTTTTGCGCGTATAAAGGCCCCTTAAAAGTGAATTTAAATTAACTAGACCTATTTCATTTTTTAGAAAATTTAATGCTGAAAATATCATCGTTTTAGTTTCTACGCTAAAACAAAGTAGAGGAAACTGTAATTTTTCAGAAAAAAAGTAAGATTTTAAAAATAAAAACGAAAAAAATTCTATCTCCTCAAAAAATTGAGATAGGACACTCGTTTTTTGCGCCATTCTACCCCGTTTAGTTTGCAGTATTACCCATTTTTTTTTTTTACACTATGTCTGGGACACCCTGTATATTAAGAAACATTCTAAAGAAACATTATAATATTATAAAATATATTGACGAAAATGTGGCTAGTAGAAGGCTAAAGAAAAACTGGACGAGAGATCTCTTTGCTTAACATTTTAAATCAACTGAAGATGAGGAGAAGCACTAATGCTTCAACAGGTTTCAATCACATCAAAACATCTGATAGGATGATACTTTATCAAAAGTATTTGTATCTATAATGCTGTTTTTGTATGTTTGGGCTTAACAAACAACGGTCCTCATGTAGATATACATTAGGATAGGGAGGACGGGCTATCCTACAGGTTCAGTTAAGGTACGCATGATGGGATAGATCAGGCACGGGCAAACATTTCAAGGGAAGGACCGGATGAAATAGAAAACATCTAGGCGGGCCGAACAAATTAAACAAAACAAAGTTTTACAAGTGATAGACTTTATTTTTGACTTCAAGTTATATGGTACAACGGTAGAAAACTTGCAAAAAGTTACAAAAATGTATTTTATTTTTTAGAAGAGTATGAAGGCGTATGTGACAGATGAAACTGTGACCAAGCTTCTAAAAGTTGTTCGTAATCTGGTTGAAACTGGGATGTGCTGATTCATTGCAGTGAAGATAATTTGATGGTCGGTCAATCGGTTCTTGACGCTGTTTTTGCGAAGTAGAAAACACCTGTTCCCAGATGTAGGAAGATGCAACCATCGCTTTTATCTTCTGAGCGTGAGATTTCAGGTTTGGGAAACTTGATTTTAACAATGCCTTGTAGAACTCAATTATAGAAACGCTGATAAATAGTTGCTTCATTTCATTGTTGTATTGCTACTCAATTAGTTCGAGCTGTAATTATGGTTCAACCGATTCACAATCCACATTACACGGCATGCTAAAAAGCACCAAACAATGAGAAAAAGGAGAATGAAGAAAGGTGAGCGGAGCGGCACATCAAACAATGGCCGTTCTAATCTCCCCCGATTTAGCCACTTAGCTACTCCCTGCCTTTTTCTACCTCCTCTCTATTGTTCTGATTTTCAATCAATTTATTTAACGAACCTTTTAAAAAAAAAAGGCATACCAGGTTGTTTTCATAGCTCCCAAGTTTTTCTTCTTTCTAGGTCTTGGAAAATGAGTAAAATCTTTCTTGATTAGTTGTTTGGAAAGTAGCTTCAATTGCTTTTTGAACCCCTTCGATATGACTCCAAATATCAATAACTAATTGATGTCTTCCCTGGAATTTAAGGTTTAATTTATTGACACTGAGAAGTTCTGTAAAAAATGCAAAGTCTGAAATCCATTTAACATCACTCAAATGTTCAGACTCGTCTATTCCTTCTTCTTTCATGAAAGAGATTATTACCGACATGCGACAATACCGTAATTAATACGCAACGAGAAGTAAACAATCATTCTATTCTAGTTTTTTATAAAATAAATTTTGTCTTATGTATAATTATGTATAATTGTGTGTGACCATGTGGCGGGCCGGATTGACTAGCCCGAAGGGCCGCACTTGGCACGCGGGCCGTACTTTGCCCATTACTGGTATAAATAGATCAATACAATTAGGAGTGATGATTTATTTGCCAAAATGAAATTTTTTTCTATAAACATACGATAAATTTAAAACATCAAACTTTGTTACATAGATTATATTTATTAATTTTTTTAAGAATGTGAAACAAGAAATTAGACGTTGATACTCACCTTAACTATCAACTGAACACAAGAACTTCTGTACCGGGTGCTATGAGCGATTCAACGCGCTTTGCAGTCCGTTACCAGTGTTGGTTTGTGTCTGTTATTTTCGGTTTTTACAATTTTTTAGTTTATTGTTTTTAAATGATAAAAGTTGTAATCAAAAAATATATTTCGTCAAAATGTAAGTATTTTGGGATAAAATCGGAATTTAGGACAGATTTACACCAACCACTCTAAATAATAGAGTTTTCATGATATTAAAACAAATCCACCCCATCGCTGCTCTACTGCACACACTTTTATCTATTTATAGACATATAATTATTTAAAAAAATATTATTCCTATTTAATTGAAAAGGTAGTGATTGAAAAGAGTGTATACAAAAGATTAGCAGCTCTCTTTGCCGAAAGCAAGCAATCATTAGCTGGATCCTAATAATGTTCCACGGGGTTGGGCAATTTTATCTAAACAATGAGAAAAAGGAGAATGAAGAAAGGTGAGCGGAGCGGCACATCAAACAATGGCCGTTCTAATCTCCCCCGATTTAGCCACTTAGCTACTCCCTGCCTTTTTCTACCTCCTCTCTATTGTTCTGATTTTCAATCAATTTATTTAACGAACCATGGCCTTTTAGTTAAAGCGCCCAGCAAACTGGAATTGGCTTAGTGCAAAAAGAATACACTCGGAAATCCGAAATGGACGCAGTTTTTTTTTTCTCTTCTTGAGCTTTTCCTTTGTTTCATTCTATGTTTGCCATTTATGTGCTCTCGTTGAATCACAACTGAACAAAAGTACTACGCAGTGCGTATGAATAAATGTATGCAGTCTGTTTGAACAACTATGGGTTTAAAGGAGTAAATAGGATAAAGTATATTTTTTTTTTTTACGGAGACGCATTATTTTCTGAAAATAACGCCAATGCGTGGCCTATAGTACACATTTATGTATGTGTTGGAAGCTCTCGAACCATTCAGTAAGAATTTACCGCCTATCATCCACCATTCTTTGTCAACCTCTAACTCCCAGAAGTCACAGGTCGTCCTCCAAGCTGCTCCTTTGCGATTGGCCAAACTACTTCAGCCTTCTCTCTTTAGTAACAAAAACAAACTGCTAGAGCTCACTATTTTTTTATACTTAACTTTCGACGGCCATTTAAGGAACTTTCTTCTTTAAATCCTCAGTATCATCTGAATGAATCCAGCATTAAACACGCCAATAGATGAAAAACTCTGGGAGAGTACCGGTCAGAAAAATATATTTTGTATGACTGCCTGAAACTAACAACAATTCGTCTACAAGTAGGACTACCGTTGAACCAAACAGGAATCGTACATTACTAGGATTAGAAAATCATACATAATGTTGAATTTCATTAGTGAATTTGAAAAATAAACGCCGATGACACTTTCGATCAAAGGTTAAAAAAAAATTATTATAAATGTGCTCTGTACATTTTGTTTTAATTTTTTTGAAAGTTTTCATTTGTAACAGTTTATGGTGACAATTTTAGAGTAGGGAAGAAATTTTTATTTTCTTAACAAATTAGACTGGATTCCCTTAATCATAAGGAAAATTCGAAATTCTTACATTAAAAGGTGGCTTAGAGAGACCTAGGATCTCTTCGACTCTTGCAAGTCTCTCTCATAAGAAGGGGGTAAAGAATGGTCGGAGTTCCTCTGTATGGTTTTTTACAAACATTGTATAATTAGTATTATTTTATCTTTATTTATTACTTTAATTTAATTTCTAATAATTTATTTTTATATTTTGAATAATTAAATATAACTAATCTTGATTAGATTTGTTTATTTTTATTTTTTTTACATGTATAAACGCGTACATTAAGATGACAAATAAAATTTTCTATTTGCTTTTTCGGTGACTAAAGAGAAATAGAAAAGTGCCATCTCCGTAGTAAGGTTTTTACAAATCAGTGGGAAACGATTTGTATCCAAGGGATGAGATAATGTAAGGGGATTAATGATAAAGGGGCATTTTTTCTTTTTAAAAATAACAATAAGTTATCAAGGATGTATTACTTTTGGAAATCAGGATGAAGATATTAAGTAGGCATGGCATGCCAGTTAATAAATGTGAGAGAGCTTGGTCAAAAAGTTAATTATTACATCTCTTCAATCTAATTTAGAGCTCCTCGAACAGTCGATATACTAAACAACAATAGTCTAAGGGAACAATACTTCGCTGTAGAGAATCACGGATTCTTCGAAGCTGTTTAATGCCTGGGATGGATGTGATGATAATTTGGGAAATATAGTTCTCCAAGTATTGATCGAAAGTGAATTTGAATTTGCAGAATTGGGAAGGGCTATTATTAATGACGTACAAGCCTGTTTTCGATTCAGTTCCCCTCCGCTGCTTGCTAAAAGCTTCACAATGTATAATTTAACGCTGTCAATTTAAATATATAAATATTTTTAAAATTAATTTTCCACAGATTTGGGTACCGTAAGGCCTCCAGTTGATAATTACTATCCCAATGCAATGATAATCCGCTTCCTGTGCTCTGCGAATCCATTAAATGTTATTTATATATAATAATACAATTAGGTTAATTTCTCGAAAATTAGTTTGAGTTTCGTAGAATGCTAATTTCGTGATTGTAATTAATAAAAAACATTAATCGTCACTTAAATTATTGATAATTATCTATTAAATGAGGCATAATTAAAATATATATTTCCAAAAATAGTATATACAGGTATTATAATTATTATTTCCGCGTTTTCCCCTTAGGCAGCGTCAGAGCTTGAACTAAATCTAATTGTTTCCCTTTTGTCTTTCCAAATCCTCTTCATCAACTCATTGTGCTGTTTCCTTCTTCCTTCTGTCCATGTCATATATATATGCATATAATGCTTTAAAAGGTAACGTTTGTTAAAAATAGTAGTAACAGAACTCAGTAAGTTGAAAAAAAAATGTATCTACCAAAATAATAATAAAACCTTTTGATTTCATATAATCTAAGAATGGACTAATCTGTATTTTCATTCTTTGTACACATTGTAATACAGTAGAAATAGTTTTAAATGTCATCGCTTGAAATAACGAAATAGTTATGACAAATATTTCATAGATTTATTGTTTACCATATTATAACGTTGGAAAATTGTCAGTCATAAGGACATGGCTTGTTAAGTTTTTAACTTGAGAAAACGAATCAAAAACCAACGATTCGTGGCAAGGAAATAGTGGTTATTATAGCATATAATCTCTTTGTTATTTGCTTTCCCTTACTCTTACAATTAGTTAACTTCCCTTTACTATTATAAAAAAAAAAAAAAAATCTGTTTATTGAAAGATTTTTTAATCAAATTATTTGCAGTGCGTTGTCTAGTTCTCACACCTTATACACAATACACATCTTTCCAATATCAAATACTCAATTAAAATTTGTATTCCGCCCTCTAGTTTGTTTTTAGGCCTTTTTTCCTAGTAATGTAACATAAAACTCTGTAACATAATTGGCTGGGTCAAAATGCAGAACGATGTCCTCTTAGAATATTACATAAATTAACATAATAATTTGAGTTCGGTTTTTTATATTACCTTGTTAAAAAAACGAACCTTTAGACATATGTAATAATATATTTAAAAAAAATAAATTTATATATTTCAAAATAATGTTTATACATGTTTCTGATAGCCACTTATATTTTTACATGGTATTATATTTAAAAAAAATCCTTCAAAATAGATAAAGACAAATATACAAATTTAATAATTTAACTTAAATGTAAACAATTTTATAGTAATGACAAGTTTGTTTCTTCTGTGAGTATAATATTTAATACCTTGATTATTGTTAATTCCTATTGCTTGTATTAATAGATTTTCTGAAGCTATAGGTTTTTAGAAGTATGTTTTAATTTGATTTTGTGAAGAATGTTTAATGGTGAGAACGAAATTCGTAATTTTTAGAGCATGGTTGTTATTTTTGTACAGTAGTCGAATAATTCTCATTAATATAAATATTCGAATATAGAAAGTAGTCGTTAATAATTCTCACACGTTTGAGTTTTTTAGAATTTCCAGTAATGGCTTCTTCTTTCCAATAATGACGCAATAGTGACTCTCCTTTCTAGGTCGATAATAGAAGAATTTCAGTTTAATTGTCAATAATGACTAATACAGAATATAGAAATAAACTATGTTTTTGATGAAAGAAAAAGCTTTTTAGTTTTAGTTCAACAAAAAACGGACCATTAGAAATTATAAAATCGTATAAAACGAATGCAGATTTTCGTTAGAATTACTACATAAATATTTCCAATTGTCGGTCTTATTTAAATTTGTTTTCAGTAGGAACAGAAAACCGACCAGTCATAGGAGAAACCCATTTACCTGACTAATAAATGTAGGGATCAAAATTTATTTACCTAACTTCTTAACTCCATATTTCGTCTCTTTAAACTCAGCCTGTTATAGGTCTTGATATATGACAGAAGCTCTTCCATGTTTTCTCCTTTGGTGAGTATCGTTATTGTCGATTTCTTATCTTACATTTCTTTCTTTTTTTATACAAATACAAATAGTAAATGAGATAATAATGATCTTAATATCATGCCAATTGGTCGTAAAGTAACAACCTACTGATAGAAATTCAATAGGTTCTGTATTATAAGGTCTTTTGGCTTTCTACTTTTCAGACGCCTCGGAGGATTTTTGGGAATCGAGTATGAAGCAACTTGGGAGACTAGTGGATTCGGGTGGGTATGGAGTACTATGAACTATTAAAGGATAGGTATCTGCTCTGGCCATATGGAACATTTAGATCTCAATGGATAAGTTTGTTTGTGACACAATAAGGGGCGTTGAGGATTTTACAACACAATTTTAAAGCGCCTATGTGGGATTCGAACCCACGACCTTCAGAACCGAGCGTGCTGAGACCCTCGCCCCTACTCTCTCGGGATTGAGGACTTTATGGATAATTTTATTTGTGACGATTAAGGAGCTAAAAGATTTTTCGAAGGATTTTGGATTGGAAGGATTGGATACGAGAAGAATTGGATGGTTCATTAGAGCACCAGATCTCAAGATCCTATATCCAAATAGGTCTTACTAATATGTTTATGTAAGTGAGCCTTTTGAAACTAATCGGAATCTTAGAGCGTGTGTCTAGTAAATGTTGAAGGAGTGGAAAACGACGGGATGTTTTTTGTCTTGTATGTGGATTCCAAGTAAGACGTTTGTGATAGAGTCCTAGGTAGTGGACCATTCAACAATTAATGTACAAATATTATCTATTTAGAAAAATGCTGATGTTTTGAATTTTTTGTAGGTTTTACTGGTGATAAATTTTTAACATTCGATACCAGCCATCGAATATAAATATTCCAATAGAAGTGGTAGGTAATTCATCAATGTTAATCAGAATAAGGTTGTGGAGACTGAGTTGATTTTGTGTATTTTAAAAAATGGCAGTGCGAATTCAAAGGGAGGAATAGGCCTTTGACTGATTATACTAATTAATGGGTAAGCTACGGTATCTTGGCGGGCTAATTATTTTAGAAGTTGGCAGAACTGAGGAGGTCTCTGTATTAGGTTTGGTCTGTGCAAGTTTTAAAAGGTCCCTCATCCCTCCCTCGTGCTCTGCCAACCGAAGACGCCGAGCGGTGTAATTATGAGTTGCTCTCCTTGGGTACGTGTGAGAACTTGGGCTCCGCCTTTCCTCGTTAGTGCCTTATTAATCTGCCAAAGATGAAATACATCATTCAGTGGCTTTAGTTATCATCTTCCCCCTCACCTCTCCTCTACCTCCCTCGTAAAATTACGCCGAGTTACTAACTGAAGCATCAAATATTGCCAACCCATCCTAAGGAGGGGTCTATAATGCACGAGTCGAAACACTTCGGTTCAATATATAATGTGGTCGAGGTAATAATCAAGAGATTGCAAAACATTCTTAATTTTATCAATTTTTTAAGAAGCATTTGAAAATCTAGACATTTTATTTTATTTATTTTTCATTTTTTTTAATTTATTCATTTATTCACTGCTGAATTCTACTACAATCAGCAAATGTGCTAAATTTAGGATTATTATGCAAAAGGATGAAAAATATCTCTTAGTACCTTGTCCTGGCTTCATTTGAACTTCTTTTTCATTCTTAACCTTGTCAACTATAACATTTTTCTTTACCTTTCAAGATTATATTCAGTCCTGATTTAAAGATTGCATTAACATCGATTTTTATCGTTAGTAGTTGTAATGGGAGTAGTATAAACTAAAAGTACTTAATCATTTTTTATTTTACATTGGGAGAAATAGTAAGCTAAAAAAAAATATGAGATATAAACTTTTACTTTAAGACATGGTGTGGACAATTTTGTATTACGTTATTAACATAATTCCTCACCAGTCATTTTATCACATTTTCTCAGTTAATACATTTTTTCAATTTAAATATTTGGTGAAATTTGCCATAGCCCACATGGTATAATCCTTTCTAAAGATATATTATTTTTTCATCTTATCTTCAAAGGTTTATTTACTATCAGAATAAGCTTCCTGCTCGGTTTTACTATACCGTTCCGGATTAGAATAATTTATAATTTCGTCTTCAGAGTTAGAAGAATGAGACTCCGTGGATTAGCCAGTGCTTATTAAATATTCTTTTTCCTTGTCAGATTGCGATTTAAGCTTTTGTAAAATAAGTAGGTATATCTTTAGTTTTAATTAAAAGTGATATAATAGCCATAAAATATTCTACTGATCCCCGATGAATAGATCCGCTACCTCCAACTGGACAAACGTTCAACATGGAAACCACATATAAGACTACAAGAAACAGAATCCAATAAGAGGTTTAGTTGACACTGGAGGAAATCACACAAGATATATTGACCCCTCGAGGTTTAGGGTAATATCCGCTATTGAATGATCATCTTATTTAATAGTTATATTAAAATAAATATACTAAATGCTTTCAAAGTTTTATATTTGATTTATTAGATATTCATTATGATATATACTTATAAATATATTTTGAAAAATAGTATAATTTATTTGTGTATATATATTAAGAAAATTAATAGATTTCTTTAATATATATACACTTTTTTCCGAAATAGAAACTATAAAATATTCGTATGGATCGTATTGTTATTTTTGTGGAAAAATAATTCACGAAAAAAAAAAATTAAGTCATTTAATTTTAAACCAAATAACAAAAAACTGCTCGTTATTTTCGACTTATTCAAAATCTACTAGACAAACACTCTAAGATACCGATTAATTAACAAAGACTCATTTACATGACTATATTAAAAAGACTTATTTAAACATATACTGTTGAAATCTGGGGCTCCACTAAACCATCTAATTCATCTCGTATCCAATCTTTGCTATCTTAAAGCTTTCGATAAATCCTTATTGCTCCTTACTTTGCCATAAATAAACTTATGCTTAAAGACTGTAATGTTCGATGTGTTGCTGATCTAGCCCAAACCAGATAACTATCCATTCATAGTCAACTCCATAACCATTCAACTCCACTAGTCTCTCAAATTACTTCGCATTCTATTTCCGAAAACCCTCTGAGGCTTTATTGAGTAATACCAGTGAGTAGTTTCTTAACAAGCAATTGACATGTTATTATGAACGTTACAATAACATATATCTTATACATATATTTTTTCTATTAAAGTGGGAATATATAAGTATCATTGCAATGACGTGTAACTTAGGTATCATACAGACTGTGCAAATAGTAGCTGTGACGGTGATTGAAACGTTTGCCAGTCGGTTTATATGAGGTTTTAGTGAATGTGTGTATTTAGTGGTTGTCTTAGTTTCAGTGAGGATCGTTTACAGGATTCCTAATGGCTAATATAATGTTAACCGCGTCTGTTTAACACGTGGGTTCATGTCAGTTGAGTAATTTAAAATGATTTTAGATTATAGTAAGAACTCTATACATGATATTTATTAACATTTGAACAAATTATTCGAATAGACTCTTCAAATATGAGCCAATTTTTTTTCCTTTATACAAAATGTAAATGTTTATATTCCCGTTCAGCTATCTCTACTTCCTTATAAAATGGAAAAAAAGTTCAGAGACATGGAAAGAAATTATACATTTTATCAGTTCCCTTGCAGTCTGGATAATCAAAACGTGAAAGAATACATATATACTGTAGTGATATTTCATAGATGGATATCATAAGATAAATGAATTTCAAGAACATGATGATTCATCGTAGATGTTTATCATTTCCTCATCGATCAGGTCATTTAGTATTTAGTTTTTAATGATTGATATATTGGGTCGTTCCATATCAAATGTCCGTTTTTATTATTTAATTGGGGTTTTTATTATAGAAGGATTTCTGTTGTTTAAAGGTTGATGTTTACAGACTATATTGAGCCATTATTAATCCTCTTTTATTGTTGTATTTACTGTCACTTAAATCGATCGTATTAATTCGTCGATTAATCGAGAGTAAATTTTAGTTATGAGTTTAAACTTCGAAACAATACCATTGGGGTCTAGAAAGGATGTTCTAACGAACGTAACATTCACCGGTGGCTTGAAACATTTTTATATGGTAACACAGATGATTAAACAATTATACTCTTAAGTAGGAAAGTACCTATACTCTTACAATACAACATCAGACCTCATTTTTGACAACAGAGAGTGAATAAATTAAACGAGCTAGGTGACGGACTTCTTCCACAGTCACTCTTATTTGCCGAACTTATCTCCAACAGATTTCCATAAGTTCAGAATTTTAGACAACTTTCTTTAAGGTAAAGTTTTTGAAAATGATTCTCAGGCCAAGAAACGCATTTTCTGACTTAATTTCTTCACAAAACTGTTAATTTTTCAGTTCTGAGATTGAAGATTTTATAATAATTTGGTAAAATGTATATGAAATGCAGATAAATATTAATTATCTACAGCTTTTCTCAATTTTAATTTTAGAATTAAAATGATCAAATTGCTTCAATTAATAATTGAATAAAATTAAAAACTAGTCGTCATTCGGAATAAACAAAAGATGAGAGAAATAAAAAAAGTGCGTATAAAAAAAGCCTTAAAACTTATTAAATGTTAGCTAATGTAACTTTTTTTATTCAAACCATTATAGCTGTTAAGTGGTAGCTCTTAGCGACATATATTAAAATATATATATATATATTTTCTATTAAATTTCTGATTAGGGAACTGACGTCAAATTTTCGATCCGAGCAACATCAACAGGGCAAGAGCGTGTCAAAAAACATTTTTTAGTGTGAATGAAAAAATGTTTAAACCAAAAAATATCGTTCTCCGGCCAAAAGGCATATCAATTTCAATGTGATTGTTATGTAACTATTCAAAGACTTTTTCAAGTCTTTCAAAATTATTTGAAAATAAGGCATGATAAAAAAAAATAACTTGGTTATAGGGTAGGATTTGATTGTTTTTCTAAAATATCTTTCGAAAAATACAATCCCGAAAGTAATTTCAGAAGAGATAGAAATGCGATTCAGTGATACAGAAACTTAAGATGGCCCGCTTGTATCTTTCACTTATATCTAATTGGACATCTTCAGGATGAAGTTGGGAGATGTGTGAGCGGAATAATTCACCTCCTCCCTCATAACTTAAAGGAGCCAATAACAGGTTTAGTGGACACTGGAGGAAATCACGCAAGATATATTGGCCCCTCGAGGTTTAGGGTAATATCCGTTATTGAATAATCATATTATTTAATAATCACATTAAATAAATATATATATTTAATTTAGTATAAATGTACATGTTTAATTTCCTATATATCTGTATATTTAATTAATTATGTTATTATATGTACTTTATAACTATATTTCCAAAAATTGTATATTTTATGGACTGAGTTTAAATTAAAAAAATTAACAGATTTCTTTCAACAGGTTTCTTTTTTGTTTTTGAATTTTTTTTCGGGTATAATAACTATAAAATAATAAATTAATCGTTTTAAAACAAATTAAAAATGTAATTGATCATATTTTAATTAAATTTCCTATGAAGTTTTTTTTTATTATACTTTATTTATAATTATAAATGTATATAATTCAAAGACATAAATTGTGAAGAACTACTCATTAGTAATGCTAAAATAACTGTTCTACATTAGAAAGTCCCTATGCCATCATCTTTCCAGTCGCATCGGAGGTTTATTGGGAATCGAGTTAGAAATAAGTGGGAGATTGGTGGATTCGAGTTGGTATTTTTTTCCGAAATCCTTTTTTTTTTTTTTTTTTTTTTTTCTTATCTAAATGCACCATATTTTACTTAGAAATATTTTAATGGGTTTAAGTTCAAAAACAATTTTATATAAATAAATTAATCGTCAGATAATAGACCCATAAAGATTAGGTTTCAAATAATTATCATTTAAGTTAATTATTTTGTTCTCGTTTATAGAAAGTATTATAGAATGAACTAATTTGATTAAACCTTTAAAATGATTTATTTATCATTTTTAAATATTTCCTTGACAAAAATATTTCTTTATAATTAATGGAACTACCTCGGCGGTCGTTGGGCCATTATAAGGCTTGGCTACTGTTTCAGTTTGAGCACGAAAGGCGAGCAAGTGGACGCCGGTAATTTGACATGAAAGGAGTGGATTTACACGAACCCAACCACCGCCGTCAAATAAAGCGATATTTAGAAATACTCTGTTGCATAAATTGGTTTATATTTAGTAATTTCATCCTTTTTTTAAGGTACAATTTTTTTTTAATAATTAAGGCGTTTCAGGTGCTATTTAATTTATACTATTATATAAAAGGACAAGACATTTTTAGTTTGTGATCATTAACTGCGAAAACTACTGAACCAATCTGTACAAAATTTTAACCGAAATGATCTTCATAGTTTAAGGAAGGTTTAGCAATAATAAAATATTAAGATTTTCAATTATATTACCGAAAAACGGCAATAAATATGTGGTGCGCAGTGAAGTTTGATAATCGACCGATAGGTGGCGAGCACCATTCGAGGGAGGTTATAAAGGTACGGTGTTAGATAGAGCTAGAAATTTATGATAAAATTTACTTATATTCAATCCAATTGTTAATATATGGAGCGACATGTAGATCCCAGTGCAATTTGAAAATCGACCGATATGTGGCCATTCAGCAACAAAGTTTACAATGGTAAAACTATTAAGCCGAACTGTACTAAATTTTAACATCAACATAATACATAATAGCAAACGAGGTTCGCCAAAATGTTATATGCTTATATAGTTATAAATGGATCGATAAAATTATTTCTGTCAAATTGGATGTATAATTATACTTTTAATTACTCTTCAAAAACCCAATCAACTCAAATTTAACCTGTTTAGAAATTAATGCAATGTTTGGAAATAATATTGAAGGAATAAGGATAAATTCCATACTTCAATACAAGATTTGTATCGATTAACAAATGAAATTCAATTTTTTAGTTAAAGTAATCTTTATGTATGAGAGCAGGTGAAGCTGCAACGGGATATGCTATTTAAAAATAATTTTTAGTCATAATTCTTGATAATACTCTGTGTGCCTATTATAATGCAATAGACAAAATAACATTTCTTTCACTCCCACCTTTGCTTCAATGTGAAATCCATTTTATTAGTTCTTCAAGGATAGCTTTTTGTCTAAAATGTTATAGCGACAAAAAAAAAAAAAAAAAAAAAAAAAAAAAAAAAAAAAAAAAAAAAAAAAAAAAAAAAAAATAAAAATAAAAAAAAAAAAAAAAAGCAGGATTTTTAATATCAGCGCTGTACGAAATTGGTTAAGTTGCCCTTCTTCATAAGGCTTAAAGTATCTGCTTCGGCATTTATGGTATTTTACGGTAATTACAGTATTTTGGAAAACTATAAAAAATGCTCTACTGAAATGTGCACAATTTTAACTTCTTCACGACAACCAGGGAACTAATGTACGAATTTAATTAAATAATTTGGATTAACAAAACTTACATAAACCGGTAGCACTATGGCAATATATGGGTATATATTTCCTGAAGTAAATTATAATTTTTTTCTCCTTTAAAATAATTGTGTGAGATATCCCGAAAAAAAAAAATGCTAGTGACAGATAACGTTACTGAATCCCATTGAATTATAAATTTTTAATATCTTTTTTATTTTATTACGTCTTTGACCTGTCATCTTTCCAGAAGAAAATTTTGTTACTATTCTATTCTATTCTATTATAAGTGGTATAAGCTTCACTAAACCTTCCGATTTTTCCTGTACAATCCTTACAGTCCAAATGCATTCGTAAAACCCTCATTGTTCCTTATTATACCACAAATAAAATTGCCTATTGTAATCTAAATATCATATAAGTTGCAGATTTGGTCCGAACAAGATACTTATCCTTCCATGACAAGCTACTTACCCACTCGAACCCACTAGTCTCCCAACTTGCTTCATACTCAATTCCCAATAACCCTCTGAGGCGTCTCTGAAGATGACCTAGGGACTCTCTAATGCAGAACATTTATAAAAGAGCTACTAATGGGTAGTTTTTACTTGTTATTGAGATGTCATTGTATTCATTTTACCGCACATTCAGTTATTGTATATATTGCATACAGTTGTGAATATACTCGTAAATAAAGTATGTATAAACAAAAATACAAAAAAAGAATTCTTACTGAAAATAATTGTTTTTAAGTGCTTAATATTCGATTTTCAATAACATCTTTAAACACGTTATTAAAATCATTAGTGGACCATCGTTTTTACTTAACCATTGGCGTTTGTACTTTGACTAAAAACTCAATCTAATTTAAAAAAAAAAAAAAAAAAAAAAAGAGTAGAGTTTAAACTATCGTATACTAACTTTTCTTGTTTTCCCCCAGACACTAGACGCTTCTAAATGCGATAGTCCCTGCATTGTCTAAATTATTCAAGGAAATTTCTCGTCCTTTTTTTCTCAAACTTTTATTTTATTTTCTAAGAGTTGAATTTATTGATTTTAGGAGCAAAGGGATAAAATTCCTCTTAATACTTTTGAAATTTTTTAGTAATGAAAGTATGAATGAAATCATACAATAAATGTTATGGTACAGTTATTAGATAGTTAAATGTTCCAACTTTATCAATTATGGAATTTTTTTCGTATGAAATGTTTACAGTGTTTTACTTAACGTGGAAAGTTTCTTCTTTACAGGGGACCTTTTGTTTATAATCGTCTCGAGCTATTAACAAGTATTATTTCATTAAAGCTAATATTAAATAATAACATATTTTAATATATGAAAAGACTTTCGTTAATACTATTAGGGCTTCTATTTTTAAATTCATTGTTTGTTAAAATGGATTTTTCTAATTTTTATTTATTGGTTCTACTTTTTGTTTTATTGTCATTTTATTATTGGGAGTTGCAATTAATTTTAAAGGATTGATAAGAGATGGTATTACTAGTCTCTAATCCCATCGGGCCAACTTTTTGCTATATTCATGTTGAAGGGTCATCATTTAGCTTTGATTTTCAGTAGGTGTCATTTCTCTGAAGTGTGAACAACATTATTTTTTTGCTCTCTAAACATGTCAAATTTTGTTCCAAGCAAGACGAATTTGCGGGAAGCTTTGCTTTTCTGCTTTCATTTGAAGAAAAAAGCAGCTGAACCCCATCGGTTAGTTTGCGAGGCTTATGGGGACCATGCTCCATCGATTTCCACTTGTGAGTACTGGTTTCGGAGGTTTATTATGAGTGTATTATGAGCTGCTGAAACCGAATGAAACGATCACAGGAGACCTCTACCGAACTCAGTTGATGTGTTTGAGCCGTGCACTAAAGGAAAAACGGCCTTTAGGGGAATTTAGGGGAATTAGGGGAAAGGCACGACAAGGTAATCTGGCAACATGACAACGCTCGGCCGCATGTTGCTAAACCGGTCAAAACATACCTGGAAACGCTGAAATGGGAGGTCCTATCCCACCCGCCGTATTCTCCAGACATTGCTCCTTCTGACTACTACTTGTTTCGAAGCATGACACACGACCTGACTGATCAGCGGTTCACTTCTTATGAAGATTGCAAAAAATGGGAGGATTCATGGATAGCCTCAAAAGACGAAGCCTTCTTCCGAGCTGGTCTCCGTAAATTGCCAGAAAGATGGGAAAAAGTAGTCGCTAGCGATGGACAATACTTTGAATAATATACATTGTACCATTTTTTCTAAATAAATGCTCAAAAATCGAAAAAAATTCTTTAAAATTAATTCCAACTCCCAATATATTAAATAAGATACTATATATAAATAAGTTTGAATATATGTGATCGTATTTATGATTATAAAAAGTAGGATGATTAGAGGAAACAATAAAAAATTTTAGACGATGTGCCCACTCCTTTCTTTAACCAATTTATAGTTTGCCTTAGTTATCTTCACGACAGAGTGGTTATGTTGCTATATCTTTTTTAGATTTTTTTTTTTAAGTTTTCCATCTTGTATATGTTTTTGGTTTAAACTTTATTCTGTGTTTTAATTTACAAAATAATTTTTACTAATCATTAATCATTTTATTATATCACTTTAAGTAGTTCATTAACCTTATTATATTTCACTTTTTCACTTTTTTCTTCTGGTTGTGTATTTTAATTTTTTTTGTTTTTGCCCTGATGATGGCCATCGAAGTTAGGAACAAAACATTAGCAAAATCAAAATATTGTTTGTTAATATGAAACATTGCTTACAATTTTTGACGGATCCTTCATTCCACCTCATATAATATTCACCCATGAATATTATGGTATGGTGACAACCTCTTGTAATTTTTTATAGAGTAAAGTTTATAAGGTCTTTATCATTGATTAGTGATATGCCATTTTTGTCGTATGATATAGTCATATAAATTTTTATTCTTTTAGGTCGGTGATATTCGATAAAACGCATATCTTATTGGATTCCTTAAAACAAAATCTTCTGGCTAGCCATTTCCAAACAGGATCGATAATTCAGAAATATATCCAAGACAGTTGCCACTACGGGTAAGGGAAGGCCACCTGACACCCGAAGACGGGAGAGTGCTGTGAATAAAAGAACACAGTCCCTACCTCGCGGCCAGGAGCACTCTGAAACTTATATCCCTACCTATCTTGGAATATCACATGCTTTATTCCACCGTCTTTAGAGAATTGTTCCTTAGGTCATACTAAATCATTTTAATATTAAAAAAATTAAAACTTTGATAAAATGAATTTTTTTAAAACATATTATTAAAAATTGTTACAAGTGAATTTCTTGTCAATATCTATGGTATCTGTGATCAGCTGGAGATACTCAACAGCACCACCGATAATATAAACAATAATGAAAGAAAATAATAAAGAAAGAAAATACATATTTGAGGAAATCCAGCTACTTTTAAGTGTTCAGGCAGTATTTTCCGGAATGTATATAGTGACCAGGTATTATGGATATTTTTATTTACAAGAAGATTTCCTTGGTATCGTGAATGAAATTTTTTTTTTTTATAACTATTGTTTTATTTAATGAATATTACAAGCTGTCTCTCTAAAGAGCAATGAATAATATGGATGGTAGAGAATCTACTCATAAAATATGTACAGTTAAGTTAAATAAAAATAATATTAAAATAAATCCTCCAACAATATAAGATACAAAATATAGTAAATGTTAATATAAAGTAAATTAGAAAATAAAATATAAAGAGTATCAAAAATAGTAATGATAAATAGGTAAAAAATAAGAATAAAAAATAAAAAATAAGAAAAATAAATTAAAAAAGCGCAATCACACTATTGTTATACAATGTACATAAAAACTCTAGGGAACCCCGGACCAAGCTTCCGCCCCCCTCCTTATGAGAGGGCAAGGAAGGCCTACAGTAATCCCAACGTTTTTCTCTCAACCGCGTCATTAGTGTAAAAATCCAGTGGAAGAGTAGGCGCCGCAGTCGCTCAAAACTTGAGTAGAGAAGCTGGAAATTGTCGGAACTATAGTAATATATCATTATTACAATAGGTCTCGGGGCCATTGCTGTTTTTTAATTTTCGAGGAAGATTTTAAGGATGTGTAGAACTGAATAGTCAATCAGCAAGATGGTTAGTGGGGTTGGGAAATTTTTGATGGAATTTAAGGAAATTTAAGGGGTTCGGGGTCAAGCACAAATGGTATATTGAGGTCATTATGTTAGGATTGTCTATAGAGCTGGTTTGGGTATGCTCGATCTGTATGTAAATATAGTAAATATGTATGATCGTATATATGATATACATTTTATTTATTTCATCTGTATAACTTTTATTTTATAGATATGCTCTTATGTTATTAATTCGATAATCTAGTAAATAATGTTTCAATGTGTGGTTTACAGCATTGTTACTTATTGCCCTTAGTTGAAATCATTGTAATATTTGCTAAAATAAATACATATACATAACAAAAAAAAAAAAAAGAAAAGAAACAGTTTTCACTAGGGACAAAACGGAAAACAGAAGCGGCTTTCAGACGGGGCCGAATGACTACAGTACCCGCAATACATTTCTGTAACACCTTGACATCGTACTCTCTGCCCCTCTTGGTGGCAATCCTTTTATTACACATACACTAATAATTGGGTGCAACAAAACAAAAAATTCTACTATTAATATAGTTTTTAATTTTTTACTGACGCAAACATCAGTAAAATATTTGAGTAAAATAATTCATACAACTAGTTATCTATCAACAATTGCTGTGACAGATAATTCCTCTAGGCCTATAAATATGTAAGATTATATTGTATCTCAATAATAATAATAACAGTAATAATTGATGAAACATGTAACGTATTCATTCAATCCAATCTGGTTAGATTAATGATAATGATGTCATTGGCTTTGGTGTCGGTAATCAAATAACTTAATATTAAACAACTGTAATCAGGTTGATTAGTGTTGGTCACTACTGAATAATTAATTTCAAAAATCGATAAGTCCATCAGACGAATGGCCTTTTAGGAACCCTGAATCTACACCCAACTTTTCCCCCTCTATAAAAAAGAATAAAAAAAAATCACGCTATTAGTGTGATTAAAATATGAGGAATACTAAAAGTATTGAACCAGTATCTGAAAAAAAAAATCTAGATTTATAAATTAACTCAGTTATATTCATGTTACTTTTTTTTAAATAACAACACTGTTCCATTATAAAAAAATAATTATCTAAGTATGTATATACGAGTATCTGCTATACGCAAACATCCTTATTACCGTAAATGTCAGAGAAGGTAAAAAACTATTTCTTAAATATTTTGTTATTGAAATGTCAATTCAGAGTAGACATTTTCGATTGTTATGCTTGAGTGCTGCTTGTTATTAACTCAGCCCCAGAGGTTTGTAACTTCAAGGCAATAGGCTTTCGGTGGAGAGAGTAACAGGAAAATTCACCAACTTGTATAGTTAGATACTAGTAGTAATACATCCTGATGCAAACGATTATAGTAAACTCTCTTCCGCTTTGTTTCAAACCTATGTGTTTAAGTGAAAGGCCAAAAATATCTAAAAAGGTCAAAGAAATAAAACAAAATATTAGATTTAGAAAAAAAATGCCATTTTCGTGGTGCTCCAACTTTAATTTTTTTAGTCTTACATTAGCTGTTTAATTCCTCGATTCGAACTTATGTGTAGTCTAGCTAATTTCAAAATAGATCTCCTGAAAACCTTTACAAAACGGGGAGGTTTTATTTAAAGAATGTAATAATGCAGTATTCCAGAATCCGTGTAAGACCATATGATGTGTTTATAGGCTGGGTGAACCCTAGGAGTACGAGCTGATCCCTGGACCAGTAAGCCTTGAATAACTGAACAATAAATTCATGGCCGGAGCTGTACCGCTATCCCCATTCTAATCCGCATGACTACAAACCCTCGACCCTTTTCCCTATAAACACTGATCACATTGATAGTACCATCTGGCTAATGTAGGTCTATATATTTGATTTATTTGTCTAAGGATTATTATAACGCTTTGTATTTTAAAAAAATATTTTTTTTTAGATGTTCAGTGGTCTTGTTGGGAAGCAATATATCAACTTTGTAAGGAAAAAAAACAAAAAAAAACAGGCTTTTACAACACATTTTCGTGTTGCTACAAGACGAATTCAGGATGTCTAGTTTTCAGTAGATTAAACAAGCTAGGAGAAGTATATATAGGACGCAATTTCAACAAAATAACAACAAATTCCATAATCTTGCATTCTGAAATATTAGTCGTTTGTCACTAGTTATTATATTAACTACAGATGCAATAAAACATACAGATTCTTCTTAGAAAGTGGTTTATATCAATTACATACAATACATAACAGGATGAAATAAATCTAGTGGTGATTGTTTATTTTTTATTAAGTGAATAAATATTTTAATATATATTTTTCATTACTATAGGGTGGTCGGAATCAAAATTTCGTTAGTCGGAAAGAAAGAATGTTATGGTTGAATTTCGCAATTTAACGGAAATTTAGTGATATAAACGAAAAAAAAATAATTATTTGCTAAAATTACAGAAATATTGTACTATTAGAGAAAAAGTTTTAAATACCCTGTTTTGTTTTTGATTAGTTATTACTTTTAACTTGAAAAATTCTAGATTTTTTTCTTTCATTAACAACTATAACAAGTTTCTTAAATGCGAGAAAGCAAAACAATGATTAACATTAATTATCCCGACGATGCCAAGTATTAAACCGACTATTTACAAAATAACACCAGAAAAATTGGTGAGTGAATATAAGCTCTCTTCAAAAAAGTCACCAAAAATAGTAGACAGTTTATTTTTACAGGAAAAACAATTATTTCACATCACAATCATAACTGTCTCTTTCAGCTCCGACACATTTTACCTGCACCTCTCTCCGAATGTTATCGGAGAACTGTCTATCGCAAAAGATGCAAGTAGTGATCTCTGACAAGAAACATGGCGAAGTTCCTGAGGGAATGGGGTCCATATTTACACTATGAAAGGGTGCCCGTATTTACACCAACACCAAGAACGATGGCTATTATCGCATGTAACGTTAAAGCGCACATGACTAAAGTGTGCATCAAAAAGTAAATTAAGATGATTTACTTTCCAGACATCATTGTGGAATTATTTTTAAATAATCATAAGAACATAAAACGAAAATGATTTCACATGTCGCTCAAAAGTTTACAGTCCAGAATGAACACCAATTTGAACAATAACTCAAGCTGCATCCACACTAGTTCAAAGAATGGTTCCAACTGCACACTGCTATCTTATATTAGCAAATGGCTCCATAGACAGTCCTCGCCGCCAGTTTTCAATATCTCCCTTAGCCAGCAGGGAGGGTGCCCATATTTACACCAATGCCCGTTTTTAAACTTTTCCTCTACTGGATAATTAACATAAAATGACAAAAATTATTGAAGAGAAAAACAGATCACAAGTTTATATTCAATTTTACGAAAAATATACTGGAAAACTTAATTATATCAGAGAATAAGTTAATCTTGAATTCTTTTGCTTTACTTAGTGGCTTCTCTTAATTATTATTGGTATAATATGATGTTTTTTTTATCCTTCTTCAAATAAATCCAGTTTGAAGTTTGAAATATGAGGGATATTCTAAAAGTACATTTTACTATGTAATCACTGAAATCTAAAAAAATCTAGATATTTTAAATAAAATAGTTTAGATTGAAAGTCCCATTGACAATAGATTCAGATGTGTTTAAAGCCTGTGTTGTTAACTGGTTTGTGTTGGAAACCTTCCCGGGAGGGTAGTTGCAGTCTATCTGCCTCACTTCTATTTATATCCTACTCCTCTTAACTTTCTCCGGGTAGAAGTCTCCGTATAGAACTCTCTACAGTCCGCTTTCGCATAAAAACTAACAACTAATTAATGAAAAGTTATTTTCTAATAACTAAAGAACTATTGTTCTTTTATATTCTAAACATTACATCTTATATTATTTAAAATATTAAATAATATGTAAAATATAATTTGAAAGCAGTCCTAGAATTTTATATGTATAATTATAGTTTTCGTGTTTAAAATTAGGTAGTTTGTATTAATACAAAAATATCTAATCATCAGTAATCAAGTTATTTATTTTAGATTACATTTTCTATTTTTCTCTTCTTTTTTTTTTTTTTTACATCATTAGAATGAAACTTAGACACATATTGATACTTGCCTTACATATGTGCTCTTCTGGTTTTCAAACCCAAATATTGCAATAAATAATAAATACACTTCCGAGACAGTAAACAATAAAACTATACATAGCAACTAACATAAATCAACAATCCAATCACCACTTCTTTTATTTATAGCTACATTCTAGAATTTGCTAAAGTATACAAGCTTAACATTACAAGAAGGAAAATAAAAAAGGAACGGATGCGAGATCCTTATGCCCAGGAAATGATTGTGTCGTTATAAACAATGTATAAAGCTAAATATATTTTTATATCACAATTATAAACATATTTTTTATCACACAGGCGCTTTCGGCAAAAGTGTCATTCTCGATTGTGAGCTACAAAAAATAAATCTCTAAGAATGTTTTTTTTTATTTATTTATTTTTAACTTTAAATTTTTATTTACATTAGCAGGTGTAAAAGTGATTAGAATCAGTAAATTTGGGGAAATACTGAAATATTGGGCTGTAAGGCATAAGGAGAAGCAGAACTTTGACACCTCCTTCTTGCTCGATTTTTTTTTTTTTTCAAATAACTCAGGCGATCACTAATTATGCCTAGGTGTTTTCTTGTATGTGCGTTGTGGCCATTTTGTTTATGAGCGTGTACTATAAATCATAAAACAATTTCTTTTAATCGAATATAGCTCATTAACAGATGGTATGCGAAGGTCGGAAAGTAAAGTTGTGTAGCTTACCTAACAGATATATTCATATTAGTCCTGAATGTTTTTTCCTGAATAATATGGAGTTTTTTTATGATGCATCCTCTAAGCCGTTTAGTATATTTGCGTCTATATGCGAATTTCTAATAGGTTTTAAGTAGTATGTGTCTATTATATGTCAAAGTTGTAACTTTAAATATTTTGAGAAAAGTTAATATAAAAGTATTAGTCTCATTGAATTTTTGTTTATTTGTATGTGGACCCAATGTCTGTTCGAATTTCAAACTAAGGTGGAGTACATGTTTATCTGAGAAATCTGCGAATTTTAAAGATAACCTGGATAGGATGTTCCATGTCAAAGGTTTTATATATATATATATATATCAATTTATTGAAATTTACAGCTATACAAATATGTACATTAAGTAAATGTGTTAAAAACGCTTACAATAACATGGTAAAACTTGAAAAGAACTACTCATCAGTAGCACTTCAATAAAATTCTACACCAGGTGATCTCTAGGCCATCTTCTTTTCAGACGCCTCGGAGGATTATCGGAAATGGAGTGGGAAGCAAGTTGAGAAACTAATGGATTTGAGTTGTTATGAAGCTTACTATGAAAGGATAGGTATCTGGTTTGGGCTAAATCAGCAACATATGTAACATTTAGATCTTTATGGATAAGTTTATTGGTGACAAAATAGGGAGCATTGAGGATTTTTCGAAGGATTTTGGATTGTAAGGATTGGATACGGGATGAATTGGATGGTTTAGTAGAGCCCCAAAGCTCAAATCCGTAAGTCCATATTGGTCTAATCACGGTCATGTAAATGAGTCTTTTGTAATTAATTGGGAGCTTTGAACGTTTGTCCAGTAAATATTGAAGCAGTCTGTAACGACGAGCTGTTTCTGGTCGTTTTAGTCTTGTATGTGGATTCCAAGTAAGTCGTTTGTCCAAGTGGAGTCCTAGGTAGCGGATCTGTTCAACTGGGATTAGTGGAATATCATTAAAGGATACTGTAGGGCAGGAGGTCGTAGATTTAAGACGAAGGGTAAAGGTTATTTGGTGAGATTTGTTCAGATTTATTTTGATCCTCCATTTTTGACACTATTCTTGAATGTTTAGGATATGGGATTGGAGTGTTTGGGAGGCAATGAAGGGATCATTGTTTACTGATAATACACATGTGTCATTAGCGTAAGTGATGAGGACAGTGGAACATTAAGGTCATTATGGATAAGCTTATTGGTGACAAAGTAAGGGGCATGTAGGATTTTTCGAAGGATTTTGGATTGTAAGGATTGGATACGAGATGAATTGGATGGTTTAGTAGATCCCCAAAGCTCAACTCCTCCATGTCAAAGGTTAAATGTAAAATGTTGTGATTTATCATAATTCATTCGAGTTTTCCATGGTTTGTGAATTTCAAAGGATTATGGAATTTAGACAAGCATTATTATGATATATATATTTTTTTTACACTTACATAATAGCTATAATTAATAACAACCCATGAAGGGTCTTAAGTTTAGTACTTGTGTAGGCTGTACTGTTTCTATATTATGATATTATAGTTTTATAAACAAGTTGTTTGCTAATTGAGCCCTGCTAAAACATCGAAAAAAATTCCAAATTTCCATAAACTTGATCATTTATTTATTTCATTTCTTAAAAGTGGTTTGGAAGTTATTCCCATTTTTTTTCTCTAAAACTTTAATATTTACTGTCGCATAAGATTATTATAAATTGTTTGGCTGTTTACTAAGTAATACCTACTAAGTTATAGCAACTTGGAGAACTTGTACCAGAATATATCTACATTGAGTTGGTAGCCTCATGCTTCAACAATCTGATTGACCAACTACCCTCAAGCTGTGATATAGCCACATCCTCTCCCTTCACCTTCTTGCACCCCAAATGCCACATGTCTAACGCATGGGTCCTCACTCTTCTCTCTTGGCTATGTAGGAACAGATGTTGTCTTGTTACAAACACCATGTTATTGATCAAGAAGTTTGGTAATTGCATTTATAGTTCAATTTTTATGATAGCACTATCATAAAAAGTATCTGGATTTCATTACAGACTTGATAGATTTTTAAAAGGTCTCTAAGCAAAACGTTTCCGTTCAATCAATTAAAATTTAGTCTCCTTAAAGTTAGTTTCAGTAAAGCAGTCATTATCTATTTGTTAATCACTTATTATTTTATAGTGTTGTTTGAAAAATAGTTAGATAATAAGCGGATAAATGTTACTAAATTCGCTGTAACGAGACTAAAAAATTGTGAGCATTAGTGTTCTGATTGATCTGTTACTGCTAGGAGCGCAATAGTTATTAGAAACAGCAACAGTCATTTATAGTTATTTAATGATGAATAGTTATTTATTTCATCGGGGCCCAGGGTAGCCGTCTGGACTAAGCCAGATGTAGATATTTAAAGTTAGGCACTGTCGAGAGTGATTAGCACTTGGATGGGTGATCGCTACTCACATAAGATCACAGAGTCCAGATACTCAGGCTGGAGGCGTGGGTTCGATTCTCTCATGGGGACAATACACTGTCCTCACCCTGGAAGTCACAGGGAGGTGAGCGACCCCTGTGCCAGACATAGCTCCTGGTCCTCCAGGTTGGGGGTTGGGCATAGGGCTAATAACTCTTGTCTGTAAAAAATCGTTCTATAACGAAACCTTCAATCAGCCCCAAATAATCTCTCTTAAAATCGGTAACGACTCTATACATGTATAACAAAGATACCACTACATGCAAAAAACTTGAAGCAATAGCCCAAGATAAGCAGATGTGGAGCAGGCCAAAGATCTACAAGGTCTGTAGAGCCAAAGAATAAAAAAATTAATTTCATTTTTGCTCATTCTTGTTAAAGTTTAAATGATTATTTACCACAGATAAAAATTTCTTTAGGTGTTCTCTATAAGACGTATTAGTATTATGAAAAACATTAATTAAATAAAGCAACTAGTATTAAAAAATAAATTAAAATTATGAAATTTTAAATTAATATAATTTATTCCTTTTCCATATTAGATGGAGGAAATACCTCAAAAATTTATTATTTTATTATACCTCATTTGATACAAGAGGTAATTAACGCTAGGGGCGGATATAAATCTTATTAATTAAAAATTACGTAAATTTAAAGTTGTTTTATTTAATTAATTTTGTATTAACCCGCGAAAGTTTCATATGCCGTAGTTTAAGGATATGGGGACGTAAACCCCCCAAAAAGAATGAAACGTTTTGTAGAGAAAATTAAAAAATCAATTGGGCGGATTTTTTGCCTGCTTGTGTATATTATAATAATTGATATTTTTATGTTAAAATTCTTCGTTTGGACACAAAGCATTTTTAAAATACAAAAATTTTAATCTTAATTAGGTATTACTTTATTTCCTAAATGTTATTTTAATTATTAACTAAATTTTTGGTCCTGCAAACTAATTTCTTAATAATTTTAATAGTTTCTTTTTGTATAAAAGTAACCATAAGACGCGTCAATTTTTAAATAGAAATATAAAATTTTAAAAAAAATTAGATTTAAGACGATTATTACGGAGTTTGGTGAAATAGTTAAGATATGGTTTTAAATTTTATGTATTGTTTTATAACTATTAAAATATAACTTAAACAGTTAGTGGGTTGCCTGTTGGTGTATTATAGTTAATAATAGCACGGCAGACACGAGGAAGAACATTACTCAGCGCTAACCCTTCCTTGGCATTGATCCACTTAAACATATTACAAGAGCAGATCTTCCATCCACGTCATTTTCGATTTCCTTCTTATGTAATAAACATAAACATGAATAATATCACATTTTGTATCCCTTTAAAGGTTTATATTATTGATTCTAAAACAGAGTTATCCGCTAGTGTGATCCAGGAAAGACATTTTTTAAGAGAATAAAAAAAAAAAATTAATAGTTGTTTTACGTAAATATCTGTAATAGGAGTAACAAACATTATGCTTATTTTCCAATACACACACACACACACACACACACACACACACACACACTCACATATATATATATATATATATATATATATATATATATATATATATATATATATATATATATATATATATATATATATATATAATTTTACAAAAATGCGATATACAAAACTACGAAAATTGTCCTAAGATTGAGTCTGGTTTCCTTAAATTATTTTCTACCTACTTAGTAAGGTCCAAAAGTGTCCGCCCTGGGGTAGAAGAAAAGGTGAAAGAAAAAAAAACTGGTCTTAATGTTTTCCAATATATTCTCCTCTAAGTTAACCACACTTAATACAACGCTTAGGCAACATTTCTATACCATGAAAAAAATAATTTTCTTCTTTGTTAAAAAAAATGTTCTTCTACAGCTGCTTTGAAAAATTGCTTGCGTAAAAATTCATTGTAGCAGTGAATTCGTTCCTTTTTTTTGAGCAGCTGTAAGAATTTTTGGAACCCATTATGCACTAACCTTGTTCATATCCAAATGTTTTTTGATGATCCTCAAAACACTTGTTTTTGAAAGCCCCAACCTCGCGCTATATCCTTGGTTTTCAGACGCAGCAATCAGACATCAATTCAAATTCCACAAGTTGGATTGTTTGAGAAGTGACAGCTTCCAATGGGTGACCGGGACGCGGGTCACTTCTAGACGTTCTCTCCCTAACTTAAATAATTTTGCCCATTCTTTTACTGTGGAATACGAGGCGGAGGACTGCCAGTATACACAATCCAAGCGCTCTTAAAAGGAGTAAGAATCTCATTACAAAAGAATTTAATAACCGCACGGTACTCGAGTTTGAACATTGTAAAAATGGGGAGTTTCCTTCAAGGTTGGAAAATGACTGACAGGACTAAGGAAGTGTGGGCGATAATCATGGAGTGAGCAAGACAGGAAAGCAGGACAGGCCGGAAACTTATGGACCTTACTACGTACCTATAGTCTAAATACTGTTAAATATCTCTAAGGTGAACTAAGACCCGTTTAAAATTTGGACGAAGAGAAAATACAGTAGATATATTATTTACAGATTAACAATTTTTTTTTTTCATTTCTTTCTCTTTATCGTTTCTTTAGTCATTTTGAGCTGTAGGTAGTTTCGAAGGTGGGGTACACCTAGCTTCTATAAAATGGGTACCTTTGTGTTTTCAGCCAGATCAATAATATATACCTACAGCAGTGTGTAAAAATATGATATGACAATTTCAGCCCGGATTCGAGCCCGTGCTTCGACCTCGGAGTCAAGAGTGTAATAGGTAAGAGTACTTAAGAGGTGTAAAGTGGGTACCCTCCATGGCGATTAAGCTTATCATGACCAATTATGACAACAGTTGGCCTAGCAACAGTACATCCTTTCCGAATCACTTAGCCCAAGACCCTTCATAGATTGTATTGCTGCAGTTTTATCTTGTATAAATGGATAAATTAACATACTTCTTCTTCTTCTTCTTTTTTAGCGCTACAGTCCAGGGTGGATCTTGGCCTCTCGTACAATTCTGCTTCATTCGCTCTTATCCTGAGCCTTATTCCTTCAGACGGTTGCCCATTCTTAAGTCCTCCTCAACATTCTTTAGCCAGGATTTTCTTGGCCGTCCCCTCTTTCTTTTTCCTGGGAAGCTTTCTCCCATAATCCTCTTCACCATTCTATCTCTTGGTCATCCTTTCGAAGTGACCTAGCCAGTTTATTCTTTTGAATTTTATAAACCGAATGTTTGATTACTTGGTCCAGTTCTTGATTACTGCTTATGAGCCAACCGCCTAGTTCGCAGATTGGACCATATATTCGCCTCTTTATCTTCCTCTCAAAGACTCGAAGAACGTGATAGTTAGTTTTCTTGAGTGTCCAAGCTTCTGCACTGTAACATACTATGGACCTGTTAATTAACTTTTAAATTTTGTATAAATTTAACGATTTATACATATTTAATTTGGTGCATTTGGAGATTAAGTCGATTTTATCAAGTTTACGAGACCAAAGTATGCTTTATTGCCATTCATTATTCTTTTCTCATCACTGGCCTTGTTAGTAGAATTAATATCAGTGGCTAGGTATGTGAAATAATCAACCACTTCAAAGTTATAGTTACTGTTGTTAAAGGTGGGCGGCCTTCTTCTTGATTTAATAAATTAGTAAATAGTAAATAGTTAACATTACTAAATATTTCGTCTTTAACTCATTAATTTAGAGACCCACTTTTTTGCTTTCTCGGTCTAACTTAGTAATAACATCTCTTAAAACGTTTCCACTTCTTGCTAGAACTACACTGTCATCTGCATAACCAAGAATCTGGTACGAGTGCCATGCCAAAGAACCATTAGAATCAATGGATCCAATAGCATTATGGAGCATATTAAGAGGAGTGCTGATAAATTAATATGAATATAACTTATTTCCCTTGAATAAGAGAGATGGTAATTTTTATTCAGTTAAAGAATTCTTAAAAAAAAAAAAAAATTGGTTTCTACGACAATTTTTAACAAATATTTTTAGATATAGAACTATTTCAAATATTTAAAATTGTCTCAGCTTTTATAGGGATTTTTAGATAAATGGCTATACAGCCTCTTTTTTACATAGTTAATTAATAAAGAATAGTAAAAAAAAAAAAGAAAATTATTTCGTGAAAGAACTGAAACAATACCCTTTACGACCACGAACAAGGTAAACTGAACGAATGAAGGGAGGAAATACAAAGTTGTGTTACTGACGGTCTAGTTGTGGCCTTGTAGAGAGGACGTTGTTCCTCTCCTCTCCTTCAGTGTATGTTTTCTTTGGAGAAGTTTACTAGAGCCGGGGGCGGAAGGAAAGGTGAAGATATAAAGGTCGATGAAAACGGTTTTAGGTCGGGAAGGGGCAAGTATTGGATTACTGCTCGCCCTCGCCAATCACATCCTTCCCCCCAACGAATCCGTAACAAGGCTCCTTGGTCAAAATTGTTTTTATCACATGAGCTCCTTCTCCTAAATCAATACATTCGTCGAGGATTAGGGCCCTTTATGGGCCTCCGTTTCGCCTGATTAAACCGATTCAGCGGGAGATTTATCTTTCGTCCTGTGTTATGAGTTTCCCTCAAATTAGGTTTCGACAAATTTTACAGTTTAGGTTAATATGTGCGAATCATGTATTTTAGGTATTGAGTTTTTCGGTTATTAATAAATAATATATCATACATTTTAATAATAATTTTTATTTATGAATTATAAAATTTCCAATGCCCCATTACAGTTCGAGGCAAGTAAATATATATTATTATTAATAGGTAGATTTATCTAGTATAATAAATATCTTAAATACAGCACAAGTACATTACTGCACAAAGGTATCTTCTTAGGCATAAATTAGAAAGGTTAAAAGATGAATATGTGTGTTCAAAAAAATAAATATAAACAAATAAAACTTATGTTTAAACATTTCGCTCTGTTTTCTTAATTTTTCGCTATCTATGAAATTTCAATCATTAATTCTAACTTTTGCAGTTCATCAATTTTTTAATTCAGTATAATCTCCTTTTTTGACTTTTTTTTAAGTTGAATATATTGTAAATGTATTTAAAAAATTGCCTTAACTCAAAAATCTGTATTTTTGATTTATCATTATGTTCAACAATCTTCTATGAAATGTCAAGAATGTATCGAATTAACTTCAGACCCCACCTGATACATCTCACTTGTGGTTGGGATTAAATGATAACTCAGGTACACTTTCGATATTTATTTTAACTTTGCTCTTAAGAGAGATACGATACCTCAAGTATAAGACATTAGACTGCCAAGCTCCTGGATCAAAGTTGGAGTTAGAAGACCATGCTTATTTTGTTTATTTAGCCGTGGATCGACTTCAAAGTCGGTATACCCTCCTGCGGCTCACTCAGCCTATAAAAACCGGGAATCTGTAATCGGGGAAAAACACCTCAACATATTTTAACATTAATCTTTATACAAGAGTTTCCGTACGTCAAATAATTACTTTGAGTGTCCCTGTTCTTTATTTAAAACATGGATTCTTAACTTAATTATTATGTCGTTATTTTAGTTTTGATAAAATACCTGGACATTTTTATGGATACTCATTACATATTATTTAATTATAAAGTTTACATATTTCATTTATTTTATGATATTTATATGTTATGTAAGTAAAATATATAGATTCTTCAGTAATACTGTATTATTATTATTACTCACATAAAATTCAATCTAAGTCGGGTACTTACGAAGGACCTGTAAGAGGCTCAGAAAACTTCCATAGGATCGTGAAGATGTCTTATCTATTCAAGTACTTGGGCAATCGATTGGGTTCGAGTGTTGGTGCCCGTCCGATGTCAAATGCACAGAAAGCTCAAGTGTTTGCTCTCCCCTTGGAAAATATATCCCTCACTTACAATGACATGACGATACCCCTAACATAGGGCTTATAAAATTACGACGTATATTTCTACAAAAGGGATTCGAAGAATGCTGAAATATTTCTATATATATTTTGTATTGAACAAGATATTTCCAGGCACTAATATGATATTTTAAAATTTAAATAGTACAAAATTATTCCTTTTCCTCATTGTAATTTCTTTGTTGAATTATTTATTAATTTTTTTTTTAATGGATTTTCACATGTAAAGTATTAATTTTGAAAAAGTTATCCATAATAATAAATAATATAATTACTATTAGAACTGCTAGTTACACTGTCAGTATCACAATTTTCATTCTAAACAGCCTTTGTAACTCAGAAGTAATTTTTCATAATTGCCTCTCAATTTATTGAATATATATAAAAAAACCGTACTGCGACAATCCATGAAGGATCTTGAGTTTAGTACATACAATTAGTAAGGAAGTATTGTTTAGTGACCAACGGTTCTACAAGAAGGTGGTGTCAGCAATCACACTCATCCGCCAGGTTTTTTCCCCCTTAAAGGTACTTTTTTAAAAATTTTCTTGCGCCAGTCAAGATCAATTCTCCAATCATTATATCGTTCTACCCTTTGGACATTTACGTTTACTATAATCGATAAATGACTTCCAATGGGCTCAATGACCAACAAATAAGAACCCTAATCTTGTTGACAGGCGTGTGACTTGGGTTTTACCACCGCCATTACGGACAATCTCCGAACAGGCGTGGATCTCTGTCAAAAAATAAAATAAATATTTTGTTTCAAATACGGACCAAAGTTCAAGAAAAACCTCAAAGTACCTCAAAGCGATTTGCCGTTGATTTACGGAGAATGGTTTCTTCTGCAACATTACATGAAAATTTCTAACAAAACACCAATTCCTTTTTACAGATATTACTATAAAAATTGTATTCATTTCAACCTAAAGACTACCAGCTTTTGAAATTCAAAAGAGATATTTTTTTTTATAATTGGCATCTATACAGGGCTTAAAAAAGATGCTTTCAACATTTCAGAAATAAATTTACACATTCAAAACTATATACATATTTATCAAAAAATAATTAAAAATTGATTTTTTTTTTTTTTTTTTTTACTATATTTGACTACTTTAATGGTATTTTAAAGTTAATAATAATAATAATAACAATTTTAATTTTTAAATTTACATATTATTATTTGATTTACTTTTTTTTTTGCTATTGTTCAATCCCCATTTTTCACTAATTCTAACTCCCATGGCATTATTTAGTTTGGATTAATGAGAATCTACAGTATCTATTTTTTGTACTTGAAAGCTTAATGGATTTATTGCTCTTTCTTTGGCAAAATGGATTTTCCTCTCGACCTGTTTGGTGGGGCATCAAGCTGAGCTTATGCTATCTAGAAAGATTGAACCCATTTCAGAGTTTTTTTTTTTTTCATTTAGATTTTTTTTTGACAAATAACCCGAGCCTGGTTGGTGTTTCTTTTAATTTTTTCTAAGAAGGGATGCGATAAGACGGTGCCCGATACGCTGTTAAATGATTTTGTTCTAGAAGATAGAAGATCTAATGATGAGGAAGAGAGCCGGAGAGATAGTGAACGGTCGAGTTAGCATTCAGATTGCTTCATTACTGGCTGATGTCATCAGGGCAAGGTGTTAGCTGATGTAAACTGATTTGCTGACCTCCTCCCTCCCCCTCCCCTCCCGTCGCTCATCAACCTCTTTTAGTAACAGAGAAAACTATATTTTTAACGCTCCATTGCACGCTGCATGAAAAAATCTTGAATGAAAAAATATCTCAAAATTGATTTTTTTATTTAATTGTTTTTATATCTATTTATTGAAATTTGCAACTGTACAACATGAATTAATGTGTTGTTATCGATTACAATAACATGTTGAAACTTGAAAAGAACTACTTATCAGTAGCACTTCAATAAAAATTCTATACTAGAAGGTCTCTAGGACATATTCTTTTCAGACGCCTCGGAGGATAATTGGGAGTGGAGTGGGAACCAAGTTGTGAAATTAGTGGGTTTGAGTGGGTATGGAGCTCACTATGAATTGGCAACATACCGAACATTAAGATCATTATGGATAAGTTCATTGGTGACAAAGTAAGAAGAATTGAGGATTTTTCGATGGAATTTGGATTGTAAGGATTGTATACGAGATGAATTGGATGGTTTGGTGGAACCCTAAAGCTCAACTCTATATGTCCAAATAGGTCTAATCACGATCATGTATATGAGTCTTTTGTAATTAATTGAGAGCTTTGAACTGTAATGTCTAGTAAATGTAATGAAATGAAGTAGCCTGTAATGGCGTGCAGTTTCTTGTCGTTTTGGTCTTGTATGTGTATTCCAAGTCAGACATTTGTACAAGTGGAGTCCTAGGTAGCGGATCTGTTCAACAGAGATTAGTGGAATATCATTAAAGGATACTCTAGGACAAGATGTCTTAGGTTTACGACGTAGAGTTAAGCTTATTTGGTGAGATTTGTTTGGATTTATTTTGATTCTTTTTTTTTTTTAATTTAAATATAATTTTTTACTTGCTTCCTTTAAAGTTTGACGTTATAATAAATATTTTTGAAAAGGAATTACAAAACTGAAAACTTTTTAATTGCCTATATCCTTGATCATAAATGAGAACTTAAGTTTCTCCTTAGTTTGTCAGGAGGAGAACAACAAAAATGATAACTGTACTGTGATATTTTTAAAATTGTTATTTATTTATATTGAACTATTTTGATTATTTTACTTTTCATAAAAATGATTAAGCTTTTGGTATTTTTTCTAAATAACCTTTTCTTAATTATCTGAGGATTTTGAATTTGAAGTATTGAACATATTTGATGTTTAAATATTTAACCGTAATATGGAGGATGTTATTTCTATAATGAAATGCATTATTTAATACATATTATTTCTATTAAAATAATGCAATATTTTAAACTAAATTTGAATTTCCTTTGAATGAGGTTTACGATAGAATATAGCAAGATCGGTTAGCAATTATTTAAGAGCAAATTGCATCGTTAATAACTAATCATATGAAATTTAAGATTGGCTAGAAAAAAAAAATAAAAAAATATCACACTTATGAATCTTATTATATCGTCAATTTGACTACTTAACACCCCGCAGAGAGGGAAAACTTCTGGAATGAACGGATTTTAAAAATACTCCTAGGAATGCAATGAGCTAAAATAGAGGTGTGTAGCATTTTCGAATCTTACATATACTGAAAAAAATGCAAGTTGGAACCATTTAGAAACCAAAATGGAAGGGAAACGAGAAAAAATAATGCAAGAGGAAAAATGAGAGAGTCAATGACCCGGCGATAATGGCACGTTTATTGAAAACAAATATTAATTACCGGCTGATTAAAAGGTTTCCTGTACCGTGGGAGAGGAGGAAAATGGCGTTTATTATTATTCACTTTTGAATTTAGAACAAAACGGATATTACAAATATATAAATGGGTAAACATCAGGGTTTTAATGAAAATAACATAACTTTAACTAATATTTCTAGTTCTTTATTTAATTTATTTTTTTTTTACCTTAGCGATACATGTCCTATAGCTTTCCAGATTTTTATAAAAAAAAACCTCAATTACTCCCTGACTGGGAAAACATATCTTGGATATTTCTATCTTTCTATTGGTTTTATTTATCTATCTATGGTTTTATATTCCTATCTATCTACTGCTTTTATCAATTTAAATTTTAGAATTAAATAAATCAAATTACTTAAATTAATAATTAAATTAACTTCAAATTAATGATTATTCGGAACAAACGAAGTAAACGGTAGGGCCCAGCGACAATTTATATATAACTAAACTTATTTTTCTTAAATTTCTGTTTTAGAAAAATCAGTGAAATATCGATTCGATTAACACCAACTAGAGCTAGAGTGTACCAAAAAGCCCCAACACTTAACAAATGTAGGCAAAACGTGACTTTTTTTATTTGAACCACTATAGTTCTATGATAGTAGATCCTAGTGACAAATGTACAAAAAAATTTTTTCTTCATCAAATATCTAATAATAACTATCATTAAACTTTCTATCCGAGCAACACTAATTTTTGACGGTGAAAATTACGATAGAAAAGATCCGCTCTGAACTTTTCTAGTCCACAGAATATCAAAACAGCAGGGAGGTGCAAGGCGACTAAACACATCATTTTTTTCCTTTTTGTATGTTATTGGCTCATTGTATTTTATATGTTTTTCAGCACTCAGATACAGAGTTTCATAAATATTTTTAATGAAATATATTGTAAATTATCTATACGAATTCACAAACACCTGTGAGGTGCACGCGACTATTACAGTATTATTTTGGTTCTAGAATTTAGCATGGCTTCACTGGAGCATTAATATTCATTGGAGAATTAATGTACATTTTTTTATTACCTTAAAACCAGAAATAAAATACATTTTGAGTTGTTTTTATCGAAGAAAGGTAAAAACACCTCACAGGTGCCACGCAACAATTCTTGTCCGTATTGGGCACGCGACCAACGGAAGGTTAGTATAGAATTGTTTGGGAAAATAGATTATAAAAAAGATTTTTTTAAATAGATAACATAATTAATATATGGATTAGCATTGAGGATTCCTTGGCCGAGTATTTCGGTGACAAACTTAAAATTAGCTATCATTTAAAGGCTTTTTCCACAGGAGGTGGAAAAGAAAAGCGATACAATCCCTCCTTGGCAGCCCTAGACTCATCCACAAGTACGCAAGTGTTAATGGTACCATCCTTCATAACGTCCGCTGCCATCTGTTCCAATGCACATAACACCATTTAATCCTATCCAGGGTGAAGACTAAATATTATCTTTATTCCAGGGTAACATAATATTATAAATTATATTTCTTGATCATTAGGAATTTATGTTATACAGCGGTAAATTCAAATGATATGCAGTTTTTGGTGTTTCTAACTAGATTATTATAGTTATAAAATAATATTACTCAAGGTATGACTTTATGACAAGTTTTTGACTGTGTAGATAATTGAGGAATAAGTTATGGGGATTGTTAAAATAATTTTTTTTTTTTATGCTGAGGTCTATAAAATTACATTGATGGCCATCATCAATGCTACAAAAAATTTGCTCGATAAAAATAATAAAATTTAAAAAAGGGATATATTTTTATATTTAATTTTTGATCGAGCAACACCAACAGAACTAGAGCGTGTCAAAAAGTTACATTTTTAACGTGATAAAAACGTTAACCAAAAAGAATATCCATAAAAAAAAAGAAAAAAAGTGTTATAAAATGTCTTTACTGTTACTGCGATCTTTTAGTTGTGAGAATAATATCTGTGATAAATGTTTACAATGAATTTGTAGCAATATGTTTTTACTCATTATTTTAAAATGCTTTTGATAATATAATAGTATCCATAACTTACATTTTATTGTCTGATAAGTGCCTTTTATGGGATTGTTTTAATAATTTTTGTTATGGATTTTGGAAAAAAAATGCACATTTTCTTGAATTTAACTAGTAAATATAGTAATGGTAGCAATTCTAAAGCACATCGCCTAAAAAAAATGATTGAAATACACTCCATCTGGGTATTCTGATTTTTCCTTATCCTCTTTAGGGTAAAAACAAAAAAAATTCACTTTATCACTTTATTGAGGAAAAATATGTATTTGAAAATAAATTTCAATTGTAAAAGTTTAAAACATAATGGATCTTGTCTAACCTGAAATTAGCTTGGTACCAACATCCTCCCAGGCGGTAAGATTGTAGTAGAAAGTGTCCGGAGATAGAGAGGTTATCCTGTTGTTCCTGATGTCAAGGGTGAGGTGAGACACCGCTTCTAGCCCTGACAAGAGTCCTAGGGGCAACTCTTCTATGCTGGTATCTCTAAAACTGATCACCGCTTCTCCTCTTAGTCCGCTCAGTGCACCGGCTGCTACCTAATAGTTATTATTTATACTATTTTATTTATTCAGTTATGTATTAATTAAATTTCAATAGAAACCAGTATCAGGCCCGGAACTAGGGCAGGGCGGGAAAGGGCACGTGCTCCGGGTTTTAGATTTTAGGAGGTGGCAAAATTTGAAAAGTGTATAAAACAAAAAAAAAAAACCTAATGTTAGTAAAAACGTTTTCAAAATAATAATATCTCAATCAATATTGTTTAATTTTATTTGATTTTTTCGTATGATTTATAAACTTGGTATTGTATTTTAATGGGGCCCTCAAACTGAATTTTAACCCCCTGACAAATCTTCCAGTTCCGGATCCAACAAATCAAACAAACTTCCATAGTCTATATTATAACAAAAAAAAAGAATATACTGTAAATACGTACCTCTTTCAATGCATGTCCAGTAAATTCCAGGCGACATATTTTTGGAGGCATCTTAGCCAACTGCTGTGTTAATTTAGCTTGCATCATTCGGAGGCTGAGACTGGTGAGTGTAGTTATAGGTTCCAGGAAGGTCTGTAGTCCAGGTCCAGCGTCTATTGACAGGAACCTCAATCCAGATAGCCCTCTGGGCCCTTCCAGCCTCTCCAGTCTCTCCAGGCCCACCATCTCCAACCGATCAAGTCTCCGTAAGCCAGAGAAGCTTTCTGATACCAGTTCCTTAAATTTTTAATACATTATTAGATATTAGAAATATATTTATTAAAGATGTTAATTTCATTGTTATACGAACACAATGAATTTATAGATATTTGAAAAGTAAAATATTATGTCGAATGTTAAAATATGTAATTTATATACCTATAATAATCATTAAATTAAATATAATTCGTCATGTTTAGTTAATTTGGGTATTTTTCGAACATGGATTATTCTTCTTATTAAGGACGACATTTTTTGAATATCTCTTTTCTTAATTTTTTTATCGATTGATGGTAAAAAAAATGGTAATTTTTATATCATTTAACAATGCAAGTAACAATTATATCATTTAAATTTTTAAAATGACAATTAAAAAGTAAAATTAAAAAATTAAAAAGCAACAATTAGGTTTATCATTTAATCTTTATATCATTAACAATGAGGTTTGATGAACTATTTGCCATTTCTATCGAAATTCGTTATATTTGAAAACTAGTTTCGAATGTTGATTCATCAACAGTTCTAAAAACATACAAAAATTTCAAAACAGCAATACTGTACTTCATGGATTTTAAATTATTTATGAAAAATATCATTACAGAGGTGATAATTTAAAACATCTAAAAAAAAAATAATCATTTCCAAAAACTAATAATTTCTGCGCGTTCCAGCGAGTTTTTGTGGAATCTGAATTGTGGTGATTGACTTGATCCACGGTAACTTTTGGTCTGCCGAATCTTGGCTCTCAGCCCATCCGGAAGAAGACAATCGGAGAAGACTCGGAGAATTTTCAATTGCACAGATCGTTTTGTCCGTATATCGGAATGGCGGTGAGTACCGAACCAACCATTACTGATGTCATAAGTCAGACTTTTGCTAGTATTACATCGAGAAAAAAATCAAAAATTCCCCCACAAAAATCAAGCCATCGTATTTAACACGATTAACGGGGTAAAGCAAATCGAATATATACAGAAGATTGGAGATATTATAGGCCCTCAGAATATAATATTTGCATCAAGGCTGTCGAACAACAGATACTGTATATATCTCAAATCAAAGGAATTAGTAGATCAACTGATAGGTAAAAAGGCATCTATAACAGTCAACGATAGCATTGTTCCTATTAGAAGGTTAGTTTCGGAAGCTAAACGCATAATTATCTCAAATGTATGCCCTAGTACACCCCATTCAGTACTTGGTGAGGCTCTTAACAATTTGAATATTATATGTGTGTCTCAGTTTCAATTCTTGAGTGCGGGCTTTCGGGCTGCAGGCTATGAACACATACTTAGCTCTCGTAGACAAGTTTACGTAACCCCTGAAACAGCTCATCTTTTACCTCAATCGTTAACTATAAACGACGAAGGTTTAAATTACAGAGTATTTTTAGCAGAAGACACAGGAGCTTGCTATCGATGTCAAAACACCGGACACCACACATCTGCTTGCCCAATGGTTAAATCTAAAGAAATAAAAGAAACAAATACTCCATCACCGGTTGTAATAAAAACAAAGACACCAATTCAGAAAAAGAACAACACTCAGGGCACAATCAAGATTTCCTTCCAGATGTAACAGAACCAACAGAAGAACCGAAGACAAGTTCCTCAGATAAGATGTTAACTTCTTCTGAGTTAAAGGAAATGTCAGTCCTCCCAGTTCAACATGAAGCAGGAAAACAAGGTACAACAGACAAGAAAACACAAGAACAAACACAAATCACCGAAACACCTCTCACTCCACAAAAACACGCACTATACGAACAACTCTTACCCTTAAAAGAAATCATAGACAAAGATAAGGAAAGTTACATTCTAAATTTTTACCAATTGCACAGCTTTCTAGATGACTCCAAAACTACTAAAGACCCCGTAAGCAGTGCGCTAAGCATAACAAAGGACCTAACCAGATTGATAGCTATGCTAAAAGATTTATATGTCCATCTCAAATCCAAACCCCTTCGAAACCGTTTTACACGTAATGCGCATAGCCTAGAACAGTTCCTAAAAAATTCATCTACATATATCTCATTTCAACTTCACTACAAACTCAATTACAAAACTAGATTACATAAACTCAATTACAAAGTCAAAATTTTAGTAAACACGATCTCATTTTTCATATATTTCACAAACAAAATATGATAATTCTTAATTGGAACTGTGATGGTGTTTATCAACACTACAATGACTTAAAACTACTATTATCAAACTATTGTCCCTCAATTATAGCACTACAAGAAACCCATCTAAAAGCCCATCAATCTGTCTTAAACTCATCTTATAACTGCATAAACAAGACATATTCTTCAAATACATATGCTAGCAGGGGGGTATTGTTGGCATTTAAAAAGGGAATAAGTTACACAGCATTAAACCTATCCTCAAAAATAGAAGCAGCCGCAGCAATTGTTCACCTCCCCGTTCAGTTCACCGTATGTACTATTTACCTCCATCCTTTAGAAATAATTACATATGAAGATTTAAAAGAACTTCTGCTCGAATTACCGCACCCTTTCATTGTATTCGGAGACACGAACGCCCATAGCCCGACGTGGGGTTTAAATAATCGCACCGACTCTAGGGGGAAAATAATTGAATCTTTAATAGATGAATTATCTCTTATTTTGTGCAGTCCCCACAAACCATCCTTTTATAGTCGTGCCCACAAAACGTGGACCACAATTGATATTTGTTTAGCTACAGCTGCATTTCCTGTAATCCCTCTATCTTATTTTCATTGCGATTTAGCAGGTAGTGATCACCTTCCGCTTTTGTTGTCTTTCCAAATCGAACCGTTTATTTCTGGAGAAATTAGAAAGTGGAAATTAGGTGCAGCTGATTGGAACAAATATAGACAATTATGTGAAGAACAGTTCCGAGATTTTGCCCTATTGTCTTCCCATGAAGAAAATATCGAACATTTTACCTCAGCTATAATAGAAATAGCAACCCGATCGGTCCCAAGAACAAAGGCAAAACAGTCTTCCAGAAAAGTTCCTTGGTGGTCTCCAACATGCCGGGCCGCAATAACCAAACGACACAGAGCTCTAAAATTGTTGAAAACCCAACCCTCTTTGACCAATCACATAAATTATAATAAAGCGAAGGCGAAGGCCAAATGGATCATCAACCAGGCTAAGAGAACTTCTTGGTCTCAATTTCTAACATCCATTAATACTTGCACTCCATCTAAAGTAGTTTGGAACAAAATAAGGGCTATTAAAGGCAGGTCAGTTACCAAAATTCCGAGAACGATAAAATATAAAGCTACCATCTACACCGATCCAATTCAAATAGTTAATGCCTTTGGAGAATATTGGTTAGGTCTCTCAAAGAACTCTCTTGCAAATGATCAATTCTGTACTGCTTCGGAAGTTGTTTCAGATAACACAGAGCCATATAACTCGCGTCTCACGTTGGAAGAATTGCAGTTTAGTATAAATAGTACGCGATCCAAAGCTCCAGGTCTCGATCAACTTCATATTGAATTCATTAAACATGCACCTCCGTCTGTCCTATACTTACTCCTAACTCTTTTGAACAACATCTGGACTAATAGGGTTTTTCCTAAATGTTGGCTTTCTGCAACAGTATTACCGTTACTTAAATCTGATAAAGATCCGAAATTAATAGAAAATTATAGACCAATATCTCTGACCTCTGTTATTTGTAAATTAATTGAAAAGATCATAAATAACCGCCTTATTTGGGAATTAGAAAAACGAAAACTTTTAAATAATGAGCAGTGTGGTTTCCGGAAATCAAGATCTACAATTCATCAAGTTTTTAAGTTTCATTCTTACCTAAAATCAGCGTTTGATAACAATCAACATGTATTAGCGCTTTGTTTAGATATAGAGAGTGCCTTTGACTCTTGCTGGAAATCAAAAATTATCAATACATTAATAAATTGGAATTTCAAAGGTAATTTATTATGTTTTATTGAAAATTTTCTGACAGATAGGAATTTTCGCGTTCGTTTAGGCACCAACATGTCTAATACTTTTTTTCCTGAATGTGGAGTACCGCAAGGCTCGGTACTTAGTCCAACACTCTTCAACATAGCAATCAACGACATTAACAACGATTTGCCTGAGCCTGTCAAAATTTCACTTTTTGCAGACGATATCTTGATATATCTCAAAACGTCTGATATAGCTTTTGGTCAAGACGTTATGTCACACGCTTTGCAGAAATTAGAGACATGGGCAAACCTTTCTGGCTTTCGTTTCTCTGTACGGAAATCTTCAGCGACCCACTTTTGCAAAATTAAAAGATGTACTCAAGCCTTTTCTATATCACTGGATAACCAAGTAGTAAACAAAATTAATCATTTTCGATACTTGGGCATAGTCTTTGACTCAAGACTCACATGGAAATTCCATATCGATAACATGATATCAAAAATCACAAAAAAAGAAAATATTATTAAAACTCTTTCAGGCCTGAATTTTGGTTGCGATAGAAACTCACTCTTAAGAATTTATCGGTGCCTAATTAGACCCATTTTAGATTTCGGATGCGAAGTATATGGTGATGCAGCTAAAAATATCCTCAATAAACTAGACTCCATTCACCACAAACTGATACGTAGAACAACAGGAGCGTTCAGAACCAGTCCCATATCAAGCGTGCTGTGTGATGCTGAAGAATGGCCTCTAGAGCTCCGTAGGCACTACTTACTATTAAAATTCTTAGGGCGCCTTAAGTCGAGCAAAGATTTTTTCGAATTAAGTAAATATAAAATACCTCCCCGATTTTCTACTTATCCACTTCTATCAGACCTATTCCAGATTCCAAAGATCTACTTAGCTCATCCCTATTCTATGCCCCCATGGAAAACAATTAATGCCTCCTTCGACTTCTCACTTTTATCATACAATAAAATTACTTATTCGCAAGATTCCATAAAAAACCTTTTTCATGAGTCTAAATCAAAATATAAAAATTTCCTTTTTGTTTATACTGATGCCTCCAAGGAAAACAAAGACACAGGTTGCGCGGTAACATTTTCCGGAACGACAGTTAGATATTGCCTTCCTGAACTATACTCGGTTTTCTCGAGTGAATTATTTGCTATCCAATTAGCGCTTGATATAGTTAAATTTTTAGATAGCAACAAAATAGTAATTTGTACAGACTCTTTTTCGGCTTTAAAAAACTTACAAAACTCACACCATTCTAACAATCCAATTTCACACACAATAATAAAACAGCTACTCACAATTAATAAACTAATACACTTTCTTTGGGTACCCAGTCATGTTGGAATACCTGGAAATGAATTGGCTGATGCAGCTGCTAAAGAGGCGAGAATTATGTTTCCGGTACCCAACTTACCAATTGTCCTCAGCGACTATCAAATATATATTCAACAGAAGTGCAAGGCTGCATGGATTTATTATTGGAACAGGATTCCGGATAGTAACAAACTTAAAATGATTTGCCCTAATGGTCAACCATGGCCACTGCTAAACGGCTCTAGGAGGGAACAAGTGGTGATGACTAGGCTGCGCATCGGACACACAAGACTCACACACCAACACCTACTTCAAGGTACTTCACAGCCCATGTGCTCAAGGTGCCAAGTTCCTCTATCAGTAGAGCACATATTTAGTAATTGCAGTCTACACCCTACAGCTGGAACACCCATCTTCAACAAAGACCTGGGTACAATGTTCAAAAACTATCAACCAGATGTTCTGAAGTTCCTCAAGAATTGCAGAATCTTTAATACCATTTAGATAAACAAGAAATCAGAATTTGGTGCCTCTGGCCATGTTGCAGTACACGGCACCTTAAAAAAAAATAAATAATAATAATAAATTATGTATATGCATATATATGTATATTATATATGTATATATGTATATATGTATATATACATATATATGTATATATATACTATGTATACATACATACACATATATATATTTCAACATAAGCCAAGTATATATTTGTTTTTTTTTCTACATTTTTAAAATAATTAAATTTTATAATCTATATAGCAAAGTGCTGGTGTTTTGAAATTTTTGTATGTTTTAGAACTGATGATTGTAAATCCTCAATCCTAATTGTAATGAACCTTCTATGCCATCATGCGTACCTCAAGTGATAATAAAAACATTGTCAAAACCAGTTCAAAGATTTTAAGTGCGAAAATTCTTTTCATGTTTATTATTTTTTTCTCTTTTTTGATATAATAAAAACATTTTTTTAATACAAATTTCACAATATACTACAGTTGAGGGTATTACGAATTAGTGCTATAAACCACACTTACACCCCTTGTTCACAAATAAATTAGAAAGAAATGAGAAGATTTATTACATAAATAACAGTTATAATTTAGTACTGCTGAGATAGCAGAGTTAACTAATATAAATCTTTACTATTATATTAAAGGAAAGCCATTTTTCGTGATCACTAGCCGCGAAAACTACTAAACCAATCCCTACAACATTTTAACCACATCATCTTTGTAGTTCCAAGAATGTTTTGCAATAATAAAATTGACTTTTTTTTAATCAATTAATTATTAAAAAGGCGATAATATGTGGGTAACACTCAAGTTTGAAAATTCATCGATAGGTGGCGTGCGGCATTCTACAGAGGTTATAAAGGTACTGTGTTACATTGGACTTGAAATTGATAAAATTTATTTAATTCAATGAAATAATTAAAAAAGATTTAAATATGTAGTGCAACGTGTGGATCCCAGTGAAGTTTGATAATCGGCGATTTCGCAATAGAGTTTACACTACCCATTTTACCAAATTTTAACTACATCTTCATAGTTTTAGGAAGGTTAAACAAAATTTACAACAGTGAAAATTTGAATGTACATTGATGAGTAGCAAGAACATGGTTTGCCACATTTTCTTATACTTTCCTTGTTTGAAATTAAAATCCAAGCTGATTAAATCAATAAAATTATTTCTGCCTAATGGAATTATTACCAGATCAAAAATAGATCCTTTGCTTTAATATAATGTGCATAAAAATATGATTCATGGGACATTAGTTGTGAGCACTAATAATAAAGTCCATTATTAACAAGATTTTGTTATTATCTGTTATCTGTTATCTGGTGTTATCTGTCCATCTGAATTACCAACTCATACATTACAATCAAAGATTGGATGTCCAAAAAAGCTTTTACGTAATCTTCAAACACCTAATCAGTGCTATTTTAACCAGGTTAAAAATGACTGCTCTCATTTTTCCTCTTAGAATGCTTTCTACTATACAATGTTTTTTTCGATAAAAATATAAAACTTCAATTATTAGTTATAATTATAATTCTTCACCTATGAGAGCGGGTAAAGGCGCGGCTGGGGATGCTAGTTAGTAAATAAATAGATAAATCAGATAAATAAAAAAATTATCAAAACACATTAATACTTTTTTAAATTTGTAAATCTATTCAGTATGGGGACTATCAAACCGTTTTTCCTTAACCAGGTAAGAGTTATACAGGACTTCAGGTAATCAATCCTAGCGTTTCTCTAACTTCGTGTCACTGGTTCATGAGCCAGTTAAACATGTGTAACAGCTTTATAAAACTAATTTTGAACCCGCTAACACAACTTTAAATTTTAAACGTTTATGTTCGATAGAAACAGATTTTCAATATTGTTTTGCTATTAAATTCAGTTATCCATTTTTTGTTTTATACATTTTGTTAAAATTAAAAGCTTGAGAAGAGGTAGGTGAAATGATACTATTTGTATGCACTTTGCATTTATCAATAAAAATTAAAACGTCAAAGTTCTATCTTGGTTTAACATAAGGCTTAATCCTAATTTTAAAAGAATTTGTAGAAGAAATAAGTAGAAATAGAAAATAAAGAATATAGAATAGATTATAATATAGAAGTAGAAAATAAAGAAAAATGTTTTGATATCGCATAAAGCAGAAGAAAAATACTTGAAAATGGTCTGAAAAGCAATCTCACGTAGCTTCAAAATATATAGAGGTAAACTAGTGTAGTGAGAGCATCTATTAGCAACACGTATGGCTACATCGGCAATGTGGTCCAGAAAGTTAGGGCTGAGTTCACTCCCCTGATTACACGTAGTTCCCAAAGTAGCCTCATCCTCTTTGGAATTTGATAATACTCTTCCTAATAATTTATTTATAACAAGAAAAGAAATTCACAACACTACCGCATAGTGGCTTTGTTCCAAAACTAGTTTCCTATAAAGGCAGTGAATACGAAAGCAAACGGAAGATCGTTCTATTAGATAGAACCAAGAAATGTAAAAGTAGATTAAGGGTAAGAAAACTGTTAAAATTTTTTTAACTTTCATTAGTTAAAACAAGAGACTTAAATTCTTTAACAACAAGTTAGTAAATATATATATGCACTTATTTACATCAACTTATATGGACACACGTCACACAAAAATACGCACAATAAATAAATACAAATATTTTAATAAAAAATGCTAGGACTAACAACAAAATGTCCTTGCTGCATCACAAACGACACTCTTTGCTTAGATTTGCTTGTACCGACAGTTAATGAACATATCCATACCATTCATAAACGATTTGATGTTAACCTTCATGAACATAATAACATATTCATGATAGACGTAGCTATAAGATGTAAATGTTATGGTTGGCTATAACGATTGCAGGGAATATCTTCAACCAGACCACAATCAGCCTGAAGATCTGCAAGGCAGGTCAATACGTCGGTACTCCATATGCAAGTATAAAGTACTTTTTAAAAACTACGACTGACATACCAAAAGATTCGCTTAGAAGGCTGAAAAGAAGTCGGATGAGTGATCTGTTCCAATACATTTTTAAAAAAAGATATTTTGCCCTCATATTAGTATAATGATTATCAGATCAGGTATTTATCATTATCAGCTAAATAACACATGTGATATAGGTATAGATAAAAATATGAAAACGGAAAGTGAAAGGTTTTTCATTTATTTTAGATTTTAAAAGTGATTTTTTAAATGTTAGCAGAAATGTATGAAGCCTGGTATTTCAAGACCATCCAAGTCCATATTTGAAAAATCGTTCACAACTGGTCGATAAATGTAAATATTTTAATGCGATTTAACTACTTTTGATAGATAACCTTTCACCTAAAGATCATCTATTCAAAAAAAATATTTGAAAACAAACAATAGATCTGGAAATCGGGCTTGGCTGGTTTCGGAATTCTACACCTCTATATTTAACTTACAGTTAACTCGTACAGTTACGAGTACGAGTTCGTTACTTCTGACAACCAGTGATGCGGTTTTAGGAATGACTCTTGTGTTTAAATCATCTGATAGCTGCTTTTTCTACACTTAAATTGTAAATGACATAAAGGAGTATTGAATATTTTCCGAACGAATATTAAATTGTGAGGATTAGAGATGAAATAGGTTCTTTTTTACTTTAGCCATCCCAGTTACTTTTCTGAGTAACATGCGATCTAGATAAAATAACAGTTGCTATGAGATAACCTAACTACCATATGACAATTTATATTCAGTATTACGTTCTAGTTATCATTTTTAACCTGCTTATTTTAAATATGAATCTTTTAAAACTTAGCAAGTTACTAAAATCAGAAGAAATAGCTTTCCAATACCTACAGAGATGTGGCTTACCGCACAGAACGAGAAAATGTAGAAGAGGACATTTTATGAAGATTTGTTTTTACAAAAATAGAGCTCCTTTTTATAAGTGTTTTTTGAGAAGTTGCAGGGAACAAGTAGGTGCATTTAAATTGTCGACCCTAATACAGGAACGCACACACAAAGAATGGAGTCGCTATGGGCAATTGTAAAAAGAAGAAATAAAAAGGAATGTGGTAAAAGAAGAAGCCTGTTTGATTCCTACTTATGTGAATTTGTATATAGGAGAAGGTATGAAAAAAGGGATATTTTTGAATGTATTTTGGAATCATTGAGAGACTATTGGCCTCCAAAATGAAAATTTCTATGAATTTATTATAAAATACCTACTTTGATTGTTTTTATTAAAATATTATAAATAAACAGTTTTGAAAATATGTTCTTCACTAGTATTAATTTAATAATAAGATAAATCATTGTTTTAGAAAAAAAAAGTAACTGGGAGCAATGAAACTAAGTTCCGGCATGTAGATGTAATTATAGCCATAGTTTATAATTTATAAACAACTTAGAACGTTTGTCTAGTGAATGTTGAATTAGCTGAGAACGATGAATAGTTTCTAGTTTCAGTCTTGAACGTGGGTTCCAAGTCTGGCGTTTGTACTTAGCAGTCCTATTTAGCAGAAATGTTTAACGGAGAGACGTTGAGTACTATGGAAGGATGTTATAGGATTGGAAGTTATAAATTTATTATTAATTTTAAGGAAGTTATTAGTATTCATTTAAATTGGATTTATTTTTTTAACTAATACACTTAATTTGTATTTTTTAATTTTAAATGCCTAATATTTTCTTTCTTCTTTTATGTCTTTATTCTATATAATATTACTAAAGTTAACTCTTAACAAAATTCCGGTGTTCAGTAACCCTTCTTGGAAATAGATTTGTCTATGAGAAGGTCCCGAGGCTTTTTAGATGCCTCGCAGGGTTGTTCGGAATATCATAGGAAGCTAGTAGAAACTAGGGCTTTGAATAGTTATGGAGTTTACATTGAAGGGATAGGTATTTGGTTCGGACTAAATCCCCAATATATCGTCCGCCAGAAATAAATTTTAAAGCGCCTATGTGGGATTCGAACCCACGACCTTCAGAACCGAGCGTGCTGGGACCCTCGCCCCTACTCTCTCGGGATTGAGGACTTTATGGACAATTTTATTTGTGACGATTAAGGAGATAAAAGATTTTCCGAAGGATTTTGGATTGCAAGGATTGAATACGAGATGAATTAGATGGTTTAGGGGAGCCGCAAATCTCAACTCATGTGTACTTTTAAGCACATTTTATAATAAAGGCTTTTTTTTATAGTTTTTGACTAATTGCTTAATATTTTAACAAAGGCTGTTTTTCTTACCCCAAGCTTACTGTTGCTACTAAAAAATAATCCATTTGAGGAGATTGCCGTTGAAATGTGTCATTAAATAGTACAAGAGGGGCGGATGACGAGGGCTCCCTTTGATGTGATGAGGGCACAATAGGGCGGACAATTAAATCATGTAATTGCACGGCCCCTCTCCCGTGGTGGAGGGGCTGGCTAAGGTAAACCACAAAGGCTATTTGAGCGTGCTCTCCGTCTAATTGCTAAGCTTTCACAACGCTATGAAATTTTCAGTTTTAAAATGGACATGGATGAATTCATACTCAACAATCGGAAATATATTAATTACTTCTATATTTACATTTTACTTTTGAAGTTAGTGTTTAGAGAACTAATGGAGCGGTTTTTTTTTTTGTTTTGTTTTTTTCTTTGGTGGGGTTTTATGTTTGGCTTCTAATTCCTAAAAGTTTAATTTTTTATTAGGTTCAGTTTATATTCTTCAATCATTTTACAAAATGTTGTTACCTGTTCGAGAAGTCTTAAGCATCGTTCTTTTTTACACAATAAGTTTAATTTTTTTTTTATATTTACAATTTACTGTACATATTATATACAATAAGTAAATTTATACTTATGCTTCACCCGCTCCTATAGCAAATGATCCACATTTTGATAAAGCAAAAATATTTATTCGGAAGAAAGAATTTTATTTATTTCATCGGGTTGGATATTAATTTCTAACAATTCACGTATATGTGATAGTGTAGCAAACCTCGTTTCAGCAACATTTAAATTTTTACTATTGTCAATTTTATTATTACTTAACTTTCCTAGAACTGTCATATACCTGATGTACTTAAAACTTAAAACAGATGGGTTCAGTAGTTCAACCGTTATAAACTCTATTACGGAATGGTGCTGTCCACATATCGGCAGATTTTTAAACTTCCCTGGGGCCTAAATGTCACACTACATATTTATCTCATTTTAATAACAATATAATTCAAAATAAGTAAATTTTATTCTCAATTTTGAGCTCTACATAACACCATACTTTATAACATTTCGTGTAGAATAGCGCTCGCCATAGCCATCTCGTCATCCCAGAATTATCTTGTCCATTTTTAGGGTATATAGAGTTATATACACCAACAATTTAGAAAAAAAATTCTTGTTCTATATAAATTTAAATAACAGTATTATCTCAGCCCATAATCGAGTATTCAGTAAATAAATGTTCTATAACCCAAGTTTTGTGTCAACTTTAATGAATTATCTTGTTCTGTTGATAGTTTGAGCAATTATAGTGTTCTATAGACCGTTCATTTTGTTCTATATCCATAAAATAAACCAGAAACAACTCCAAAGTCAAGGAAGGCAAAACCGAAAGAGATAAAATAAATTATATACTTACACTTTATTTACATTTGCTTATTTTTTTTACTTCTTTATTACTTTTTTGTAATAATAAAATTTATATAAAATAAAAGAGCTTTTATTACGATACACTGTCCCAATTATTAAAAAGAAATTATTGAAAAGAAATTAGTTCAAAGGGACATAGAACAATTTATTGATCTAAAAATGTTCTATTCATAAGGTATAGTTGACTGTGAAGTATAGGAGATGTAGATAGAGTAGGCAGTCTTAGATACTCAGCAGATCAAAATAACAATTTTATTTTGATCTGCTGAGTATCTATGACTGCCTACCCTAACTATCTACATCTCCTAAGAATGTTCTATATTCCGTATTTCTTTAAAGGTTATGCAAAAATAGCCATTTTTTTCTATATCCAAATAAACAAAATCGTTTTAGTTTTAAATCAGTGCAATCAGGATGTAAGTTTGATGTAGTAAAAGATTATCTAATATACTGGAAATATTTAACTGCAAATGCATTTAAATATTACCCCAAAATAAAAAAGTACTTTAAGAAATAAACTTCAAATCTCATTTCCCGAAACAAGGGTTTTGTGATATAGCACAACATAATTCTGGGATGACGATCTATCGGACAATTTTCAAACTTTTCTGTTATCCATAATATATGGATTTTTAATAAAAAAAATAATTGAAAATCAGGAGATTTTATTATTGATAAACCTTCCTGGAACTATGAAGATGACGGGGTTAAAATGTGGTACTGAATGGTTCATTAGTTTTCGCGGTTAGTGATCACAAAGGATAAATGGCTTGTCCTTTTGTATAATTGTATAGATAAGTAACTGTGTAAATATATACAATACAGCATGTAAATGTAATCATTTGACAATTATTAGAATATGCCAGTAACATGTAAAGAAGTACACTTACTGGTAGCACTTCAATAAAAGTTTTACATTAGAAGTTCACAAATAAACTTATACATAAAAATTTTAATGTTCTATATGTTGAAGGTTTAGCCCAAACCAGATACCTACCCTTTGATAGTAAACTCTGTACTCACTTGAATCCACTAGTCTCTCTAGTCTCTCAATTTGCTTTACTCTCGATACCCGATAACCCTCCTAGGCGTCTGAAAAGGAGTCGGCCTAGAGGTCTTCTACTGTAAGAAGTGCTACTAATGAGTAGTTCTTTACAAGTTATTGACCCATAATTGTAATCATTTTCCACAAATTTACTTGTATATATGTAAAGTATATAGTTGTAAATATCTAAAAATTAAAAAAAAAATGGACATGAAATATAATGAATTGAAAAATAAATAAAGGAATATAATTTGAATTTTTTTCAGAAAAATAAGACTTTATTTTAGAAAAAAAAAAAAAAAAAGAAGTTAACTAATATACTTTTTTTTTTTCAAATGCTCTTGATGAAAACATTATATCTAGTGTTGAAATCATGTGAGTGTTTGTACGCTATGAATACACCCAAATAATCCTCAAAGGAATAAAATGTTTTAATAATTTGTCCTTTAACGAAAGCTGTCTCTGTTAATTACATTAGCCGGATTAGAGAAGATTTAATACAAACGAGTTTTTTCCCGCCTGAAGCTGAAGCTGATATAATCCAGATCGTAATTGCCTTTTTAAGCTGTATAAAGCCGGTAATCCCTTTCATTTTATTCTCTTACAATATTTGATGTATGATGATAGTTTTTATGTGAATTTATCATAAATGGATTAGATATCCTAAAAAGAATATGCAGATATAAAATATTATGCCAATCTCTTTAATATTAATCTAACAATTTAGAAAAGATTAGAATATAGAGATAACTTCATTCCGGAAAAAAGAATAACACTTCTTTAGTCCCTTAAGAATAACATTACATAAAAATAAGAAAAATCATATCTGGCTTACAGAATTCAAAAATATAACAGTATACTTAAAAATGAATACAAATTTATATTATAACAAATAAATAAATAGAAATATAAAAAAAAAGAAAAAAAATTAATATAGAAATGAATATTATGAATAAAATCGTAGATATATATATATATATATATATATATATATATATATATATATATATATATATATATATAAGTCAAGGCCCGAAGCAGGTGGGTATTAGTCCTAATCCTATTGCTAGCCATAACAAACATTGTACATGTATAAATAGAACTGCCTCAGAGCAATAAATCAGTTGTATTTCAACAGTTACCAAACGTGTTTCATTCTCCTTTTTATTCTTTTTTTTTAAGTTTTATTCTACACTCAACTTATCTGGTGCCGAAACCCGGGACGACGGGGAGAGAAGACCAAGGTAGGAAAATTTTTTCCTTTTTTTTACGGTCTAGAGTGAGTGTTGTAGATGGAGAACGTCTTGAAGCCAGCCGTTCTTCAGATTAACCCTGAGTCTGCAATACCGAGAGAAACTATGGCGGAAGCCCATGCCAACACCCTTGCCTGGCTGAAGGTGAGAGCGGCCACGGCTCAAGACCTCCGAAAAGCAGTATCGGACATAGAGCGATTCACGGGAGAAATAGGTGAGCTGAACCATTTCCTCAAGAGCGTGGATCGGGTAATGACACGAATCGAAGTGAAGAGATCGGAAGCACTCCTGGACGCGCATGACGCGGAATCTTTGAGGGCGGACCGAGTGTGCCGCATAAAGAGAGGTGTCCTGAACCTCATACAGGCGGACGAGGAGACACCATGGCCTGTCATAAAGGAAAGGTTAAAGAAGGCATACGGGGGAGGAAGGTGGACCCCGGAAGAAGATCTCTTCCAGCTATTCCGAGATACTAGACACCCGAGACAGAGCAACGGGCAGTACGCCGGTAAGCTTTTGTTACAATTTAACAAAATCACCGATAAGATGCGGGAAACGGCGTCCGCACCGGAGGTGGAAGCAAGGATGGCCTTTGTGTCTACCATCCTGAAGGTCCAGTTGGCACGGGAGACGGGAAGGAAAGACGGCCTACCCCGGGAAAAGTCCTTCACCGAGTGTGCCCAAGAAATGATGGATTCCAGCGCAAGGGAAGAAGAGGTACCCGAGCGGGAGGAATCAGGATGGAGCAGGGTGACCTACAGAAGACCACGGGAATCACCTTGGAGTAGGCGGGACGCTCGGCCAGAACCAAGAGGAGGAGAACGGGAAAAGGCAAGGGGCGAGGAGACCGGCGCCCAACGGGAGGAAGGAGGAACGGCGTTGTCACGGGTGTGGCAAACAAGGGCACCTAGTGGCGCAATGCCCCCGCACCAAGTGTTTTGAGTGCGGGACCGAGGGGCACATTGCCAGGCAATGCCCCTATATCAGGAGGAGGGACAATTCAAAAGGTGAGCCTATGGAGGTGAATAGGCTCGTGAGGAGGCCAAGAAAGACATCGGAGGCCTCGAGATTGTCGGGAGTCTCAGCGACATCATGCTCCGAGACAGAGAGAGAGGAGGAGCCTGGAAGCAGCGGGGATGAGAGGACCAGCAGCCGGGAGCGGATTGGCCGAAAGAGAGGGACACAACCCAGACGCGTGGCGGCCTGAGGAGGGTGCCAGCAGAGAGGCGGCCGCGTACTAGAGACCAACAGCGTGAGGGCGAGGAGCGGCGGCCTGCCTATCATCAGGGTGGAGAAAGGAGTGCGCTGTCTGGTGGATACCGGCAGCTCGAGTACCATCCTGTGCCGGAGAGCAGCGGAGAGGATGCTGAGAAGAGACAACGGGACACTCCAGATAAAGGTATGTGATTGCAATCTTATCACTCTGGGTGGCCCTTGTACTGTAGAGGGAGAGGTGGAGGTGGATTTGGACCGATGGTCGGAGAAAGGGGGAAAATTAGCAGTCCACATCATGAGCGAAATGTGTAGGGCATATGACGGGATAATCGGGTGCGACCTGTTAGAGAGGGTGGGTGCGCGGATCCGAAATAACAAAGGGAGTTGGACTGTGAGAATCGGAACAAAAAGGTACAGGCATTATACGGGTAGTAAGAAGGAGGTTACAGGGCAGATCGGGGTGGTGTCGAAGTCGGAAGAGTGGAGAGGGAAAATTATGAATGAATTCCGGGACATATTCTTCAAAGAGGGAGATAAATTGAGCGTCACGGGCAGAACGGTCCACGAGATCCCACTAAAAGAGGAGAGGGTGACTTACATAAAAGAGCGGAGGTACCCACAGGCGCTGAGGCAACACATACGGGAGGAGATTAGGAACCTCAGGGAGCAAGGCATAATAAGGGATAGCACTTCGCCGTATAATAGCCCTTTATGGGCAGTAAGGAAAAAGAGCGCGCCGGGGGAGGAGAAGTATCGGGTGGTAGTAGATTACCGGAAGCTGAACGAGAATACTAGGGATGAAAGGTACCCGATCCCCAGGTTCGAGGATATCCTAGACAGGCTTAGCGGGGCAGTGATTTTCAGCACCCTAGATCTCAAGGCGGGCTACCACCAGATAAAAATGCACCCAGGCGACCAATGCAAAAAACGGCGTTTACGTTTGAACGGGGACATTACGAATTCACGCGAATGCCATTTGGACTTAAAAACGCGCCCGTGACGTTTCAAAAATTAATGGATGAGTTTCTACGGGGGGTCGACGAGAACATATGCCAAGTCTACATGGACGACCTGTTAGTCTTCAGTAAATCAGAGAGGGAGCACGTCAGACACTTGAGGGAGGTGTTCGAGAGAGTTAGACGGTTTGGGTTGAAACTGTCCCCCGAGAAATCTAGGCTCGGAGAAAAAGAGATAAGCTTCCTAGGGCATACCATTTCGGAGGAGGGCGTGAGACCCGACAAAGGGAAGGTGGACGCGATCGCGAAGATGGCGATTCCGAGGGATGTCAAGGGGATTCGATGCTTGATGGGGTCACTTAACTATTACCGGCGGTTCGTTCCGGAGATGGCGCGATTCCTCGTACCCCTTAATGATTTATTAAAGAAGGGACGTAAGATCGTCATCACCCCGGTAATGGAAGATAACATTAGGCGGTGTCTAGAAGAGCTCAAGAAGGAACCGGTATTAGCTTTCCCCGACTTCGAGAAGACATTCACAGTGACCACCGACGCGAGTGAGTACGCGCTGGGGGCCGTATTGTCTCAAGAGAGTGAGAAAGGGGATCGACCGGTGGCGTACGCGAGCCGAGACTGACCGACGCGGAGACCAGATACAGCGCGTTGGAACGGGAACTACTCGGGATTGTGTGGGCTGTGGAGCACTTCCGTCCGTATATCTTTGGGAGGAAATTTAGAGTCCATACAGACCACAGACCCTTGCAGTGGGTTGGCAAGCTTAAAGAGTCCTCCGCGAGAGTTACGCGATGGAAGGAGTTCCTCAGTCAATACAATCTCGAGATAGTGTACAAGCCGGGTAGAGAAAACGTAGTGGCAGACTGGCTGTCGCGAGCGGTTACGGTCAATGCGGTCGAGGAAGCGGGGCCATCGGGGGATATCCGTCAGTTCTTGCGTGAATGGACACCGGAGGGGGAGGGCGACGAGGGTACACGAAGCGCTGAGAATGAGACCCAAGAAGATAATGAGTCCCAAGAAGAAGGGAGTTCCGAAGACGAGAGACCCGCAGAGATGGAGGAAGTTGATGAAATGATAAATGATAAAAAGTTGCAAATCATTTGGAAAACCAAGACTGAGGGTCTACCGAAAGCGGAATTCTCAGAGTACGGGAAGAGCAGCATCATCACTATCTGGACGGAACCAGGAATTAGGGAAGAACCGCTGCTCAAAATTTTGAAAGGAACAACGAAACCCAAGAAGACATACCATATATACGTGGGCAACCGGACTATATGGGATAAGATAAGTAGGTTATGGAAGCAGGAAAAGATAGGTTCGGACAGGACTTTTATTCGATGCGCAAGACTGGTCGAAACTATCCGGGACACCGAGAAACAAAAAGAAATAACCTCGTCGTATCACGTTGGGAAGACCAATCATCGCGGGGTCCAAGAAACGCTTCAGGCATTGAGGAGACGGTATTTTTGGCTCGGGATGAAGAACACTATACGGGAAGTCATAGGGTCGTGTGAGGTATGCCTAACCACTAAGTACGATCGTCACCCACCGGGATGGATTCAAGAGGAAACACCCACGGCGGAAGCCCCATTAGCCGAGCTCCAGATCGACACCTTCACGTGGAGAGGGTACCGATGGGTCACGATGCTTGACATGTTCAGCAAATTAGCCCTAGCACACCTCGTACAGGACAAATCGGCGGAAGCGGTATTAGGGGCACTGCGAATATGGTTCACGTTCTACGGGATACCGGACCGAATTACGTCAGACGGGGGTCTCGAATTTGATAACGCGGCGGTCAGGGCCGAGGCCAAAGAATTGGGAATTCGATGGCATATAAATACCCCAGGGCATCCCAAGGGCAGAGGGGGTATCGAGAGACTCCACGGGACCCTTAGTGACCATCTGCGGATATACCAACTTGAGAAGGGGTTAGAGCCCGATGTCGCGATGGGGAAGGCGATTGTTGCCTACAACAATTCTATCCATGCGGCTACGGGATTCTCGCCCCTAGAGATCGTATTCGGGCTCCGAGAAAGACGAAGGGACGTTCGGGACACTGCATCGGACCAGGGAACCATCAACTTCGTCAAAAATCGCCGCGCGGGGTTAGAAAAGATTAGGAGGAAGGCGCGGGAAAAGATCATGAAGGAAAAATCACGGAGAGTCGAGAGAGAGAATTTGAGGGTGCGTGACGTCACCGGGAAGATAAAGATAGGAATGGTGGTATATCGGAGAAGGAGTTCAAACCGCGGCAAGGAGGTTTGTCGGTACGAAGGGCCATTCCGAGTGATAGCGATAAGAGAGCACAACGTGGTGACGCTTGAGAGCGTCAAAGAGCCGCGAAAGCGGAGAAACGTGCACGTGGAGCAATTAAAAATTCCTATTGAGGAACAAGTTATACCCTGATCTGTGAGTGGCCCGTTGCCAGCAACGGTAGAAGAAGTTTATTTTTGTAAAAATTGTTTTTTTTATGAGAAGAATGTTTTTTTTTGGAATTCAGAGAAAATTTTGTCGTGTAAAATTGATTTTATTTTATTTTATGTCTAGCGTAGCGATGTATATAGTGGAGGTAATGTAAGATTGTAAATAAGAGAAAAGAGATTTATAATTTTTGTACAGAGGAAATCTTTTGTTTTGGGTGTGTGTGAGTGTGCGTGCGTTTTATTTTGTTGTGAAGAAGTTCATTTTTTTTTTGGGATGAGTGTATAGTTGTTAGTTAGGTTTAAGTCTTATAATGTAAATAAAAGTTTAACTATCGTACTATGTTGGGGTAATGTTTTCTTTTGTGTTTTATCAGATGTACTTTGTATCATAGCATTAGTTGGTAGAACAATGGACGGGATGGGATTAGGATGCTTATGTACCACTATCTGCTTCGGCTTTTGACCATGAGGGGATCAGTCGCTGGACTCCTTAATACCGTATCGGTACCAAGTGCCCAATATTAAAGTTTATGGAAAATAGCCATAAACTGGAGGGGGGAAGTCAAGGCCCGAAGCAGGTGGGTATTAGTCCTAATCCTATTGCTAGCCATAACAAACATTGTACATGTATAAATAGAACTGCCTCAGAGCAATAAATCAGTTGTATTTCAACAGTTACCAAACGTGTTTCATTCTCCTTTTTATTCTTTTTTTTTAAGTTTTATTCTACACTCAACTTATCTTATATATATATATATATATATATATATATATATATATATATATATATATATATATATATATATACATACATATAATGTATAAATTTGTAAATAGTTAATAATAATAATAATAATAAAAAAAAAGTAGAGAGAGAATTCCATAGAATAAGGGATTCGACAAGAAAGGAACGTTGGAATTAAGTTGTTCTAGGATGGACTAGAGAGATTTGAAAATACGAGATCTTATATGTAGTAATTGGATTGAGGACTTGAGGGTGACGGGAGTTGATAACTTGGAAGAGGAATGTGCCAAGGAAGTATTCTCTGTGGAAGGAGGGAAAGAGCCACGTTAACTCGGTGTAATGATGGGAAAGATGGAAACTTCTTGAGGTGCCGAGGATAAACCTTATAAAGCAATTCCTGATCCGTTATAATCAGTCTTAAAGAACCATTGGGACCCCGCCAATGTACGTGTTATTCTTTAGTAATAAATAAATGGATTTGTCGATTCCATCAATTCTTGAGAAAAATATTTATCGAACATTCAATTCTAATGTCAATAAAATTATTATAATAATATTATCAAAGATACCGACATTAATACCGAAGATATTTATTTTAAATCCTGAATGGTGATTGACTGCTCATATTATGTGCTGTAACTAAAAATGCTTTTTACTGTTTACTCTTTTATTTCTGAAAATATTTTTTTCAATATATAACTTGTATTATAAATTCTGAGATATGCTATCTCTGTGTAATTGAAATGTATTAGAATAATATTCATATCTATAAATCAGAGTCAAGAATCGGGAATCAATTTCGTAGTATCGGTATTGACATAATGGATCGAAAAAATAACACATTAATAATTTAAGTTTATTTGTGTACGTCTTATTGTGGATACTTAAAAAATGATTTTTGAAACGTGTGTGTATCGAAAAGGCGGGGATGAAACCATCATACGTCCAGAGTATTATACAAATACCCATTCTCAGCCTCCTATCTGACAGACCTTCGTAAAGGTTTCCTCCTGAAATAGACTGAATGCCTGAATTAAACATGAGAAAAGGCCCGAAGTTATACCAAATTGCTATTCCATTCAGGAAAGTTTTTTTTATGAACAATGTGTTAACTTGGGTCTTTTCATCCGAAAAAGAAACAGCGAAGATAGCCTAAGATATAATGTAGTTGTTTTTTTTTGAGGAAAAAGTTTTATTTTATTCTTTTTTTTCTGTAGTAAAAAGTAATATCAATAAAAAAAACAAAATATGAATTTATTATCTCAGCATTTATTCCAATGCTGAATCATTATTAGTAAGTATTTTATTAAATTTACTAATTTAATTATTTTATAAATATTTCAATAGAACCTTCTAAATATAATATATAAGTAGTATTCCTTATTTTTTAAAAACTCTATTGCAAAACTGGAGTGTTTATTGATATACCTATGTAACCGCTAGATATTATAGTATAAATTGAGAGTATATTTTCTTATGTAGCCTTCAACGATGGTACAAAGGATTGTAGCTACTCTATTTTTTCTCACTTATTATAAATGTGATGCCCTAATAAAAACAAAATTGTAATTTGGCTCATTATGAAAATACAAATACTGATTTTAGATTCAGTTATGGTCGATAATTGTGCAGTTTGGAGTACTTAAAAGAAAGCCCCTCCATGACATCTAGTACAGACAGCTCCCTCAATTAGACCTGATTCTAGCCTGTTGAGGATAATGAATATCATTCAGAATGAATTTGTGGACGGCGGTGTGGAGTTGACGTTGATACGCAATACAGTCGGGGCTTAATAGGAATGCGAAATTAATTCAATTCCACCGATGTGCAGAAATCTACGTGTCGCATAAAGTCGATTTATATATAATATGGAAAAAAAATGCTGCATGTGAATTATATACATAGTGGTTTTTAAAATTAGATTATATATATATATATATATATATATATATATATATATATATATATATATATATATATATATATATGCTGTCAGGCAGAATGAAATTACATCTCTATATGATCCCTGAAGGGACCAAAGCAATTGTAATAGTTTCGGTTAACTTTTAAAAACCATACCTCTTTTTCCCATCCTTTTCCTGAGCAGTGATCCATCACAAATCTTGGAGTCGGTTTTGATGAAACCCTATCCTGGAAAAACTACGTATCAGAAATTTCCCCCCGAACCATTCCTATCCTAAAGTGTCTCAATTTCAAATTCAAGTTCGCCACCTTCTTCCTTTTAAAACCCGCAGCCTACTAATTACCTCTCACATCTTTCCCTACTTCGATTGCTGCAGTGCTGTGTATGGGGGTATTTCTGGTGATCTCGAGGCCAGACTAAAAAGACTGTTTAACTGCTTTATTTGTTTTATTTTCTGTTATATTTATCAACTGTTTATGCGGAGTTAAAATGGCTTTTCCCTTCCCATCGTCGCCAGTATTTTCTGACATCCTTCCTCTTTTAAACCGTCCAATCCAAATATCCACCTTTCATTTTCGAACTCCCTCAATTCAAATCTTAAGTTCTTACCCGCCAATAAGATGGATATGCTGATGCTCATTGCTCAGCTGCTTTCGACAGATTTTTCGTAATCCGATTCTCTTCTTTGTGGGCCTCCATCACCCTCACCATTTGCCATTCAACTACCACTTCTTTAACCACCTACTATCCATCCAGATCCACGAAAACTGTCAATAGCCACTTTTTAGTTATACAAAATAGGAACAGTTTATATTCATGAAATTTCATTGTTTTGTAAAAATTAATTTTAAATATTCTGTTACTTTTTATTATTATATATTTTTTTTAAATTTTATTATTACCACCTGTTATTTTGTTCTAAAAATATTATTTCATTTTAAGGCTCAGAAGGTCCTTGGTAGTACTTCATTTTTTATTCTTAAGGAACTTAAGGTCCCGGAATAAATAAATAATAAGAACTTTTCATTATTTTATTATTATTATTAAATGTATTAAGCATATTCTTTTAATCGCCGAATCATTGATTCCATCAGTCCCTTAACAATAAGATTCTCTTGAGCAGCTTATTATATGCATTTCAAGCGGCTCAGCAGCTCAGAAGTGTTCGTTGGAGATAGCCTATCTCAGATAGGTATATCCACAAACTAGCAAATGTTTGTAGATTATGGCTTAAGAGACAGAAGAGTATCTAGGGAGTCCCAACTAAAGCTACATCATCAAAAAACTTCACATGGAATTGGCCTGGAATCAAGTATTAGGCTGGAGACGACAGCAGCAGGTTCCTGTTTACAAATTTTGGATATATGATGACGTGGTGGGATATATGATCAATAAATTATGGTATGGGCTAACATTTTATCTTGGATAACGCTAATTCATACATAACAGTTATACTCCAGGAATATGTTGCCCCATTAATACTATTTATTGGGGATAACTTCATTTTGATACACGATAATGCAAGACCTCACGTGGCCAGGTGTATTAGGGAATACCTACAAGTAGTCAGAATCGTAATTATGGACTGGCCTGCTTGGAGCTCTGTCACGAATCTAATCGAAGAGGCCTGGGATAACATATCTAGTTGCTGTTCCTGAGACCCTCAACTACCTCATAACCGTTCGTTAACTGCGGGTGTATGCATAACGTTTTAATTCAACTGTTTAGTAATGATTTCCCTGATACCTAAAAAACCACGTCAAATCCATTGCAATTTAATTTATCTATCAAATGTGAATGTAAATTGCTAGTAGAAAAACATTATATTTTTAATATTATATATTATATACAGTGGACCCTCGTTATAACGCGGGTTAGGGGGAAATGAAACCTCCCGCGTTATAGACGTACCCGCGGTATAACGAAGGCAGAAGTATGAATTATTGGGTGTCAAAAAATAATGAAAATGCACTCTGATATAAACTCGGGCAACAACTTAAGGAATAATACACAGTTTTTAAAAAAGGAAGTGAGGGGGATTCTGTGAACCAAGAAGGCAAGAATAGAGACTTCTCCGTACGTCATCTAGGTAGGTTACCGAGAAGATATTCAATCGACTTTGTGTATGCAACACATTTCGCCTTATTTCCAGGAAGACACAAGCGATGTACGCACTCTTTCCTAAAGTTAAAATTCTAATAAAAATCAAACTTTAAAAAGTTCTAATATTGAAACAAAAACAATGAAACTTGGTTAGACAATCGTAATTAATTCTAAACGTCCTATTTAGTTTTACTTCCTACGTTAACAATCAGTTATCATTTTTTTCCTTTACAAATTCCTTTTAATGTTGAGTAAAATTAGAAATGTGTTACAAAAAAATTTAACAAGTGTAACTTAATTTTCAGAGTTCCCTTTTCCCCAGAACTTATTAAACTTTGGAACTTTTTCGTTTTTTTCTCCAGTTTTTATGACTCAATTTTCTAATGAATTGTTTTCAAGTTTTCTATTGTTGGTTTTAAAACCACACGACGTTATCTTATTTTTTATTAATTTTAATTGAATCAGGATCGGGACCAGAGCTTGACCCGCGTTATATCCGAATCCGCGGTATAACGAGCCGCGTTATACCGAGGGTCTACTGTAAATGTATTATATGTTTTAAATATTTCTTTCATGCTACTAGACCAATTAAGGTTTTAGTTTTTGAAATACATTTACCTTGATTGGATTGTAGGAAACATCTAAATGCTTGAGCATGGTCAGCTTAGGCCATGAATCAGAAGGCAGCTTGTAGAAGTTGCAATGGCTGAGTACGAGTGCCCTGAGCCTAGGTAGAGCCGAGGCAGTGTCCACCGGGAAGTCGGATATCGGGTTGTGAGAGACATTGAGGGCGGCCAGGTTTGGGAGAGGAAGGACCGGGAGGTGGGCGATACCTGTGGCGGCGAGGTTCAGCTCTCGCAGAGCCTGCAGGTAGTGGAACAGCTCCTTCAGGTTGGCTCGGATCTTGTTCCCAGACAGGTCCAGTCTCAAGAGGTTACCTAAACTAGTGAACACATTGTCTGGGACTAGTGTTATCCTGTTGTTCGCCAAGCTGAGGCTTGTGAGTAACGGTGTCTCTGGGAACATAGTGCTGTCCAAGTGTTCGATTTGGTTATGTGATGCATCCAGCACCCTTAAGGTGAAACCTATTTCTCCCAGAGAAGCCGAAGGCATCACTAAAAATTCATTATTTGAAAGATCTATCCTTTCTAGTTTTGTGTTGATGAAAGCGTCTCTTGGTATCGATCTTAAATGATTGAAAGACAGGTCTAGAATCCTCACATTAACTAAATGTTTAAACTGTTCCATGTGTAACTGTTCTATGTGATTGTGGGACAGATCTAGTATCTGTAAATTTTGAAGACCTGCAAATGCTCTTTTTCTTAGTTTAACTATCTCATTATGTTCAAGAGTTAGAGACTCGAGTAGAAACAGAGGACCAAACGCCTCTTCTCCCAGTTTGTTTATATTGTTGTAGCCTAAGTGGATTCTCCGAATACTTGTTTTTATCATTCCGAAAAAATTAGATGGTATTTCATTGAGTGCATTATAACTCAGATCTACACTCTTTATGTAAAGCGTGTTTGATTGATCTCCAATTTCGATTGAACTTAAAAAGTTTCGAGACAGATTGAGGGTTAGAGGAAATTCTTCACAAGTGCTGTTGGAAAATATATCTAGATCCAGTTCGTGAAGATCATTAGATTGCAAATCTAGTTTTATGAAATTTGTTATTCCATCAAACGCAGCAGCTTCGATGCGCCATATTCTGTTTTCTCCAAGGTATATACTGACTTTATGCCTCAAATTTACAAATGCTCTTGTATAGACTGTTTTTATTTGATTTCTAAACAGGACTATGTACTGTAATTCGTCCATATCTGCAAAGGTATTGGTATGGATATCCTGTAGGTGGTTGTCAGATATCCTTACATCTCTAAGATATTGGTGAACTTTAGGTATAAATATATTCGGAGGAAGGTGAGCTATTCTATTACCGTCTAAATTCAAATATCTCAGAGCGGTTAAGCTTTGGAACGCATTTTCCGATATTGTGCGAAAATTATTGTTATCCAAAGATAGCCACATCAGAGTGGTCAACGGCAGTAAGAAGTCTTCGGGAAAATCTTCATGATATAGCCCGAAACTGATTTCTAAACTTTCCAATCTTATGTCAGCAAATGCTAATGGATGGATACTCGCTATCTTATTAAATGATAAGCTCAACTCCCGTAGTCTCGGGACCTGCCTCAACGCATGCTCTTGTAACTCTACTATCCTGTTATTCATGAGGAGTAGCGTGTCAAGGTTTCCACCCCAATCTATGAAATCTTCTTCCTTAACTTCTCTTATCGAGTTGTATCCCAAGTTAAGGTGTGCTAAATTTCGACATTTTTTCAAAGCCTGTTTTGGTATACTTTCCAGTTTATTACCCAATAAAGAAAGAGCTCCTAGGGTTTCCGAAAAGCTGCTTAGTGCATCGCTTTGAATTTCACTGATATTATTGGACGGTATGTATAAATATTTTAATTTTTTAATAGTACTCAAAGCTCGTGGTATTTTTTGGAGTCTGTTTCCTCCAATATCCAAGTATTCAAGGATATTAGAAAGGTTGTTGAACGCTTTGTCATTTATTGTTTCGAGTTTGTTCCTTGACAGAGATATCCTGCCTATAGTGAAACCTCTGAAAGCTGATTCGGACAATGTCTTGAAACTGTTGTGCTCCAGGTTGAGGTCTCTTATTATTGTGGAGTTTCTGGGCTCCAAATCGAAGCTGGAAAGAAAATTCCAACCGAGATCCAGCTTGTCGATTGGCCTGGTGGGGAGTTTTGTTCCTTCGAGAGTGGCTATGAAGTTGTCTCTGAGGTAGAGCCACGACAAGCCGCTGAGGGAGGACAGCGGAGGTAACCTCTGGAGGTGGTTGTGGGAGAGGCTGAGGGTGTGAAGGTGATCGGGGAGGGAGTGGATTGCCTGAAGTCGATTTCCGTCCAGGCCTGCTGACACTAGCCGCTCCAGCGACGCTAGTTCCAGCTCCTCCAGGTCGTTTTCTCCCAGAAACAGGTGTGTCAAGCTGTTCTTTAGGCCTCCCCAGTCCGAAGGAGGTAGACTTATAGAGTTTCTAAAAAAAAAGAATCAGTAGAAATTTATACCTCTGGCTTTACGAAGAAGTGGATAAATCAAAATTGATTCTCAAATCCTGCAATAATATTTGCGACAAAATAGATACTTTAAGGCCTTATCAAAAAGCTAAACTTAATCACTTCTTTGAAAGGTTAATGGTTAACTCGTTGTTAAAGACAAATTGACTTATCCACTTCTTCATGACAACCACCAATTTAATATATAAAACAAGTCTAAATATAGTGTGTTTATTATAAGGCAATGCAATTTGAAATAAAGTTCAATGAAAATTTCATAAATCTATGACATTAGCCTGCTTTCTTTTCAGCTTGTTACTTGTAGTTGTTTACCAACAAAATTAGAAAAATAAAATTATATATTTTATGCGAATTTTTCTCTATTTTTATTTAACAGTTAAAACAAATGTATTTTCCAGAAAAAGTTTTTTAAGTAAACACTATTTTAATTTAAAGTGCAAAAAAAAAAGTTTTCTTTTTAGATATGTAGCTTAAGAAGAGAGCTTATGCAATGCATACAATGATACTTTAAATAGTGTAGTGTTAATAGTCCCTGAATAAAGCACTCAATAATTTAAAAAAAAAAAAAGGACCAAAACTTAAGTTCTCCAGTTACTAAAATTATCGAAAATTATTTTTGTGCTATGCTTCTTAAATGAACATTTTATTGAAAACACTATTAGCAATTTAGGAGAATCAAGGTTTTTTTTTCAATATATTATGTTTTCATTTTGAAGTTGCCTATTTTGGTACTATTATAGCCTAAAAATAATATACATACGATTATTTACTTACCCGTGAAGATTTAGCCATTCGAGTCCTCGAATATGCCTCAGGGCTTCCACAGGAATGTCTTCCAGTTTATTGTAACTCAAATCCAAAGACCTGAGAGATTTCGTAGACCTTAAAAAAAAAATAATTATAATATATTTGGAAAGAGAAAGAAAACTAAAGAAAAATATTTTAATTTAAGGTGTTCTCAACGTAAATTACCTCTTATCGTAAAATGAAACTAATTATTAAAAAAACTTTATTTATTTTAATTAAGCATTGTAAAAGATGTAGTTATATAGTTTTCTTTATATTTTAAATAAAATATTATATTTCTTTTTAGCTGTTAGCTTGGATATAGTACTCTTATGGAAGGAAGAGCGGGAGGCAGGGAACGAGGTCTAGCCCATTAAGTTCAGGTAAGCCTGGACCTGAATTTCATGTTAATTAAGTACTAGTAAGACGGTAATTAATTAATTAAGTAAGGTATAATTACTATTTGATCCAATACTGATTCAGCTTGATTGAGGAACCCGATGACCATAATTTATAGCGAACCAAATTCATGTTATGAATTTAGTGTTACTTTCGAAAGGAGGTATAGTAGACCCCATATCTAGAGTACGTAGTTAAGAAAAGTATTTTTAAATATACAAATTTCCTTTGTATTTTTGATTATCCGTATATTTACATTATTAGGGTATATGAATGAAAATTTTAGATTGTTAGGGTTACATCCGAAATTTCGTGAAACTCCAGCAATGAATACTATGTAGCTTTTGGAAAATATAAGGTTATTATACTTTATGTAATTTATCAGATTCTAAAATCGATCAATTATTGGAGATGAGCGTTCTTTGTTTTTCTGAAACATGGCTGTGCCCTTATAATATACCTATACCTTTTTTTCTGTGTAACTATATCAATATATATGACTAAACAAATAGTTACATTAGTAGTTATAAAGATGTTTCATTTTCAAATCATTTTTCTAAGGATAAGTTGAAAGTGGTTTTATTACTGTTTTATTTATTTATTTTTTATTTTCGCAAAGTACTATTAATTTTGTTTATATTATTGCTATTTATTTACGCATATATATATATATATATATATATACATACAATAAGAAACTGGAACTTACACTGGCAACAATCAAACAAAGGACGACCAGTTCACAAGTTTATACCAGACGTTAATTTAGGAAACTACAACAAACTAAAAAGTACGCATTACAAACTTACACAATTTCTAAAAGAGTATGGACCTTACAAATATTATCTTAAACCTTTTCCCCTTTCGGACAACGAAACTTGCCACTGTGACGGACAGACAACACAAACATTTAATCATATACTATATAACTGACAAGGACAGATTTTTTTTAATCAAACATATTATAATTAGTGGAGAACAACGGCCAATGTCAGAAAAGAATCTCATCAGAA